>JTEE01000135.1:281859-292769 GCA_002896455.3 Chlorella sp. ArM0029B
AGGGCATTAGCAGGGCATGGGCAGGGTTCGGGGGCAGCGGGCAGGTATGAAATCACACAGGCAAGGGCATTAGCAGGGCATGGGCAGGGTTCGGGAGCTACCGCAGCAGCAGTGGTATAGGGCTGTAGGAAACCGCACGAGTGGAGCGCACAATGATGTGGCAGGGTGTAGCAGGCTGGGAGGTGTAGCACAAAACGGAGTGCACGGCAGTTAGCAGAGGGTAAGTAGGGAGGTACAAGAGGTACAAGCGCAGCGGGCAGCTCACGGCTTTGCGAGCCAGGTGAGGGCAGAGATCACGCCGCCGCCAAACAGCATGTTGCGCGTGCTGTGCCTGTCCACCGTGGCGTCCAGCTTGTCAACCTTGTTGCCCACCTCGCCGATCTTCTTCAGCACCTCCTTCCTGTCCTTCTTCAACTGGGCCTTCAAATCCCTCATTTGCACAGTGTCCCACACGGCCGACGCGAAAATGCCGCTGCCCAGCCACACGGTCACCTGGGCCAGCTGTTTGGGGTCAAACTTGAGGGGCACGGCAGTGGGGGCGGCCTGCCGCACAAGTGGGCAAGCAAGGAGAGTTGGTTGAGGGCATGCGGGTGCTGGTCGTTGCGCACTTCCCTGCGCGCATCGCCTGCTGCAATCCCAGAGCATAAAGAAGGGGGATGGTGCCCGGCAGGGTGGGCGTACCGGAAGGCAGGCTGGCATAGCCTAAACACCCCCTGTCCAGGTCTCTTAGAGGCCAATGAAGCAGGGCGATTGTAACACACATATATGCGCAGGCGCGGCTCGACGGCCGACGCTGCAGCAGCGACAACACGCACACTCGCAGCAGCACGTGGCACAGCACAGCACACACCTGGCTCGACGGCCGACGCTGCAGCAGCGACAACACGCACACTCGCAGCAGCACGTGGCACAGCACAGCACACACCTGGCTCGACGGCCGACGCTGCAGCAGCAACAACACGCACACAGGCAGCAGCACAGAACAGCACATACCTGGCTGCCACTGTTGCTGCCCTCGCCGTCGCCGCTGCCGCCGCTGCCGCCGCCGCCTCCGGCGCCTCCATTCCCGTTGGTGCCGCCGTTGGCCGGTGCACTGCCGCTGCTGCTGCTGCCGTTGGCCGGCACACCGCCGCTGCTGCTGCTGCTGCCGCTGCCGTCCTCGTCGTCGTCGCCACCAGTTGGGCTACCGGGGCGAGCTCGCGGCACCGCCGTGGCGGCGGCGGCGGATCGGTGGCCCACCCTGTCCCGGCCGTGGGCGCTCTGCTTCGCCTGCAGTGCGACAGGACCCGTTGGCAAGGGGATGCATTCACTTCGCCACTTGCTGCTGCTTCGAAAGGGGCGGGACAAAAGCCCGGAACCTTCGCCCGCGCCCGGTCCCAGCCTGCCAGCCCCAGCCCAGCCCCAATACTTGCCTGCTTGACTCCCGGGCGACGCGAAAGGCCAGCTGCGCGAGGCACCTGCAGTTGCGCAGAGGTCAGCATGGAGGACCACACTGACTGCACAATCGATAACTGTCGTTGTTGAGGGATGAGAGAGGGTTGAGGGTTGAGGGATGAGGGGGGGGTGAGCGTGAGGATTTTGCTGCGCTGGCATGAATCAGTGCTTATGCTGCATCCCGTTTTCTCTTCCAGTCTTAGCATTCTTCCTGGCTCTCAAGTCCTGCTGCCTCTGTGGACTGTATGTAACGTTGCTTCGTGCAAGTGTGCTGAGCGCCTGCGTGCCTCCCTGCCACCTCGTGCGCCCCTGTCCCGCCTGCAGTGCCACCCGCGTATGCGCGGGTGCCCATGAACCAGACGCCCGCCATGCAGGCCCCGGACCAGGGCAGCCAGCTGCAGGTGGCCATCAAGTGCAACCAACTGGGAGTGTTTTACATCAATGACAGCCTGCCGCAGCAGCTGATGGCGCCGCAGCCCGCGGCAGCAGGGCCGCTCAGCTTCTTTTGAGGCAGGCGGACGCTCGCTGTGCGATCCAGCACGCACGTAATGTAATAAACTCCCGCTGTAACGCCTGGAACTACTAGGGCCTGTAACCATTTGCACACACGTTGGTTTTCAAAAGAAAGGCGCGTGGCACGTGATGATCGGGGCACGTCCAAGGGCTTGGGTGATGGGAGGGAAATGTCATGTAATAGCACGCAGGCATGCTATGCTGTGCATGCTGTGTGAGGCCCACCTTTCTGCATCGAACTTGCTCATGTGTCGCTAGTAACCGCGCCCGTCTCGCGACCAGCGCGAATGCTCGCTTTCCGAGCGTGACGAGCGACTGAAGCCGGCGACATGGCGAGCTCAATGAGCAATGCCTCGGCCGCCGCCGCCAGCCCAACTGTGCGTCGCCGCCTGTTGACCTCCAAAAGCGGCCAGCAGCAAGTGTCCTACGTGGTGCAGCTCGCTGAGCGCGTCTACGAGTAAGCAAGCAGCCGTGCAGTGGGCTTGGGCGGAAAGAGGTGTTTGGCGGGAGGGGTGTGGGCTCGTCGTGGGGAACGAGGCAGCTCTCAACGGGCGCTGAGCAGGCACAAAAGGACCAGCTGGTTCTGTTTTGATGAAGGCTTCTTGGATGCGCATCGAACGCCAGCCTTGCTCTGTGCTGACCTTCCGTCACCGTGCTCTTGACCCCATGCCCCTCAATCGTGTTGCAGGGTGACCAATGACGCCAGCGTGCCCAGCGTGCAGCGCAGCACCGACGGCAGCGGCAGCTACACAATCAACGGCAAGCCCCTCTCCACCTTCCACAGCTGGGTGGAGACGGCGGCAGCGCCCGCATTCCCCTCTGGAGGGCCGGAAGACGTGAAGGGCCGTGGTGGGCTCAGCAGAGCCAGCCGTGCACTGCTCATAGTGGCAGTGGTTGTGGGCGTGGCGGCTGTAGCTGCCGCCCGCGTGCATGCAGCACAGCCCCAACACTAGGCGGGTCCGGCGGTGCCAGCATGGCAACCGCGGCATGTTTCAATCAACATTGGCGGTGATGTAACATATTGTGATGAGCACGCTTCGCCCGCCTGTTTCTGAGTGGCTTGCCCTCGGCACGAGAGCTGTGGTATGGAGCAGGTTACAGCGCAACCGCAGCGCATGCTTTTGTGCGTCATCTTGTGCAGTGCAGCACAGTCGTGAGCAACGGGCAGTGAATCGAGGAGGACATGGAAGGCCGGAGAGTGAGGTCATGGGGAAAAGCAGGACATGGAAGGCCGGAGATTGAGGTCATGTGGAAAAGCGAGGATGAATCGGTGACAGATCATGAGGGGTGGAAGGGCGTTCATGGGCAGGGTAGGGTGCACAGAAAAAAGAAAAAGAGGTATCAAGCAGGCCACGGCCTGAGGCACGCTGACATGTCAGGCGCCGAACAGCACTGCTGCTGTGGCTGCATGCCACCCACGTGCTTGCAGGGCTAGCTGAAAATCACCGGCCCAGCCGATCAGCCCGCGTGCGCACCATAGCAGTAAAGAGGTCGAGCGGGTAAAACAGGGCAGCTGCAGCCCGCTGCTCCCCCAACCGATGCTGCTCCACATACCACAGCATGCCTGGGCAGTAGGCGGGCAGCAGTTTGCCAGAATCCACCCCGCCCTCACGTATGCAGTTGCCCGGTGTGATGCACTTTTGTGGAGGGGCGTAGCTGCCCACAAAGTTGAGCAGCGGGCCTGCACGGTCAGAGAGGTGGGCGTGGGTGGGTGGGGTGGCTGGGTGTGAGACAGCGCAGCATTTGGGCATGCAAGCCTTGTGCTGGCAAGATTTGCGCGGCATGCAACAAACAGGTGCCAGTGCGAAACAGGTGCACAGTGCGCGAGCACACCAAGCTGAGCAGGGAAAGTCTCGGTGCAGTACACCGAAAACCGCCAACGTGAATGCTGTACAACACACACGCCTGGACCATGCCACACGCACTCAAGGTGCCACACCCACGCCTGCACGCGGACAGCACCCCATGCCCACCCTGACGCACGCACCAAATTCGCAGACCGGCAGGTACAGGTCGACGCCCCGCGACGAGTAAATGTTCCACCACGTGTTGTTGGCAGCTGCAGCACGGCGGGACACGGGAGAAGGCAGGCGCTCAGGTTGCCTGGCAAGGTGGAAGTCGAGCGGGCACAGGCGGCGCACCAGCGGGCACGCGGGCGGTTGAGCAGACAGGCAGGCAGCTGAGCACTCGAAGTAATGCACAGGCTGCATGCATCGCGCAACTGTCAGGCAGCTTCCCTTCCTCCCTTCCTGCTACACCGTGTACGTCTCAACAGAAATGACGGTTCTCAGTGCGGCACACAACCGAGAATAATACAAACTGCAGGACGACACACACACACACACACACAAATGCCGGCCCGGCACGCCGCGCTGCCCTGGGGTCACCTGCATGCGCGCCACGGATGGATTGCCCGCTGCTGGAGAAGGGGCGGGTGCCCGCCCCCACATCAATATTGGACAGAAGGTTGTTGTGCACCGCTGCAAGGGGGCATCATTTGTGCTGTTAGTGGTGAGGAAATATTAATAAAAGAGGGCAAACTGTCATGCTGCAGTGCTAGACACGCCCACCGCTGCCACCGCCAGCCACCCCAGCCACGCCCAAGAAGCCTCAGCCCTCGCATGATCGGTGCATGTCCAGGGCTGTCATTAGCCCCTGCCCCCCCGCCACGCACCATCATCCCGCCGGTAACTGCCACGCAGCCACGCCCTCCGAGCTGGCACTCTCAGCCCTCACCTGATCGGTGCACGTCCAGGCTGACGTCCACCCCCCTGCCGCTGTCGTGCTAGCCACTCCCGCCGTCATACGTTGCCACTGCCACCCCAGCCACGCCCAACGAGCTCAGCCCTCACCTGATCTGTGCATGTCCAGGCTGACGTCCACCCCCCTGCCGTTTGCGTACACACACTCCTGGGCGAAGACGTCCAGGGTGAGATCGTGAACAAAGCGGGAGCGGAAGTCGAACCTGCACATCGAACACAAAGAACGGGGGGGAGAGGAGGTTTAGGTGAGCAGATTCAGCCAGGGTGACGGTGGCAGCAGATGCTCAGCCTGCAAATTGACACAAAAACAGCAGTAGGGAGCAGCTTTGAGAGGACCGTGACCACCTCGAGCTTTCATTCATGACCCCCGGTACGTACAGTACCGCAGCACATGTAACACCCCAAAGCAAAGACCTCCTCAGGGTTGGGCTGGGGATGAAGCGGGAGCAAAAGGTAGAAGCTGCTTCGAGGGCCAAAGCACAGAGCAAGAGTACGGTGTTGTGACGTGTGACAGCCTTGAGCGAAATGATTGCAGATACCGACTCGCCCCCTTCCACAAAGGAAGCTGCCACTTGGGTGCAGCCACTCACTCTGTGATCAGCACGTTGCTGCTGGCGGCGGCCCATGCGCCATGGTGGCCGTCACAGTCCTGCGTGTTGCGGTTGCCTCTGCAGGGAGGCGGGGCGGGGTGCAGCCGGGATGCCAGGGCCGGAGGGTCAGGGAATCAAAAACTTTCAACCGAAGCATGACTTCGGAAAACTTTTGGATGCTCGTTACCCATGCTTGCTAGCTGCCTGCGGTGCCCGCCCGCCCGTCTCACGCCCACCTGCCCCCCTCTCACATGCTTGATTGTCTTGTGGCTCTTGTGAACTCCCAGTGGAAGGAAGGAAAGAACTGGCCCGGCCCATCATCTCAGCCTTGCCCTGCCTGCCCCACCCAGCCGTCCGCCTCAGGCCCACCCTCCCACCCACCTGGGCGCTGTGATGTCAAAGCTCATTTTTGTCATGGTGACGAAATCGGAGTTCTGCGCTTCGGCACCCGTGTCGGCATCGATGATGTGCACCTGCAGGGCGGATGTTTCATTCGCGGATTTCATTATATACGCTTTCCAGCTGGGACCTGTTGCGTCTGGACTTCAACCATCTGCCCTGCATTGGCATGGGATCTCTGTCAATGGCGACCTTTGTGGGATGGGCAGAGCAGAGCAGGGCAGGGCGACAACAATTTATATCAGCATCAAGGCCAAGCTGAATGGGTATACACCACGCACTGCAGGGGGGCGGAGCAAACACACTGGGTGCACTGACATCCGTCAAGTGGTGGCAGGCAGGTGGCATGGAGTGCCATGAACCATGATCAACTGGCGTGCCGACTGTGTCAAATCGGCCATGCTTCAAGCACCCACCCCACTCCTCCTGCTGACATCAGCAGCGGCGCGGCATGGATGCACTCACATCTCTGATCCACGCATTGGCTGAGCCGTAGATCCAGAAGGCGTTGTAGCCAAACAACTTCAAGTGGGAGGGGTACAAATCTGCAGGGGAGGTGGGGGGGGCGAAAGGGTGAGGGAGGACAAGGACACCGCAAGTTCTGTGCTGTGCCAAAGTTGACTATATATGTAAGAATGCCGGGCACATGCGCACATCTTGAAGGACAGACAGGCTGGCAGACTCAAAGCTCTACCCAGGCAAGGCAGGCACGTCCTAATAAACCCGCTGGGCTTTGAGGCGCATTCTCGGAGCCAGACGCTCTTGCCGTGCAACTGCAGGCAGGAGTGATCCTTCCATGGCCGACCCCCGAGTTCAGCTGCGCAGTAAAGTGCTCAACCCAGTCGTGGTTTCAAGACAAGGCCCATCAGCTCTCAAAGCAAGCACTTCCAGATAAGGCCCAGCTCAGCTCTGCACAACACTCAGCATGTGACAGCATGTGAGCGTACCGTGCTTGAACTGCACCGTGAAGTGTTCGAAGCCGCTGTGCTGGATAGGGTTTGCAAACTCGTAGATGGCGGGCTGCGGGGGAGAGCACAGGTGGAGGGCAGAGGGGCAGGCATGCAGATAGGCAGGCATGCAGGTAGGCAGGCAGGCAGATAGGCAGGCAGGCAGATAGGCAGATAGGCAGAGATAGGCAGAGAGCGAGATGTCTGCTTCGGCAGGTTGTTCCCCCAAAGTGCACCCAGGCACGCACGTGGGGTGAACCGGCGTGTACCACGAGACACAGGAAGGGGCGGTACATGCGGCAATGCAGCATAGCATGCACAGGCTGCGAGTCGTGAGATGCATCTGGAGTCGAAGAAGTGACATCTGGGCAAGGGCAAGCCTGGGAGCACCAGCAGTGCCTGCTCACCTCCCAAGCCAGGCGCACGTCGTAGGGCAGCGGGCGCTCAAACTCGATCCAGCCGTCGCCGACGCGGGTCACCCTGGGACGCACAAGTAGGGCAGGATGCCTGGAGTGAAAGGCGAGCAAGCACCGGTACAACAGAGCAAGTGGGACGTGCGACATGTACCTTGGAGCTGTGCTTTCTACTTTCTACTGTTGGAAACCATCCCACGTGATGACCATCCTTTGGGGACTCCACGTGCCAAGTCGCAGGTGCAGCGGCGGGGGCGGCAGGAGCAGTTGCTAGATTTTGGTTTCTAGTTGCGGAGTTTTAGGCGCACCTGGAGACGAAGCGGAGGCGCTCGCCGCGGTAGGGGCTTGCAGAAGACGCCCGGTTCTCTCCGTACAGATAGGCCTGCATGAACGGAACCAATTCAAGCGCAGGCCGGATGGTGCGGAGGTGGGTTGGGGTTGGGTGGCACAGCATGCGCAGCGCTCACTGTGCGTGGAGGCCTGCACTGCACGCACAGGCGGAGAACAATGTCCTTGCTTATTGGTACTTGTTGTGCACAGGGGGTGGCTGAGCGGGATTGCCAAAGGAAGTCACAACCCGGCTCCATTGCTGCAGCCCCACATGCACAGTTGCACATGCACAGCATGCAGGTAGATGTGGCATGCGCTGCACCCTGCCCTTGCCTGCCCACCTCCCTCCTTCCATGGCGAACTCTGCCCGGATCAGCCACTTCCCCCGACCCCTTGCCCGGGCCCCCCACTCCCCCCACCCCTTGCCAACCTTGTCGCCCAGCCCGCCCGCCATCAGATACTCTCCCTCCCGACTCACATCCAAGGTGCCGTCGCTGGCGGCAGCTGAGACGCCCTCGCTGGGGTCAAAGTGCTCGTCATCTCGAAACAGCCCCATCTGCTCGGCAACCCGCCCCGCCTCCACAAACACCTCGGGCATCGGGAGGTAGGTGGGGGGCGTTGGGGGCGGCGGGAAGGCGGGTTTTGGGGGCGGTGGGGAGGCAGGATTAGGCGGTGGCGGGGAGCTGGGTTTGGGCGGTGGCGGGGAGCTGGGTGTGGGCAACAGCAGCACGCCGATTGCTGCATCCGGTCCAGGCGCCGGTGCGCCTCCCAGCGCTGCTGCTGCTGCCACAGCAGTGGCTGGCCTGGTTTCTGCCGCCGAGGGCGCCGGGACGGCCGTCATCGAAGTGAGAGACACGGTCCCTGCTGCGCCTGCTGTGCCTGCTGCTGCTGCCGCTGTGCGGTCGACCTCGTACCGGATAGGCTCCTCGCCGCCCAGCAACAGGCGGCGGCTGCGGCGGTCGGGCGCCCGCGCGAAAATGCGCACCCACTGCCCCACACGGATGCCTGCCGTGCTTGCGACCTGCGTTTTGCACACACATGAACACAAGTGTTTCCGCTGCATTGAACAGACATAATTCAAGCGTTTCCTTATACATGTGCAGGAGGCATTTTTCTCACATTCCCAGAGTTGAAGAGTCATTTCATAGAGAACTTTCTCCGACTAGTGTGTGTGTGAAAAAGCGAGATGTGAGGGGCAGGCGTGGGAGCGGCGGGCAAGCAGAGGAGGCGGGTGCTCATGGACAGTGGGGTTGGGAGGAGCTGTTTGGGGGGAGCGCACACCACCCGATGCCATCACCTTCGGCCCTCTAGACACGCAGTGACATTCAGAAGAGAAAGACGACAAGAAAATCGACTCAGCTTGAGGAGGCAGCCAGCCCCACCTGGGCACAGAAGAAGCCGCAGAAGCACACACACAAAACAAAACGCGTTTTCTTTCTTCTTCTTTTCTCTTTCTTCTGTTGGATCCATCATCTTTTTGTTTAAGACTCACCTGCACCCTCCTGGACCCCTTGTTTGCCGTGGCCGTCACCTCTGTCAGCATGAACTGGCGGTCGGCGCTGTCAAAGTTGCGCCCACGCAAACTGCAGAGCAAGAGGGCGTGGCAGGGCAGGACCCGTGAGGCCAGGTCTGTGATTGATTGATTGATTGATTGATTGATTGATTGATTGATTGATTGATTGATTGATTGATTGATTGATTGATTGATTGATTGATTGATTGATTAATTGATACATTTTCCACTCTCAAACACACTCAGCATGCTCACTCATACCCCCCACTCAAACAAGACTCACTTGCACACACACTCAACATGCCCACTCTCACCCCCCCCTCATCAAGCCACACCCTCCCACCCACTACATTCGCACCACACTCCCCAACCCCACTACACCCCCACCCACCCACTCACACCAGGTAGCCCCCCATGAAGGCCCAGTTCATCAGCTTGCCGTACACGTGCTCCAGGCCCTTGGGGAAGTACAGGGTGGTCTTGCCGACCTGCAGCGAGGGAGGGGGCAAGGGGGAGGTGCGTGGCACCGCAATCCCCCTCTCCTGCACAGGCAGCCCCCCTGTTTCACGCTACCTTCCCTCCATGCCNCCCATGAACCAGACGCCCGCCATGCAGGCCCCGGACCAGGGCAGCCAGCTGCAGGTGGCCATCAAGTGCAACCAACTGGGAGTGTTTTACATCAACGACAGCCTGCCGCAGCAGCTGATGGCGCCGCAGCCCACGGCAGCAGCGCCGCTCAGCTTCTTCTGAGGCAGGCGGACGCTCGCTGTGCGATCCAGCACGCACGTAATGTAATAAACTCCCGCTGTACCGCCTGGAACTACAAGGGCTTGCAACCATGTGCGCACACGCGGGTCTGCGGCGTTCGAGGAGGCTTGCAGCTTAGGAGGGAACTGGGGTGCATAGGAGGGTGGGCACGCAGGCATGCTGTGCACGCTATGTGAGGCGCCATATATGGCCGGCATCGAACTTGCTTATTGCTAATCACCGCGCCCTTCTCGTTACCAGCGCGAATGCTCACTTTCCGAGCGTGACGAGCGACTGAAGCCGACATGGCGAGCTCAATGAGCAACATTGCATATGCCTCCGCCGCCGCCGCGAGCCTAACTGTGCGCCGCCGCCTGTTGACCTTCAAAAGCGGCCAGCAGCAAGTGCCCTACGTCGTGCAGCTCGCTGAGCGCGTCTACGAGTGAGCAAGCAGCAGTGCATCGGGCTTCCCTCACAACCCCAGGAGGGCTTCCCCTCTTCTTCTGCGTTTGCTCTCTCCCCTCCCTCCCCACTCACCCTCTTCTTCTTCGTGTGACCCCCCAGTTATCCTCCCCTTTCCGTCTCTCCTCCCTCCCATGCGGTGCAGAAAAACATTTCGACATCCGGTTGCCAGATAGATGGCTCCTCCTCTGATCATCCGGCTACCTCTCGCCGGAGGAAACAAACAGTGCTCTTCAGGCACTAGCTCTTCAGAGCGCTAGCAAACTGGAAAACCGTACTCATAATGTGCCTTGTTGGCGCCACGTGGCATGTGCATACAGTTGGGCAAAATAAAAATACACAAGCCACGTGGCATGTGCATACAAGTGGGCAGAATAAAAAGACACAGGCTATTATGCACACCCACTCATGCACACCAGTTTCAGGTACTGTGCACGCCCTTATCTACACAGCCTATGAACTGTGCTGAGACAAATTTCGCTGTGAATTTAACGGTTTAACTAGCTGTTTGAGTGCGCAGATTTGGCTGTGCATTGGGCCTTTTGCAGCAAAAAAAGGACTGTGTAGAAGGCTGGGAAACTCCTAGTGCGAGGAGGAGGGAGACTTGCGGCGCCACAAGCGGCGACAGAGAGCAGGCCTGGCAAACCAGGATGTAATGTACAAAAAAAAAACAGTGCAGGCGTGCAGGCTCCTAGGGTGCCGAGGCGGGGGCAGCGGGCAGGTATGAAATCACACAGGCAAGGGCATTAGCAGGGCATGGGCAGGGTTCGGGGGCAGCGGGCAGGTATGAAATCACACAG
>JTEE01000135.1:303092-313333 GCA_002896455.3 Chlorella sp. ArM0029B
ACACACACACGCACGCCTCTCACCGGGCCGCAGCAAGGGCTTGCCACACCTGCAGTGCCAAGCGGGATGCAAGAAGGTGCATGCTGAGTTGGCGCAAGGGAGTAGAAGAGCATGCGGGTGTGCACACACCCAGGCCCCGCTCTGCCAGACACACTCAGCGGCTGGCTTTAGGGTTTTGGATCTTGGTTACCTTTGGGTAAACATTTCAAGCCATACTCAGCAGTTGACTGGTCAAAGTCCTCGCATCAAATCCCACAAGCACGCCAACCTGCTCTCACACCTCCTGCCCCACCCTGGGTACTTGTCCACTTGCTTCACTGCCCCCGTTGCCTGCGCTTGACAAAGACAGACTCGTTTCTGACCCTCAGCAGGCAGCTGCCTCCCTCAAAACTTGCTGGCACCTCGTATCTTGCTCCTTGGCGCCGTACCACCCTCCCCTGCCTCGCTCCGCCCCACCTGTCATTCAGCAGGCAGCTGCATCCCTCACACCTTCCCGGCACCCCACCTTGGCTTGCTGCCGTGCCGCTGCACCACCCTCCCACCTGCCTTGCTCCACCCCACGCAACCTTCCGCAGGCAGCTGCCTCCCTCACGCCTTCCAGCTGCTTTGCCGCCCTGCCACCCTCCCTCCCCCAGCTGCCTCACTCCGCCTCACCTGAAACCAGGCACCTGCCCCCCTCACTCCTTCCTGAAATCTGAAACCTCCCTGCACGCTGTAACTGCTGCTGCTGTGCCGCCGTACCGCCCTCCCGGTCCCTGCTGTTGCCTCGCCTCGCTGCGCCCCACCTGTACTTGAAAAACAACACTTTCTTGACGCCGGGGCAGGGGTCCCCTCCAAACAGCTTGCTGGAGGCTTTGATGAGGCAGACCCCCCGTTTCAGGCACGCCTTGGACACCACCCTGCAGGGAGGGGGGCCAGGCCAGTGGGAATCAGGAGAGCGGTTCAGTCCCTCGAGCCAACAGCTGTGGGCAGGCAGTCAGAGCGGCGCAGTCAATCGAGCCAACAGATAGGGTAGGGTTAGGGTTTAGGGTTTCAGGGTTTGGGGGAGCCAACAGCTGTGGGCAGGTGCCGCAACCACCTGCGGCCCAGCATGGCCCTCCCCTTCTATCACTCGAGCCATTTGCGTGCAGGTGCAGGACCCAGGCAGCGGAGGAGAGGAAGGGGCGTAACGCATGCCTTGCACGAAGGCTGGCAGCGGGGAAGTGATGCCTCCTCACGGTTCATCCCAGCCAGCTGGTTGCATGACCCTACCCACTCATATCCTCAGTCATGACCCAACCCACTCATATCCTCAGATATGAGAGGCTGCTTGGCTATGCTGGATTGATAACAGAGGGGCCCACAGACACGGCCAGATGCCCGGGCATGCAAGCGGCTGGGCAGCAGCCCAACAGCCTAGCCCGCCGTTGCATCACTTTATGCCTGCCTCAACCGCAGGTTTGCAGGGAGTGCGTCCTGTGCAAGCAGGGGTTGCCCACTCATCCCCACTCACGCTTGGGAGGAGGGCGACTGGCACCTCGTGCTTGGTCTGCCGTAAATGGCAGCCCACACCAAATTCATGACCTGCCCCCTCGGGCACCAAGCCACGGCCATGTGGCCTTCATTGGCAGTCACTCCCCTGTTCGCATCTGCAGCACAGAAAGGTGTACGCGGGGGGGGGGGGGGGAGCGACAGCGGTGAAGAACAGCGGGGTCAGGTTGAGAGCAAAAGCGGGACGCAGCGGAGATAAACAACAGAAAGGATGAAAAAATTCTGAAGCTGCCCCTGCTGTTGCGCATGCTGTGCTCGGTAGGCTCCGTGACTGTGCGTGCCCCGCCGCATGTGCATGCACTGCCAAAGCTCCGCCAGCGTTGCCATTGCATGTTTGCATGTGATGGTGTGCTGTCAAGAAAGATTCCACTGCCTCCTGTGTAGCTGCACCACGCATCACTCACTGATGGGAGGGCTTGGGCCGCACCTGCGGTACAGGAGGCATGAACAGGGGCATGCGATCAAGCACAGTCGCTGCGGAGGCCCACCCGCCTCCTGCGTGGTGCTCTGCTGCCCTGCTGCTGCTGTAGTCCAGGCCCCCGCTGCTGCTGTTGGCTGTCAACGCTGGCACCTGTGCCCGGAAGCGCACAGGTCGTGCACATGTATCAGTGCAAAAGCCGCAATCTCACTTCACCAAAAACGCATGTGCTACCCACGCCACAGAAACGCCGGCAAGCCCTGGCGGTGCTCTGGTGTGCTCTGGCATTGTGTGCTGCTTGCCGCCAGCGGGAGCCTCATCCCCGAGGCTCACATTGCCTGCCCGGGCAGCAACGGGGCAGTGAGCGCAACAAGGGCACGCACTCACTGGTATCTGTAGAAGAGCGTTTTGGGCTGGCCTCGGGGGCACGGGTCCCCGCCGAGGAAGGCGTCTGTGGCCGGTGGGGCGCAGGTGGGCTGGCCCAGGCAGCTTCCCGACACGATTCTGCACGGGGCGGGACGGGGCGGGGAAGGGCAGGTGCGTGAGGGAGTCTCACTCAAACGTCTGTTTCTTCCCCCATTTTATTTGATTCATGAAAAAGTTAGGGTATGTAACCCACTCGTGAAGGGAGGTCTCACACGTGAACAGCACGTGCAGCACCAGAGCCAGCACTGGCGCGTCAACAGGTTTTCTAACCACCGTATCCCGATGCAGGCGAATCAGCTTCCCTAAAGAAGGGAGACAGCTTGGCCTTGATGGGTATCAATGCACACATGTGGTTGCTGCTGCACCGTGGAGATTGTGGGGCAGGGCCGTGCCGGGCCATACAGCTGCAACTGCGCCTGCCCCCATGCACAGCCCTCCCCCCCGCATGCCGCTTTAGCACCCTGCAATAAGCGGGCCGGGATGCATTAACACATAAGAAAGAACGGAAAATGCCCACCTAAAGGCCTTGGCGGCTGCACAGTTTGCGGCCTTGTTGCCGTAAATGACGTCCTGCACCGCGGTGACCACCAAGCCCTTGGGACAGGTGGCCACGGCACGCCCTCCCTCGCGTGCCAACGCTGCACGGTTGCCCGCTGCAGGGGGTGTGTGGCACACGGCAGCATGTCAGCAGCACGTTGCAACATCAGCTTGTGTTAATTAGAGCCAACAGGACGATCCAGGTCACACGCAAACCAACAGGACGATCCAGGTCACACGCAAACCAACAGGACGATCCAGGTCACACGCAAACCGTCCACGCTGCAACCGGCAGCGGTGGGAGCCGCAGGTGTTAAGCAAGCAGAGGGCAAAGTCTGTTCTGCTCTCACGCCGGCCTTGCACCACCAGCACTGCTAGCTGATTCGAACACTGGTTCTATCACACATGTTTTTTTAGCAAACACTGTACTTCTTAGCAAGGGCTCACCTGCCGCGGCATCGTCTCCACCGTCATTGCCGCTTCTTGGAGGAGGTGGGCTGCTGGGTGTGGCGGGCTCTTCGAGGAACGGACCACAGCTGCACTGGGAAGCATGGGAAGCGTGATGTGCGGCTGCCAATTCGATGCAAAGCAGCAGAGAAATGACCGAGCACGAGACGGGCAGGCAGGCGAGGCGACATGGGGGAGTGAGGGCACGTGCCTTCTGGGCGTTTCTTCCGGGTGGCAACACGCGTTGATCGAGGCGCTATACCAGCACACACAACGCCAACAACTTGTTGCCTCGGGGATTGGGAAGTTAGCACCCCACAGCTCCAGCCCGCTACACAGAGCACCCCCAACCCCACAGCTCCCGCCTTCAAAGAGAGTTATAAAATGGCTAAATGGGCCAAAGATCGTTTTTTTTTGTTGTTAAAACAAAGGCTTTAGTCGAGTTGTTGAGCACCTACCTGTACGTGAATTGCAGGGGCGCCCTCTGAGGGCAGAACCGCCCGCCCAGGGGCAAGTCGCTTGCCGCCACGTGGCAGATCCGCTTGCCCACGCAAAGGGAGGAGAGGGCGCTGCAGGCGGGGGCAGGTGGGCAACGGCAGGCGGCAGCGTGGGCAGGCGGGAGAGGGGGAAGCCGCCTGGCAGCTGCCTGGCTACCCCTGTCGAGCCCACACGCAGGTGCCACATGGGCAAACAACCATGGGCAGTGACAGTCAGGGCACATGTGGTTGCTGCAACATGCACAGGCGGTAGATAGCTGCCAGCCAAGAGGCGCGCAGCAGGCACTTTCACACCCACCCCGCCCCGCCCACCCCCACACAAGCAGCAGCCAGTGCAGCCCAGCAGGAGCACACCCAGCCAGCCCAGCCAGCCTCTTCCAGCATATATAAACGATGTACAAGATATACAAGAATGTAGAATGTAGATGTACAAGAATGCCAGTGTTCGTCATGTTTGAGCCGGTGTGATTGTACATGTGTGTTTGTACAGGTGTGGTTGTAAAAGTGTGGTTGTACAGGTGTGTTCGTGCCCCTGCACACCCACCTGAAGGTGCCAGTGAAGTTGCAGGCTGTGGTGGGGGCCTTGACGGAAACGATGATCAGCCCGCCCCGGCACACCGCCTTTGCCTTGCCTCCCTCAGCAGCCACCGCGGTGCACTGCCCGGCGCAGCCAGGCACCTCTGGCAGCGCCTCTCCATCACAGGCGCCCCCAAGGCACCTGCCAGGGGCACAGAAGGGTGCCCCGGTGCCGCACCAACCCTGCAGCGGGCACACGATGGCAGCAAAGTGGTGTTGACTTTTACTCTAATCTGAAAGAGTCTACCGGGCATGCCGCTGCTGACAGGAAAATTTGGATTGGGGATCCGGCTTGAGTCCTGCTCGCTGCTTCCCTGGCTTCAGCTGCACCAGCGACACGCCCGGTAGTTCATCTCAAATAACAATGAAACATCAGCATGGCCACGTGGCGAGTGCATGCAAATTTGGGGGCCCCGCTGGCGCTGCCAGCCCTTCCCAAAGCTGATGAAGGATGGAGGATCAACGCCGTCCCTGGGACAGGGGTCCTTGATAATATGTATTGCCAAGAATGTGATGACGAGTGATGTCAAACGCTCACATAGATGTTGCAGCAGTCGGTTGCCAGCGGGCACGGCTTGCCGTCGGCCCGGAATGCGCACTTGGCTGCAGGGCAGCCGAGGGGGCGGGCGGTTTGACATACAAAAAAGAGACTGGTGGCGTGACGACGAGGACCAAGAAGGCATCCAGAGCTCGATGAGTTCATCCCTGGGGGCATCAACTCACCGGCCTGAACTTGGCCCGCTGTCAGCAGCAGCAGCGCCAGCAGAAGCGCCGCTGCCGCCACTGGCGCCCTCAGCGCCATCACGGCGCGCTCGCCTGCGTGACCGCCCTGCAAAAGCCTCGGTCTGCACAAAGGCAAGACAATCGTCAGCATCCTTGCGCGCGACATGAGGCAAACAACCGCACCGCCATCCTTACGACACACGCACTCCGCGGCCCTTCATGCCCCCGGGTGATCGCAGGTTCGGGTGGACAAATGGACACCAAGCAGCAGGTGCGGCGGCACGCATACCTACTGAACGCACCCAACCAACCCACTTCGGTCCCTGCCCCCTGCCGCTGTGCAACGCTCCCTGCCGCAGGAAGACCTCAACACGTTGATACCAGCATAACCGGAAGGAGGGCAAGCCCGCTGGAAGAGCCTGTCCGGCAAGACGACGTGGCAGGGCGCGGGCGGCTTGAGCCAGAAACCGAGACATGCGCACTGGCAGCCCTACGCAGAAGCCGGTGCATACGCCATTAGATCCTACAAGGCGGTGTACGCGCTCCCGGAGTGTTGTCCGCGCTGTCCGGAGGCAGCACCAGCTGCCTAGGTAGGTGGCACTGAACACTGCAATTAGGAGGCTTGGGCTGCTGCTCACCCTGTCATACAGGAAATCCAATCAAGACTCAGAAGTGTAAAGCTCGGAGCAGGCTGCACTGCCCTGCACAGGCTGCACTGCACGGGCGGCGGGGGCCCAGGGGTCCTTGCTGCAAGCAGCATGGGTCGGGAGGGTCACATGCAGGCTTTGACTTTGGGCGGCTTGCAGGCTTGGACCGACACTTGTCGTAGTGGCAAGCTTCATGTTTCAATTGATGAATGGCAGGAATGCGCACGATGGTGGGCACGGGACCGCCAACTGCCCCGAGCAGGCGCGCGCTGCGTTTGCCGGCGGCCACATGCGAGTCGAAAACGTTGCAGCAGGCAGCAACAGTTGCATATTTATGCATTGATGCACCATTGCGCCTGACGCCGTGCAGTTTGTTAGGTTGCTGCACTTTGCACCATGAGGCCGGCACATTGGTTGTTGTTGCAGGCGGCAGCAGGCAGCGGGCGGCAACAGCAACCGCCGCCACTCGGGTGCCAGGCTGGAGAAATAACTCTGACGCTCGATCGATCGATCGATTGCTGACGGTTCTTCTGCTCAGTCTGTACTCTTGGCGCTCCAGAGAGCACTGGACTAGGAAGGGCTTGATCAATGGTGGCTTTGGCTTTGGCCTGCCTGGGCTTTCCGCAATAGTTTGGAGGGGGGCGGGCGCCTCTGCACTGATCGCGGCGCGCTATGGCGCCCCGCAAAGCGGCCGGGAAAAGCAAAGGGGCGGCCGAGGCCCAGCAGGTGCGCTGGAGGCAGCGGCGCGGTGCTGGTGACCATCTAAGGTTCCAATTACGTGTCACGGGACTATGTACATCGTCGGGCGGTCAGGGAGCGTGCCGAGGCGAACAATGTGCCGCACTCCGCTCCTGCTGCTGTGCGGCTCTATGGAGTGTTACGCTGCCGCTTTTTCGACGAAACAAGACCCCCGATTGCCCTCCTGCTGCTGCCGCCGTCGCTGCCGCCGCCGTTGCCGCCGCCGCCAACCTGTTCACCCCGCCCGCCTCCTGCAGGCCAAGGGCGCGCCCAAGGCGGTGACTGATGCGTACGCTGCGTACCGCAGAGCCCAGGACGAGGATTCGCTGAAGAAGCTGATCGAACTGGTGCAAGCCGGCACTGGGGGCAGCGCCGCCTGCCTGGCGCTCTGCAAGGTGGGCACCCAGCCGACCCATTTGGCGCCCCTCACTTTGGCACCCACCGCACTCACTTCCACTGCCGTCCGCACATGCGCCTGTTGCCATTTGGCATGCCACTGCCTCCAACTGGTACCACTCCTGGCTCTGCTGCCCGCTGCCTGCAGGCCTCGCTGCTGCAAGCTGCGCTGGTGGCGGGGGAGAATCGGGAGGAGGGGGAGGCTGAGGCGGCACGGCTGCTGCAGCAGGCGGCAGAGGCGGCGGTGCATGGCGCGCTGCGCTACAAGTCGATACAGCTACTGGTGAGGCCTTGCTGCCACGTTGGCTGGCTGCAAGTCGGCGGTGGGATGGCGGGCAGCGGATTGGGGTGAGGGGTGGCCGGCACCTGGGCACTGTAACGAGCGGTGGAATGCAACGGGCATCGCGTGCGGCAGCCCGCCCGCCGCTCTGGCCCCGCAGCCCAGCCTGGCAGCCGCTTGCCTCGCCCAGGCCGCCTCCCGAATCCCACAGTCCCAGCAGACAGGTCACAAGCATGCCCCCACCCTGCACACTGTCGCCAGCACTGGGCGCAATATACACACACCAAAAACGCTCGCCAATGTCGAACCCTTTGCCGCTTGCAAGTGCCGGGTTGCTCGGCTGCGCCAGCAGTACAAGGTCAAGGGCTACAATTGTTTTGCTCGCTTGTGTCCCACCCTGGCTCTGCATGCCCTTCCCTTGGCCTGCCACTCCCGCAGAGCGCTGCAGTCCGTCTGCTCCACTCCACCTACACATCCCCGCACCTGCCCAGCCAGCGCTCTGCCGCCTTCAACTTGCTCATCCACGGGGTGGAGAGGGCGGGCTTTTCCTACAAAGAGCCCAACGCACGGGAGGTGTGCGACCAGCGGGTGCTTCCCGTGGAGACGCTGCAAGCCGACCCAGGCGTGCCTCGCGAGCGGTTCAGCAGGCTTGACGACAAGCACTGGTGGGATGAGCTGGGGATGGATCAGTGGCTGCACCCGGCTCAGGAGTGGATGGGCGCAGACAGGTACGCCCCTGCCTCTCCTTGTACTGGCGTCACTTGGGGCACACATGCTCCTCCCAGGTTGTTCTTGTGGTGGGGTGTGAGCCGAAGAGTCTTTTTGTGGTGGGGTGCGAGCTGAGGGGTTGTGTGTGTGGTGTAGTGGGAGGTGAGGAGTTGCTTTTGTGGTGTAGTGCAAGCTGAGGAGTCGTTCTTGTGGTGTCGTGCAAGCTGAGGAGTCGTTCTTGTGGTGTCGTGCAAGCTGAGAAGTTACGAGTGGGCTGCTGCCTGCACCCTCTGCCCCAGTGACGTGCACTGACTGCATCGGATTCCTTGCTGGCTCAGGGTGTCACCTTTGGGGCACCTCTCTGTGTCTGTTTGCCCGTGTGTGTGGCAGCTGGAGAGCGACGAGTGGGCTGCTGCCTGCACCCTTTGCACATGATGTCTTGCTGGCTGGCTCAAGGCGCCTCCTTTGGGCACACGTGTGTGTGTGTGTGTTTTGTCCCCGTGTGCCTGCAGGTGGCCGTGGGAGTTCAAGGGCGGCACGCGGGAAGGCGACCTGCTGCCCTACCTGTCCGAGGCATTGGGGCATGCCAGCGCGATGCAGAACCTGGCGGTGAGGGACACTATTGGATCACTCAAAGTATTGTTTCAGGTGCGAGCCGCCCCCGCTGCACAGTGCTGCTGCTCCCCTGGCCCGTGTCTGCACAGCTTGACTGACGGACTGAGGGAGGGAGGCTGGGATGTGTGGCCCATCCTGGGAGCGAGCATGCCACCGCCATCCGATGCTCAGTGCTTTGCCCGTATGGCCTCAATCTCAATGCTGGCCTTGTGCCTCGCACCACCAAGGAATCTCCTGTCTGCTGCTCCCCTGGCCTGTGCCTGCACTGATTTGATTAACAGACTGAGGGAGGAAGGAAGGGTTGCAGGGTGGCACGTCGTTTCAGCACACAACGCACCTGTGCTGCGCAACAAATGAAGCACACATGCGTGCATGAACGAATACCACGGTGTGCATGCATCAAGGCGTGCCATGCAGCGCGGTGCCCTGGTGTGCACCTCTCCATCTGACTTACACAACTGCTTTTGCTGAGGCCTTCTTCAGCAGGCATCGTGGGGCATGCTCACCAGTTCCGCATGCCGTGCCGGCCCATTTTTTAAATATCTACACCTAGAGTTTTTGCAAGTGTTCCAGGTGATTTGTTTGTACATGAAAAAACAAACAGTCAATTGAGCGAGTTATTTGGCTCTGTTTTAAACTTACCCTTGTGCAGGAACCAGGCGGCAAGGATGCCGGCAGGGAGTCTGCAGACCGCAAGCTGCAGCGTGACATTGAGGCCGCCCGCAAGCAGTTGGGGGAGACGCGTGTGACGCAGTCGCTTCCGGAGCGTCTGGCAAACAGCGACCTGCTGCCGCACGACCGGGCGCTGAGGCTGCGGGACAAGCTCAAGCTGCGCGCAGGTGGGGGGAAGTTGGACAAGGGCAGGGCGGGGTAGGCAGGGTGTCGTTGGTCTTTCCTTTGGGAGGACTGGGGTTGTGCTGTGCTTTCCTGTGAGGCTGCGGGACAAGCTCAAGCTGCGCGCAGGTGGGCGGAAGTTGGACAAGGGCAGGGCGGGGTAGACAGGGTGTCGTTGGTTTTTCCTTTGGGAGGACTGGGGTTGTGCTGTTCTCTCCTGTGAGGCTGCGGGACAAGCTCAAGCTGCGCGCAGGTGGGGTGGGGAGGGGCAGTGGGAGTAGGCGGAAGGGTGGGGCGGGGTGCTGCTGTGTTGTTGTGTTGTTATGTGGCAGGACGGGTTTGTGTTGTGCTCTCCTGCGGGGTGTGGTGGGTGAGGGAGAGCGGGAGGGTAGTAGAGGCAGCTGCGGGATCAGCTGAGGGAGGGAGGAACAGGTGGGCAGGTGCAGCGGGGGCAGGGCGGGGTTTGTGTGGTGCTCTCCTGCGGGGCCTGAGGGACAAGCAGCGCAACACTGGCGTGTGTTCTTCCAGGTCCTCTCATACCATGGAAGACCCCTGGGCAGCCTGGGGTGTATGTGTTGTTCTCTGCTGCGGGTCGAGGAAAAAGTGAGGGGCGGGGTAGTGTTGAGGCAAAAGTGAGGGGCAGGGTAGTGTCGAGGCAAAAGGGAGGGGCGGGTAGTGTCGCCGCGAAAGGGAGGGGCGGGGTAGTGTTGAGGCAAAAGTGCGCACCCAGCTGCGTGGCCAAGGGAGGGGGGGGCGTCGTGCAACGGTACCAGGGGTGCGCACCCAGCTGCGTGGCCAAGGGAGGCGGAGATGTCGTGCAACGGTACACGGGGGCGGTGGTTTTTGATGTACTGCAGATCACATGTGCA
>JTEE01000135.1:313924-326012 GCA_002896455.3 Chlorella sp. ArM0029B
CTGCCTGCCTGCCTGCCTGCCTGCCTGCCTGCCTGCCTGCCAGTGCTGCCTGCCTGCCTGCCAGTGCTGCCTGCCTGCCTGACAGTGCTGCAAGCCAAGCGCTGCACATGGTTGCACACTGGTTACAGACACGACTGCACGCGGGCCTCACCAGTATTGCCTGTTGGACAAGGCCCAGGTGCAGCCTGCCCCGAAGCCTCCTTTCCTTCTGAGCCAAACTGGAATTTGTCTGGTTAAAGGCATCCTCCCCCTCCCCCTCCATGTCATTCTTTGGCCCCACACTGTGCGGTCCCACCTCCCCCCCTCACCCTCTGCAGCTGCGGTCCTACCTGCGCCTGCGCCTGGGGGCGGGTGCAGGCACCGGCTCCGACGCCTTGCCGGCAGCTGTTTGTGAGCTTTTGGAGAAGGAGGCCTGCCTGCCGTTGGATGTCGTGCACAGCAGCCTGCGCCAGCTGGCAAGCTCAGGGGTGCTGACAGCTCTGGAGGTGAGCTCACCGTGCTTTGTGTGGGCCTGCAGCTGGCCTTTTTGCAACGGATATAAGAAGCAGGGCCCCAAGAGGTGAAAGGGCTGTGTGTGCAAGGCCAGTTGGGGAGGACTGTTGTACAGGGGGGACTGTTTTTGCAGGGTGTTTGGGAGAGGCAAAGGATGAATGGGCGACAGTGGAGGTAGATCCCGGTGCATCACAGCGCGCGCCACCCAGGCAGCCAGTCCTGCTGTGCTTTCCTGCATCGACTGCCCTCCTGTAGGCAAGGCTTGCTTGTGCGTGTGTGGAAAGTTATCAACTTGGTGACTGCTCACCTATTCGATTGTGCTTGTGTTTTGAAAAAGGACTTCTGGCGGCAGCAGCCCCCATCGCCCGTGCGCAAAGGTCTATAGCTGGCAAGGAGTGCACGCTGCATGTTGAAACCGGCTTCAGCACGATCTCTGGCACTGCGTATCCCTGAGGTCGCCTGACAGCGTCCTATTCGTGTTGATATTGGCTTGTGCACACGCCCCCGCAGGCGGGGGAGCTGGCTGGCGGCATCTTGTTGTTTTGTTTCAAGAACACCCTGCAAATGTGTGGTTCTGACTGACTGCATCGGATTGTTTTTGTTATGCACACACCTCGCAGGCGGAGGAGCTGACTGAATGCATCCTCCACATCCTGCGCAACCCGGACCCAGGTGGGCCGCCTCCTTGCTGTGCCTTAATCCATTTATTTGTCTGTTCATTCAGCATTCATGGCTTCATGGCTCTTCACGGCTCTTTGCTGTGCAATGCATGCGGCCACGCTCTTGCTGGCAATGCATGCGGCCACGCTCTTGCTATTGTAGTTCAATGGGGGTGTAAATATACAGCCCTTGCTTGGCCTTCTGCTAGCACTATTGCCAAGAGGGGTGTTGTTTCACAGCCAGGCCGTGACCAGGCGCGGGTGACCAGGCCCGAGGCGTTTGACCACTCTCACCCCCTGCCGCTCCCTGCCGCCCCTCCTCTTCCCTGCTCCCCCTGGGCATGGCACACACACACAGGCGGCAGCCAGCCGGTGGTCGCCTGCCGCCTCCCGGGGGCTTCCTTCCGAGGCGCCATGGCCGACCCAGACCAGTTCTGCACATATTTGCAGCGCGCCGCCATCATGCAGGGGCTGGGCGGCGAGGAGGTGGGTGAGTGCTTGTGTGTGTGTGTGCGTGTGCGTGCGCGCCCGAACCTCAGGCACTTGACTAGCGGTCCCAAAGCACGCCCGCTCATGGACCACCACTGCATTACCAAGTAGACGGCTTGGTTGGTGGGCTAGTGAGTGCGTAGAATGCAAGGAGGTGTGGGTGTGTGCGGGTGTGGACCCTCCCTCTTGGTTCCCCTGTGCTGCTGGCCCCAGGTGGAGGGGCCACATCCCCTACCAGCCGGTCTCGAAGCCTGAATCCCCAAACCCTAAGCCTTTTTACTTTAAACCCTACCCTACCATTTCCCCTGCCCTGCTGGCCCCAGGTGGGGCTGTCTGGGCCGGGGTCTGTGGACCAGCTGCAGCGTGCCGCCAGCCGCATGGCGCCCCTTCACGCCGACGTGAACAGCGCACTTGGGCAGCTGCGGGGGGTGCTCGACTTGTCGGAAGCGGAGGAGGAGCACTTTGAGCGGGAGTATGGGCACTTGCCTGAAGAAGCACAGGTGGGTGGGGCCTGCCTTTCTCTTTTTCAATTCACCCCCTCTGTGCCTCTCTTTTCTTATGGTAGAATGAACACCCTGAGTTTTGCTTTTCCATCATGCTGGGATGACGCACCTGCGGCACACTTTTGTGTTGCTGCGGCGCTGTAAATGAATGAATGGTGGGGCCTGCCTGGCTGCCACCAGGCACTGGTACTGCCTGAATAGAGTCTGGAAAGTTCTGTCTGGGTTTGCACGCGGGTTATTGTGTGCCTGTCAGCAGACTGTGGATCTTGGCTGGTTTGGGGCCTGGCTGCCACCAGGCACTGGTACTGCCTGAATAGAGCCTGGAAAGTTCTGTCTGGGTTTGCACGCGGGTTGTTGTGTGCCTGTCAGCAGACTGCGGATCTTGGCTGGTTTGGGGTGCACATGGGCTGGTCTGGGGTGTGCGGGGCGCTGCTTGAACTGTGCGCCCACGTTGGTTGGGTTGTGTGCGGCGTGCTGCTTGCCTGTGTGCTCGGTTGTCTTGCTTGGGCCGGCGCTGCTTGCACGTGTGCAGCACAGCACCAGCCGAGTTTGGCCCTGCCGGACGGTGCCGGGTGGGCAGCCCCAACCGACACCCGCCCTGTGCTGCCGCCGCTGCCCCACCCGCGTGCACCTGCCGTGCAGGCGTGGGACTGGGAGAACATGAAGCGGCTGTTTGAGCTGCCTTTCCTGGAGGGGCGGGGCCTGGCGGAGCTACCCAGGCAGCTGGGCATCCAGCCGGACGTCACCTTGGCAGACTTTGAGGGTGAGGCGTTGAGTCTTTGAGGCTTTGAGGCTTTGAGGCTTTGAGGGTATTGCTTTGAGGGTGCACGTGAACAGTGCCATCATGCTGCCGGGCAGGCAGGATGCTAGCACAGGCCGCCCCAATCATGTTTCCCCAAAAGACTTCGTTTTTGGGACTGATCTTGGGAAGGAAACAAGCTGCGGTGTCGGCGGCTGGCACGCCTGCACGCCCCCCTGCCGCCACACGCATGTTGCATAGACAGGAGGCCCGCGCAGTGAAATTGTCCGCGGATTCTCTTCGAGTGAGGCTGTGTGTGAAGCGATGCCTCCTGCATGCTGCGCTTCCCCCCGGTGATGGTGCCAGAAAACAACACAGGCAGACGTGTTCTGGCCTGCGTTGCCTTACTGCTGCCTGCCTGCCAAGCTAAGCGCGAGCATTTGTCCGATCGCTGCCTGCCCAAATGTGCTCACACCTCCTTCCTTCATTCCATTTCTCACAGCCTCCCTCCTTGCCCGCCCCCTGCTTGCCCGTAGACCTTTTCGGCCTGCCTTTGGTCGACACTACCCCACAGCCCGAAGCCGCCGCTCAGCCAGCCGAGGGGGCTCGCGGCGCAGACGCCAGTGCGGCTGGCGCGGATGGCCAGCCTCCTTGGCAGGCGGCAGGCGGGGAGGCAGGGGCAGCGGCGGGCGGCTCAGAGTATGTAGTGGCTGAGTCTGATGTGGGGACGCCCGAGGGGGAAGAGTTTTACGAGGAAGCGGAGGCCGTCCGCAGCCAAGCCAGCACACCAGGTGCGGGACGGGCCAGGGCTGGGCCAGGGCTGGGGTGGGGGGCGGAGAATGGGTGGGAGGTGCGCCACAGCATGCGCCCTGCGCTGTGCGCTGTGCTCTGTGCGCTGTGTGCTGTGCCAGCATCCCCCTGCTGCCTGCTGTGCATGTAAGTGCGTGCTGTGCTCACGAGGCTGTGTTGGTGTAGGCTGCACCTGGCCTTTTGGCGGCACCTTTGCACGGGATTTGTGCTGTGCCTCTGCTGTTCGCGCATCCTTGGCTGCCTGTTCTCTCCGCCCCAAATTCCATCCTGTTTCAAATTTGTTTACCCCTGGCACGTCGCCCCTGCTTGACCAGTCACCTCATTGCTCGCTATCCTCGCTGTTGGCACTTGCAGATCTGGACCTAGAATTGGTCGACCCTGCCCAGGGGCCGGCCGCACGGCTGCCTCCGCTGCCTCCGCTGCCTGCGGCCGGTGACGCAAGTGAGGCAGCATGGCGCGCCTGGACGGGCGGCGACAGCGACAGCAACAGCGACAGCAACAGCGACAGCACCAGCCGCCGAAGCAGCAGCACCGAGGTCTACAGAGACGCTGATGCTGTGCCAGGAAGCGTAATAGACAGCACTGGCATCGGTGCCGGCCCGGGTGCGCCCAGCAGAGGCTTGTCAGCGGTTGGCAGCGACAGCGGTGCCAGCAACGCGTCTTTTGGAGGGGGAAGTTCAGCGGGCACGGACTCGTGGGAGGACAGCGAGGGCGGCGAGTCAGAGCGCCACCTGGCGCAAGCTGACGTGGCACCCGACGCTGACGTGGCACCCCGCGCTGACGTGGCGTTGGCCTATGAGCTGGGTGTGAACGACAGTGATCTGGATGACATGTCCTACGGCAGCCCCTCGCTTGGTGCTCTCAGCTGTGGTGCCGAGATTGAATTTGATGAATGGCGGCGGGAGCAGGGAGAAGGCGGGAGCCAGGCGCCCTTTGGCGCCCGGGCCGGCCCAGCCGCTACCGCTGCTTCGTCTGCGCAGGCAGTGCGGGCAGCGGCAGGGGGAGCAGCACAGGAAGCAGCACAGGCAGCGGCAGAGGGAGCCAGGCAGGCAGCTGCAGTGGCAGCCGCAGAGCGTGCTTGGGTCAAGCGGCAGGGCGAGCTTAAAGAAGAAGCGGTGAGTATGAGCTTCATCACACACACATGCTCCTTTTCATTTCTGCTGGGCAGCTCATCTGGTGCAACGGGCGCCGACGTGCGCTCTGTGCGCTGGCCACTGCTCGTCTGCTTACGCATGGGCCTGCTGTGCCCGCTGCCATGCGCTGTGCCTGCTGGCACGACGCGTGCGCACCTGGAGCTGCGTCCTATTGAGTCTTGGGCTTTGAGCAGTCGCGAGCATGCCAGACTGTGGGGAATCTGCAGATTTTGATTGATTGTCCATGGGCGCTTGGCTTCGGAGACGCAAAGCGCCATTGTTTTTCATGTCAGTTCACCATACACCGCTAGCTACGGCATTCACACCACTCGTTTGCTGTTGGGCGTACTATCGTGCTGGTGTCACCAACCTGTGTCTCTCTCTCTCTGTGCTTGCCTGCCCTGCCCTTGCAGGTCGATTTGACGGACCTGCTGCGCCAACACCAGGACGCCAGGCAAGCAGGGCCGGATGCCCCCCAGTCGGTGTCTCGGAATGTGCCGGTTAGGAAGGGCATGCCAGCTGACTGGTGCCTGCGGCTCGATTTCCTGTTGGGCAAACACTCAACCCCTGCTGCTCTGTGCCTCCCTCAATTTCCTGCTTTAAAGGGCAATGTTCCTACTTCAAAAACAATACTTCTAGAAAAAAACACTTTTTTTTCCTCCTTCTTTCTTTCTTTTTGTCCTTATTCAGGCGGTACGTCCGAGACATGTACAGTCAGGGCGGGCTGCTGGGCCGGGAAGTCGATTACGAGGTGCCGCCAAGCTACTTCGGCAACGCGATGCTGCGGGTGAGCGGCCCCGGCAGGCACCCTCCCCCTGGGCTTGTTTGTGTAGACAGTTGGCGGGCGGGGCCCTTTGTGGGTGGGTGCCAGGGACTTGCAGTGGTGTGTCGGTCAATAACATAATATGCGTACGACTTCAGTTTGTGCCCTTCCCTGCTGGTCTGCCTCGAAACACCTGCGGCTGACCCTCCCCTGGTGCTCACATCCCACCCACATGCGCAGCTGGCCTGTCGCAGCTTTAACTGCAGCGTGTGCCCCTCTGTGCAGGGCTGCTGCCTTGTCACCTGCGACTCTCCCTGCCTTCCCACCCACTCACATGCGCAGCTGGCCCGCAACATCTTCGACCAGTCTGTGACCGCAGCATGTGCCCCTCTGTGCAGGGCTGCTGCCTCACAAGTTACCTGCCGCTGAACCTCCTTTNCCACCCACCCACACGCAGCTGGCCTACGAAGCGTTTGACCAGTCTGTGCGCCCCGCCCTGCTGGGCTGCGCCTTCATCCGCTGCCTGCGCTCCGCCCAGGCTGAGAGGCTGGTGGAGCTGGAGGAGGCGTGGGGCGGCACACACACGCTGCACGACATCATCACCAGCCTGCAGGTGTGCGGGTGCTCCAAAATCACAAGTGTTTTCGTTGTTTCTGTCATGGCAATAAAAATAAAAAAGGACGTCGAAGGAAGAGACCAGAGTATTGACATTTTCTCTCTTTCGAAAGGTCGTTGTGCAGATAGTCAGGTATGCGCGGCTACCGGCCCTTCCGTGTTGTTTTTTACTCGTGGATTTTTTTGACTTGTGGTCATGCGCCGTGTGCTATCGAGGCAACTGTATGCTTGCCCTTGCCCTGGACTTGGCAATGAACGCTTCAGGGTGGCCGAGATGCACGAGCACTAACAGCCTGCTCTCATTTTGTTTGCCGCCTCCCCCCATCACGCTCGCTATAACGTTACAAACTTACCTTGACCCCAAAACGAAGTTAACAACAATAACGAACGTGCCTGCATTCATCCTCCTGCATCCGTAGCTTGCTCCCGCCTGGACTCGACATGTAATGCAACCCTTCGTGCTGATTCAGTAATTGATGCCTCGCACCCCAGCGCAGATCTTCCCTGCTCGCCTGCCCCTGGAGGGCGCCCTGCGGCCCCTTGTGAGCAGCGTGATGCGGGAGGGGCAGGCCGAGCTGCTGAACGCGGCGCAGGCAAGGGCGCAGGGCAAGCAGGACGCGGGTGCGGAGGCGCTGGCAGGCATGCAGGATTTGAGGTGAGCATGGGGCAGCACGGGAGGGAGGGCGCGAACATGAGGGAGGGCGAGAGCATGTGAGAGCAGGGGGCAGGACGGGAGGGAGGGCCCGGCACTGCTTCTGGTGGGCTGGACTGGCTGTGAGGTGCCTGCCGGCGCGGCTGCATGCGGGAAGAAAGTGGATAGGGCAGCTGCAGGACACAGATTGTCCGTCTGGTTGTGAACACCAGTGTTTGATTGATCAACAATAGCTCTAACTTGATTATTGGTCACGAATTTGGCGGTGAAGCGCCTGTTCTGCCTCCCCTGTTCCGGCTCATCTGCTTTGGGGTAGCACCATTTTATATTTAAGCTGTGAGGTGCGTCCCGGCGTGGCTGCATGCGGGGAAGAAGTTGGGGCAGGTGCAGGACAAGGATGGGCGGGCTTGGGTGTGAGCATGAACGTGAGGCGCTGCTTGCCAGCCTGCCTCTCCTGGTGGGCAGGACAAAAATGCAGGCTTGCTGCAGCGCAGGGCACGGAATGGGCACGCTTGGTTGTGTGCCAGCTTGAGTGTCAGCTCAAGTATGAGCGCTGCTTGCATGCCTGCCCTTCCTGGTGGGCAGGACACAGATGAGAGTGAGCACTGCCTGCCTGCCTCTCTGTGCCTCGCTTTCCTTGGACTAAAACCCAGTTTGTTTTGCTTTTCCATAAATTTGGGATTGCGTGACGCATCTGCGACACTGTTTTGTGTTGCTGCGGCGCTGCAAATGATTGAATGCATGATGTTCTGCCCCTCCTGCCCCTTTTGCCCCCCCGCCCGCAGGACACGCGTGCAGCTGGACCTGTGTGCCGACACCGTGCGCTGCCTGGCGGGCCTTGCGGACTCCGACATCAAGCAGTATATTGATAACGATGGATCGCTTCAGCAAACACGGGCAGCCATCTCTGAGGTATGCAACAACGTGCAAATGTGTGGCACCTTTATCAGCGTCCTGCGCTGCACGCGTGGGCGCCTGGCCTGGTTCAACGCCCGGCGCTGCTGCCGCAACGCTGCGTGCCTTTTTTGCGTCCGTAAATGCGTGCTCGCACACGTGCACATACGTATGTCTGCTGCCCCAGCCCCAAGAAGGATGGGGCCACAAGCAGAGCGGGGTGGCGGGGGTTGAGGAACAAAAAGGCTACACCAACACACGCACATAGCCAAATTCTCTTTTGCAATTTCTCTTTTGCAATGCGCGCTGGCCTTGTTCTTGCACCTCCCGCAGCGTGTGTGAACATTCTTTTTATTTGTAGTTTTGACTTTCCTTGTTTTCACCTTGTTTCTTTCCATCCCCGCCTTCTGCCGTGCAGCACAAGTGGTTTTTGGTGGAGCAGGTGTACAGCGGCCTGTCTTTCATGACTGCATGGAAGCGCCTGACAGTGAGCCAGGTGCGCCTGCCTGCTGGTGGAAAAAGAAGAATAAGAAGATTACAGCCCGAGGGCGTGGGGTTGAGGAAACCCCCCCTGCTGCCCCTTCCCTGACCGCTCCTGAAAGCTGCCTGCTCTGCTGGCCAGCTTGTTGCTGTGCCTGCACGACCAACGTCACCTGCTGCTGCATGTGCACTGCTCTGCCTGTCTGCGTGATGCTCTGGGTGGCCCAAGTTACAACAGTAAGTACTGGTGCTTTCACGGCAAACACAAGCTTGTCTCAAAACTGCTGCACCCAAGTGGCAACAGTTCTTTGGAGAAGCGTGTGTTTGCCATGAAACCACCAGTTCAGGCGACCTCGGGAACCTGCTTGCGGATCCGTGCAAACTGCTTCCAGGCTGTGTCGCACCCAGCAGCGGCACGCCTCGGCACCACTCCCTCATTCACTTGGCATGGGCCCCGCCTTCCCTAAACCACATGTTTTTATGTTACAACTATGAACTTTGTGCTTTTTACGCGCCCGCCCATCGCAAGTCGCCGCGCATGACATTTGCCCTGCCCTGCCCTGCCCTGCCCTGCCTGTTTTGCAGCGCATGGCAGTGGAACGGTACGTCGACGCCTGCCTTCCGCGGAACAGGTGAGGCTAACAGCAGTCCCATGCTACCTGCGCTGCATGCTCTGCCCCGTTTCAGAGGGCCATGCCCAGGCCATGCTCTCTAGCTCTCTCTGCCTCCTCTGTGCCTCTTCTTTTTTGGAGGACTATAAGTCATGCTGGCTGGCTGTACTACGGGGCCCGTCTAATGGTTGATGCCACCTCGTTTCCTTGTGCCGGACGATGGGCACCTGCCGCTGCGCTTGCGGAACTCCAGCGTTCGACTGTCCAAAGAGTGATATTTGAGACATGATATTGTTGCGTTGGACTGTTGCAGTGCGATGTCGAGCCCTTTTGAGGGCGGGGTGCCCGATGCCATCGAAAAAGGTGCGCACACTGCATGCATGCCACAGACAGACCATTCAAAGACAGCCATTCACAGACATAAATGACAGCAATCACAGACAGCAATCAAATACAGCAGCCCAAGTGCAAGTGGCTGCACATGCTGCACCGCCAAACCGCAGCTCGCACCACTTGTTAAGGGCACAGAGCGGCCATAGGGAGTGAATGCACAACACTTCTGTGCCATGAGCTCTTTGCTTCGGCGGCCGCCTGCACCGCCTGCACCGCCCCCGGCGCACATGCTTGGGGATGCTTGCATGCACCTTCGTGCCCAACTTTCTCTGTTGCATCTGCACCTGCTCTCACACCTTCCTCATTCCCCTCCCAACCCCTTTTCGGGCTGGTCGATTGTTCTGCACTTTGCGCAGGGTTGGACGGGGAGCAGCAAGGTAAGTGGCAGGAGACATCTTATTATTTTTGTTATTTGTTATATAGATTCATTCTTTGTTTGTTTTCCACAGCACTGCGGCGGCGCATGTGTGTGCATGGGTCCACGCGTGATATGACCAAACGCAGCCGGGCAGGTTATAAGGTTTTCGGGGCCTGAAACAGCCGCACACACGTTGATTCCAAAGCGCTGCACCAATCAAGTGATTACAGTTACATGTCTGTCATACGCGCCCCTACTACATTGTGCAGTACACGACACGTGTGCCATGTTACTTCCCGCACTAGCACAGCCATTTATGGATAATGTTGCCTAATGATGGAAAATGCTGGATTTCTGGATAATGTTGCTCAGCGCTGCGCCTCTTGTCCTTGCCTGCTGAGCTCACATTTGAATTGATCCCATTGCGCTGACCTGCGCTGACCTGCCTGCCGCCCCCGCCGTCACATCGTGCAGACTGGCTGCACCGCCTGCTGCTGCTGCCGCTTCGCCCGCTGGAGCGGCTGCATGCCTTTGTGTGCCTGCTGCTGGCGCATGTGGTGGGCGGCAGCCCCTCCTACGCCAACCCGCGCATCAGGGTGAGTCAATCATGTTGGCCGTTTCCAGGGCGAGCCTGATTCAGTCTGATTCTGATTCAGTCGGATTCAGTATGATTGATCATGGGCAACTGAGAAGCACAGGGTGAGTCTGATTGAGTTCGGGTGATTCTGATTGACCACGTTTTGTGCGCCTCAGAGTGAGTCTGGTTGACCGTGTGTTACTTGCTGAACGTGCGTTTTGATTGACCGTTTTGTGAGCGAGTCTGATTGGCCGTGTTTTGTGCGCCTTGGGGCGAGTCTGATTGGCCGTTCTGTGCGCCTCAGGGCGATCAGTCCGTGTGTTGCTTGTCCCCGCTTCACCCGTATGGGTTTAAGGTGGTCGGGGGCCAGTGATCTGCCACAGGGTGGAGATGGGATCGCATAGATTTACGGGCTTGATATAAAGTAGAGGCTGGTGAACTTGTTGAACTTTGAAGATGGTACAGTATGGGTCAATATATTCAAGACCCTTTCGTCTGTGATCTCATTATTTACTTCACTGAAAAAAGTACTCGACGGCTGCGAGTTGTATGGGGTATGGCTGGAGTGTGTACACTGGGTTGGCGTTTGGTTCACCAGCCAACGCGTGCCATGATCGAGGGTCGAGATGATCAGTTGCTGCGCAGATTTTGGTTGCCGGATTGCTTGCCGTGTACCGCGGCGGGGTGTTCTGAGTTGAGTGCAATTGGAAACAAGAGCCTGGGAGCAGTACGGATGGTAATTCAAGTAATCGCAAGTTGGGGTCAGTCAAACGGGCAGGCTGGACGCACTGTGGCACGTCACCACTTCAACACTTGTTGTGACAAGTCTGCATCTAATCCAGCAGGCAGGTCTTTGCTGCCACTGGCGCTGGCAGCGTAAGGCGGCACGATCCATTCACTTATGTGGTGCCGCATATTCATGCTCTATCTTGGATGTGCTCCAATCTTCTTGAGAGTCACAGCTCCAAACGTGCCTTGCGCTGATTGGCGCCATGCAAGGCACAGCACATGAAGGCATCGACTCCCCTCCCTGTCATGTGTGATCTCTCGTGCAGCGTTTTTTGGCGATGCACAACGCAATCAGCATCGTGCAGCCCTCACAGCAGCAGCCCCAGCAGCAGGCAGAGGAGCGGGAGGGCGGCCAGGGCGGGCGCGGCGAGGGCGGCGGGGATGACGCACTGGAGCGTGAGATGAAGAGGTGGATGCTCTGCCTTAGTCCTTACGGCGTGCAGTGTGCCATGGGCAATGGCAGGCAGTTTGCTGAGGTGAGAGCTCTGGCCGCCCTTCTCGTTCTGTTGTGTTGTGTTTTGTTTCGGTGAGCTACTGGAAGGCTGGGTCAGGGCAGGGGCCGACCTGCAAAACATGGGGTGCTGCCGACGTCGGGCAGTGCGCGTGTTTTTATGTGTGCAATGCTCAGGGCAGTGGTTTGCGTGCTGGTACTGCTACCGCCTGGAAGATGGCCTTCTGTGACTTTTCAGATGCAGTCAATTTAGCGCAGGAGAGTGAAGCCAGCCAGCTGCCATGCACACTCGGCCCTCCGGTGTCATTGGCATGCTGCTTTGGCGGGCAGCCCCAGTTTCAGTGCATGACTGTAGCATCCTTGTTTTGAAAACATCTTGCATCGCTCTGAATAACTGGCTAGCAATCACGCTGTGCCATGCATTGCCCCCGGTGCAGGACGCACCCGCTGGTAGCTGACTGGTGCCTCTGGCTTAATGTCCTGTCGGTTTCCTCAACACCACGCCCTCGGGCTGTAATCTTCTTCTTCTTCTTCTTCAGGACGCACCCGCAGAGCACCTGCTCACCAACTTCTCCCTCTTTGCCACCGGCCTGGCAGCGGCTGAGGGCGAGGCTGGGGGCGCTGCCGCCGCCAGCCAGGACGCTGCAGCGCAGGCAGCGGCTACAGCCCCGCAGGCAGCG
>JTEE01000135.1:326037-343394 GCA_002896455.3 Chlorella sp. ArM0029B
CGGGCGGCGGCAAGGCGGGGAAGCGTCAGGGCGCAGGCGCAGGTGCAGGCGCTGTTTTGGGCGCAAGCGCCAGCTGGGCGGAGGCTGGCAGCGGGGGCAGTGATGCGGGTGCAGGCGGCGCCCAGCAGGCAGCGGCCCTCAGGCTTCTGCCTACGCATCGCTCGTGGGCTGCTCCACAGGCAGATGTTGGTCTCATCCTGTGGGCCTGCCGGCGCTACTTGCTGCTGGTGCGTGTCATGTGATGTGGCTGGGGTGCAAGTCTTTTTCTCACAGCACGCGTGCCTGAACGGTTGCCTGCTAGAATGTGCTGCTTGCTGCTGGTGCGTGTCATGTGATGTGGCTGGGGTGCAAGTCTTTTACTCACAGCACTTACGCCTGCACGGTTGCCTGCAAAACGACATGGGTATGCCAACTGCTGCCGGTGCGTGCAAGGACTGCTGTTGCGCCGCTTTGCAGGAGCCTGGTTGGGCCTCGTGCACCGCGCCTCTCGACCAGCTTGGAGTGTGTGCCCGTTTCTCTTCCCTCTGCGGGCGACGGCCAAGTGTTGGCCACTTGTCACGTTACGCAACAAATAACTGTGGCATATTCCACACAACATTATTTCTCCTTGTAGGCCCATGCCTGCCACGTCATGCTGCATGTCATGGCACATGCCTCCCTCAAGCTTGGCTGCTCAAAGTGAACGAAAAAATGATTTTTTCCGTTGTTGATTTGTTTCTTTTTCTTTTTGCATTGTCACATAACTTGTATTTGTGGCAACTTCCCCACACCTCACACATGTTGTCTGCCCGCAGGCCCAAGCCTGCCACGGCGTGCTGCACGTCATGGAGCACTTGGAGCGGACGCTGCTGGGCGTGCCGACGCTCATACGCTGCCTGCCCGACTTCACGCAACAGGCACGTGCGCGCAGGCGTGGCGTGGGCAGCAGCGTACATGTCTGAGTGGGCTGGTTGCCGTGCGGTGCACCCGGTTGCCCTTGCCTCCTGGCTTCCTTGGCATGGGCAGACGCCTGATGTTGCCGCCGAAACGTCCTGACCTTGTGCGCAGCAGTTGTGTGTGTGTGCAAGTCGGCGGCCGTTTGCCTCGCTGCTGTCGCTGGCCATGGCGATGCATGTGGAAGTGTTTGCTGACAAGCAGAGAGTGGTCCCTAAACATGTTCCCCTCTCTCCCGCCCCTCCCTCCCCATGCCCACAGGAGGTGCACGAATTGTTAGACGTTGAGCATGCGGACATCCTGACAGACAAGCAGAGAGTGGTCCCTGAACATGTTTCCCTCCCTCCCTCCCTCCCCTCCCCTTCTGCGCCCACAGGAGGTGCACGGCGTGGCAGACATTGAGCATGTGGAGATCTTTGCCGACTACGTGGTCCACGCTTTCCAGGCCCAGCTGGCCATCCTGAGGCTGGCACACCGGGCAGACAACCTGGCCAAGGCTTTCTGCGAGGCCATGCGCCGCCTGGGCTCCCTGGCGACCGAGCGGGTGCGCAGGGCAGCTAAGCTAGCTGCCGGGCGGGTGGGAAGCTGCGCGCCGGCTGGGCTCCGTGGCGACCGAGCGGGCGCGCAGGCAGCCAGCTACATGCGGGACGGATGGGAATCTGCGTGTGGGAAGCTGTGTGGCGGCTGGCCATGCTGCTGCGTGGGGCTCAGCATGCTGTGTGCGTCGGGCTGGCATGCGTGCGTGCGTGCGTGCGTGCGTGCGTGCGTTCAAGCTGCTTGCTTGGTTATGATCCAGCAAGCAGCAGGCAGCGGCATATGGGCTCAAGGCTCGTGACATGGTGGGGAGGCGGCCCAAGCGCATCCAACAACTTGCATTTGGTGTGCACCATATCTTCATATTTACCAACTCGATTTCAGAACTGAAGTTGCGCTGAACACAACAGTTTTCCTATCAGGCGAGATAGCATGAACTGCCGGTTCCCGAAGTAATTGAACCCACTGACTACAGCCGCGACGGAAGCGGTCTCCGAAGTCGCTTTCTGACCCGTTCTCTGTACTTGTTTATTGCTTTGCTCTTGCTCTGCAGGAGGCGCTGGACGCCCTCAACCAGGCGCACGACAGCGGCCACGCGCCGGTGTGGCGCGGCCAGCAAAGCACCGAGGCTGAGCTGCGGCGGGTGGTGGAGCAGCAGAGGGATGCTGCAGAGGACATGGAGGATGGTGTGGACGCCCTCATTGCAGCAGCAGGCAAGCAGGGGTGTCTCAGCAACGGGTACTGAAGCACTAGGTGTGGGGAGGGGAGGGGTGGGAACGCAGGCACTGCCATTTCAGCACGGCGCACGCACGCATTGGTTTCAAAAAGGGGAAGGCCGCGGACGCGTGGGCCAAGAAATGAGCCAATGCCCAGCGGCAGGCAGGCAAGCAGCGCTGCCAGGACTCAAGTTGGAGCGTGGGTCAAAGTTGGAGCATTAAAGTTAAAGTAAAATATTAAAGCAAAATCAAAACCAGCGCCTCGACAGCGCCCCACCCCCAACCACCGCCCCCGCTGGCCGCGCACCTGCAGCCCTTGCCCTCGCACAAGTGTGGGTCAAAGTGTGGGTCAAAGTCAAAATGGGTCAAAGTTTGTGACCGCCCGAGGGTGTGCACAATGCGGGCCTTCTTTGTGACAGGTTCTTGCACACCTGCACTTCACCCAAGGCGGGCACAGAAGTGCGACGCTGAATCTGCACACTTAAACACGCTGCCCCATGTGCAGTAAAACCCGGAATGCAACTGAAAACACCAGCTAGTTGTCCCAGGCGGCCTGCTGCCCTTCCTGCTGGCAGGCCGGGCTCACCGCCGCACCTGCCCACCTGCTGTCGCCCATTTCAACTGCCCGCCTGGCTTGCTTCTGGCTGCCCTCCTGCCCTACCTGCCTGCCTTGCAGACGCAGAGCTGCAACCCTGGCTTGCCACGATGTCGACTGTGTTTCAAGGGCTGGCCAAGCCGGGGTTTGCATTGGAGGAAGCGGCGAATGCGTGGTTTCTGCAGCGGCAGGAGGTGGCGGAGAGTGCTGAGCTGTTCGAGGAGGAGGACGAGATTGACACGTGAGTACACTGCACTGATGAAAACAGTCACACACGTTTGGTAGGAAATAGCACATGTATTTTGGGGCGAAAAAGGTCACCCCAAATTGTGTTGCACTGCGTCACGCGGTTCGTCCTGGGCCATGGGAACGCACGGCATGCTGTTTCAGCTGCATCGCATTTGGTGCCGTGCCATGCTGTGCTGTGCTGCGCTGGGCTGTGTGTACCTTGCCATGCCGTGCTGTGCCAAGCATATGTCCCACGCTTTGCCGTGCTATGAGCACGCAGCAAGTGCATATTGCTGCCCCTTCCCTTGTTCCGCACACACACACACCTGCTGCCCCTTGCCAGCGCGCGCACCTGCCCCGGCCTTGCTGTCTCGAATGAGCAGTGAAGGTGTCTTTTTTGGTGTGCCTGCTCGGCCTTGTGTTGAGAAAGAACACCGAAACCTTCCCCTGGCATGTGCATGCATTGCAGTGCGCGGAGGGTGGCGGATCTGGTCAGGGATGCTGCAACAGCCATGTCCCGGCTGTCTAGCAAATCCTTCACCGAGGAACTGTGGCGGCGAGCACACGATGAGATAGAAGAGCTGAGGGCGGTGCAGGCCGAGAGCTTGTATGCAGTGCAGCAGCTGATGGGGTGAGTGGGGTCTGTTGGTGGCGCTCTGTCCGGTGAACAAATACAAATACAAAGACATATGAAGTACGTTGAGTAAAGTCCACGGGGAGACAGCAGCGGTCTGATGGGACAACCATGCTTCCACTTGCACCTGCTTTGTGCGCGTGGGCCACCGCATCGCACGTGCAGCTGCTGTGGCAGTGCTGCGCACGAATTTCCACCAATCCTTGACGGAGGCCGCACCCAGACCAGTGTCAGGCGCGCGTGGGGCGCTTTGCGCTTGCACGGTCTTTGAACAAGGTAACCTTTTTGAATGAGCCCCATACGGGCGCGCTGTCGACCCTCCTGCCCCCTGCCAACTGTGCCCCTGCCCCGCCCTCCTGCTCTGCGCCGCAGCGTCCTGTGGGGCCCCCTGGGCGGCATTTCCTGCCCGCTGGACAACCTGGCGCGCCTGGTGCTGGCTCACGTGCTGCCCGCCCAGTGGAAGCTGGCGGTTGACGAGGCGACGGGTGGGCAGGGACGGAGGAGGGAAGGAGGGCTCAGGGTTGTGCAAAGGGTGAGGTGTGTGTTCAGCCCGCCCAGTGGAAGCTGGCGGTTGACGAGGCGACAGGTGGGCAGGGTGGGGGGTGTTGTTGGGCAAAGGGTGAGGTATGTGTTCAGCCCGCTCGGTGGAAGCTGGCAGTTGACGAGGCGACAGGCAAGCAGGATGGGAAGAGTGGGAGGTGAATGGCTGTTTTTGACCAAAGGGTCAGCTTAGTTCCAGACGGCTCAGTGGAAACTGGCGGTTGATGAGGCGGCAGGCAAGCGGGGTGAGGAGGGAGGGTGGGGTGTGATATGTATTCAGTCTGCTCAGTGGAAGCTGGCCGCACACATCAAGCCTGCCCTGCCTGGCATTCGCATGTCCCCGTTCTGCAGAGAAGGAGCGGCAGGCTCACATTATGAAGCTGCTGGCGGAGGACGAAGAAACAGCAGCAGCAGCAGCGGGGGGCCAAGGCAAGAAGAAGAAGAAGAAGGGGAAGAAGGGCGGCGGTGGGGGGCAGGCAGCCGCGGCAGCACAGCAAGCCGAGGGGCCATCAGCGGCGGGGGATGCAGAAGGGAAGCCGGAGGAGGAGGAGGAAGAAGAAGAAGAAGAGGAAGTGGGGGGTGGAGTTGAGAATAATGATGACTTGGCACTTTTGGAGCTGGCACGGCAGCAGCAGCGGGCGGTGGAGCCGCAGCAGCAGCCGCTGCAGGTGGGGCAGCAGCAGCGGCGGCAGTCGCGCCCCCTTCCGGCCCAGGCCGCATCGGCAGCGGCTGCACAGGCGCCTGTGGTGGCAGCAGAGAAGGAGGAGGCGTACCAGCGCATGCTGAAGGACTGGGCAGATGCGGAGAAGGAGAGCAAGCGGCAGGGGGCGGCGGCGTCGCGCCGAGCCACCGCCGTCAGCAGCAGCAGCAGCAGCTACGCCACTGCGGGGAGCCAGGCAGAGCGCCAGGCAGCCGCTGGCAGCGCAGCCAGCAGCCCTGGGGGCAGCAGGCCCAGCAGCGCTGCCAAGGCCGCGCTTCCTCCTGCAGCATCCGCCACCGCTGGACAGCCTGGAGCTTCTGAGGGCAGCGCTGAGCCGCACAGCATGGAAGCGCTGCTGGCTCTATCTGCTGCCTTTGACTGGTCAAAGGTCGAGGGCGCTGACGATGAGGGGAGCTGGGGCGGGGCGGCAGCAGCGCAGCAGGCGGAGCAGGAAGAGGGAAGCTGGGAGAGTGCAGCAGCGGCTCGCAGGGGCGGCACGCAGCCAGACCAGCCGCCCTCTGCACCAGCAGCAGCAGCGGACAGCAAAGCGGCAGCAGCAGCGGCAACGCATGACGCAGAGGAGGAGCAGCAGCAGCAGCCGCGAGGAAAGCAGCGGGTGCAGCAGGCGCAGCAGGCGCAGCAGGTGCAGCAGCAGGCGAAGCAGGCGAAGCAGCAGGCCAAGGTTGACCTGTCCAAGCCGCGGGTGGTGGGCTGGGACGGCACGTGGATGTGCAAGTGCGGCAAGAAGCACGACGTGCTCAGCGCGTGCGGCACCTGCAAGACGCCCCAGCCCTGCAGGTGGAAACACACACATTGTTGTTTGTTTGTTGCTTTCTGTCTTTTGGTTGGTTAAAAGGTCGTGTGTCGTCACGGCTGGGCACCGCTGCCAGGGTACGGCGGTGGGAGGAGAACCCAGGTGACACAACAATTTCCGTTGTATTGTTCATGGGGCGGGGTGGGAGGCCTTCTGTCATGACGGCGGGGTACCGCTGACGCCCCCTTATTATTAGAGGCGTGGTCATCAATAAGAGGAAAACACAGGTCACACCCAGAACTCCCCACTGGATGGCATCTGTCATTTGGCATGCCCCCTGCCCCCTGCTCCTGCCTCTGCCCTTGCTTTGATTTGCAGCAAGCTTTCCTGATTGATCTGGCACAGGCAGCGCTGTCCCTGTTGTGGCACAGCTGCCAGGGTCAGCCCGTCTTCATCCCTGCGTTTGTTGGTTGTCCGCCGGCAGGCTGCACCATGCCAGGAAGGGGTCTGCCCCCTCCCTCGGTCGCAATCAGTACACGCTTTCTCCCTGTCCATACAACTATAGTAATCTGCGCTTCCGCCCCTCCTGCCGTACAGAAATTACAAATATAGTACTCTGCGCTTCCGCCCCTCCTGCCCGACAGAAATTACAACTGTAGTGTACTCTTTTCTTGCGCCCCTCCTGCCCTGCAGAAATTACATCAAGAAGGGCTGCCCCTATGGCCAGACCTGCAAGTTCCCGCACCCCCAATTCGCGCTGGAGCCGCCCGAGGGCCCGCCGCCCAGCATGCGGGGACGCGAGGTGTTGGTGGCCAACCCAAAGGCGCTGCCGGCAGACAAGCAGGCAGAGCGGGTGAGTCATTCATCCAATCATTCATTCATCCGCATTTACTGGATGTGAATGAATCATCCGCATTTACTGGATGTGAATGAATCATCCGCATTTACTGGATGTGAATGAATCATCCGCATTNCGCATTTACTGGATGTGAATGAATCATCCGCATTTACTGGATGTGAATGAATCATCCGCATTTACTGGATGTGAATGAATCATCCGCATTTACTGCCTCGTGCCTTGAAATCATTTGTTTGAGGGTAACGGGTGAGTCATTCATCCATTCATTCATTTGATCATTCATCCGCATTTACTGGATTCGAATGTGTCATCCGCATTTACTGCCTCGTGCCTTAGAAAGCATTTGTTTGAGGGTACTGGTGCTCTTGCCTGCATGGCCTCCTTGCTGCCGCTGCCCCGCAGGACGAGGGCGAGTGGCGCGTGCGGGTGGTGAGCTGGAAGGGCGACTGGGTGTGCCTGTGCGAGCGGCGCCACGCTATCCTGGACGGCTGCGACGAGTGCGGGTACCGGGCGCCCTGCAGGTGCGCTGTGCTGTGCTGTGCTGAGCTGAGCTGTGCTGAGCTGTGCTGTGTTGTGCTGTGCGCTGTGCTGCGCTGTGCTGTGCTGTGTGCTGTCCTGTGCGCTGCGTGCTGTGCTGTGCTGCACGCTGTGCTGGCTGCATCTGGCGCTCCCGGTTTTGGCATTTTGGCGTTTTGGCATTTTTGGCTCCAAGGCGCTGGCTGAGCTGGACATGTTGCCTTGCTCATCCCCCACTTACCCATGCCGCACCGCCGTGCCTGCAGGGACTGGCTGCGCGGCAGCTGCAAGCTTTCCGGCTGCCGCTTCCCGCACCCTCCCCTTGACCTCCCGCCCGGCCCGCCCCGGCCCGCCGACCAGCGCCTGGTCAACCTCAAGCACGACTCGCCCCGCTGGACTGGGGCACCACCCTCTGGCGACCGCTCGGCGCAGCAGCACAAGGCAGCGGCAACGACGGCAGCACGGCGCCGCACGGCCTGCAGCCCCCAGGACTCTGCTTTCTCGGAGGCAGGCGCCAGCTCAGCGGGGCGGTCGCAGTCCCGGCAGGCGCTGCTGGATACTGTGCCGCCTGCGGTGGTGCAGGCTCTGGCGGGGCAGCTGGGAGTGGAGGTGGGAGATCTAGAGGCACTGCTGCCAGCGGATGAGCTGGCGCTTGCGCTGGAGCAGATGCAGCAGCAGATGGCAGAAGAGGAGCAGCAGCGGGACACTCGGCAGCGGGAGCAGCGGGAGCAGCAGCAGCGGGAGCGGGAGCAGCGGGAGCAGCAGCAGGCGGCCCCGCTGCTGCCTGTGGCACCGGGCCACGGCCAAGAGCCTGCCGCGCCCGCTGCACGCGGCCAGCAGCAGCAGCAGGCAGGCGGCGGCAGGCAGGCGGGCGGCAGCGCTGCTGCGAGCCCCTTTCGTGTCATCAACACCGGGGCACACTGGGTGTGTGCCTGCGGCTTCACAAACGCCAGCGGGAACTACACCCGCTGCAAGGGGGGCAAGGGGTGCAGGCAGATGGCACCCTGCAAGTGAGTGGGGGGCTTCACAGGGGGAGAGCAGTGGGCACGCTGGATGCGGCTGATGCAACCTCAATCAATTGTTTGACTTATTGCAACCTCAACTGGATGTTGCTGATGCAACCGCAATCAAATGCTTGACCCATTGCAACCTCAATAGTAGCCTCAGCACTCTGGTGGGGTCCTGGTGCAACCTCGATTTTGATACGTTCCTGACTTTTCCTGTTTGCCTAGCACTTGCCATGGCGCAGCCTGCATTGGTGTCGTCAACCCCAACCCATGTCGCCTCCCATTGCGTTCCCCCGCTCCTACCACCCCAACCTTACCTGGCACCCTCTTGGCACCCTTCTGGCTCTCACCACCCCAACCTTCCTGTCCCTCTGCACCCTCCTTGCCTCGCAGGAAGTGGCTGCGTGGCAAGTGCACAGGCGCCAGCTGTCAATACCCGCACCCTCCCTTTGACCCGGCCGGCGACTGGGGGCCGCAGGCAAAGCAGGACACCCGGGCGGTGCTGTGGGAGGGAGCGCCTCGCTGGAGCCCCGTGCCCCCGCTGCCGCCACCGCCACCGCCACGCCCCCAGCAGCAGCAGCAGCAGCAGCAGCAGGTTCCGCCCGAGTCTCGCGGTTGGAGCCCCATGGGCATGTCGGTGGGGCCAGCCGCTGTGGCCGCTGCGCTGCAGGCAGACCCGCGGCAGCCGCGCCCGCTGCGCCCGCCCGCGGTGTCTGCTGGCATGGCGGCAGCCACGGCCGGCTGGGGCGTGGCGGCAGCGGTGGAAGGAGCCAATGGGGCGGCAGGGGCAGGGGAGAGTGAGGAGGTGGACGAGCTGCTGCGGGTGAGGACGGTGGAGGGATATAAAGGGGAGTTGGTGAGGTGGCTACCAAATTGACACACATTTCGTGCCAATAACAAAACGTCGTTCTTGGTTGCCCGAAAACGGAGAATTTACGTCCTTTGAGACTGAGCCACAGCTTTTAACGTGCATCGTCAAAACTCTAGAAGCAGAGTGCTGATGAGCTGACTTGTTGTGAGGGTCATCATCAGCACTGTTAAAGTAAGAGTACTGTTGAGCTGACTTGTGTGCGTTTTATGCCACGCCTCAACGACGGTTTGCGGTCTGTCGTCAAAAAACCTTAAAGTAGACAAAGTGGCCAAACAAACTGTCTCTCCCTGCCCACCCTATTCTCCCCCACACCTGTCGTTTACAAGCATTCCCCTTTGTACTGCACAGACGACGGCCACCCCGACTGGATCGGCCTCCCCCCCACAGAACCTGTACATCACGCGCATTCTCCTTTGTACTGCTCAGGTGTGTGGCACCCATAAATGGATCACCCTCCTCCCCCCCTCCACATGCAGATCATGGGCGTGGGCGACGGCGGTTCGGCGCCCGGCTGGCAGGAGGGTTCCCACGGTCTGGGCTCCAGCCTGGCGCTGCCCGGCCTGCGCAACGAGACGGGCGAGTACAATTGCTTCCTCAACGTCATCATCCAGTGCCTCTGGCGCTGCACAGTGTTCCGGGACCAGGTGGGCCGGGGTGGGGGTCTGGTGGAGGGTGGGGTGAGGTTGCCGGGGTGCTGTGGTTTGCTCGCTGGCTCTGCTTGGGGCAAGGGGGCGGCAGGCAGTGGGGTGCCCATGCCTGCCTTGCCTGCCTGCCTGTCCTGTTGTTGTAAGTGTGCTGCTGTGCGCTAGCATTGGCAACCATGCCGGGCAGTCGCAGGGTGGGGCCAGCTTGAATCGAATCCATGCGCACGTCTCATGTCAAAATCACCCCCCTTGTTCTAGTCGCTTGAACCACGTGATTTCAATGCACAGACACACCTTGCATGTAAATATGACGCTCCTGCACCCCAGCCTTGCCCTCCCTCCTTCGCCACCCCACCCGCCCCCACCTCTCCCTGCCCTGCCCCGCCCACAGATTATGAGCTGGGGGCCGGAGACGTGCAGCCGGGAGCGCGTGGTGGCCGCCCTGTACTGCCTGTTCAGAGATTTCATGGCCGAAGAGGCACAGCGGCGGCAGGGCGGACTGCTGACGGGCACAGCCGCACGCCGGGCGGCCATCAACCCATCAGAGCTGCGGCAGGCGCTGTCGGCGCTGCCGGGGCAGCAGTACCGCGTGGGTGAGCGCGGTGGGCAGGGTGTGTGGTGCAGGCGGGTGTTAGAGCGTGCGCGCAGCGGTGGTTTGTCACCAGATATCCCGTTTGTGGTTCAGTGTGAAGCAGCGCGAAGCAGGGGGTCCCCTGGGGTGGGATTTCCCGTGGGTGAGCGCAGCGGTTATTTCTACCACAGACTTCAATTTGTACTTGTTTGCGGATTGGACCGGGTGCAGTGGTGTGTTGGAGCGTGCGGGCAGAGTGCTGCTGATACTGTATCCCACCCTTGCCCACCAAGAAACTTCATGATATGAAAGTTCTGGGTTCGTATGAAGCTCACGGTTGTACAGGCAAATCAATGAGGGCTGCTGCAGCAGCTGTGCCAGCTTCACTTGCCAACCAACCTGTGCACTGTTTTCCTTTGTCTGTGTGTGTGTTGTGCTTTGTCAAACTACTCTGCAGTAGCTGAATTTGCAGGCATTCGAACAACAATGCGGCGGACGTGCTGCAATTTCTTGCTTTACAAAGCCGACATACTGCTGACATTCAGTCGGAACTGCTGCTGACCCCGCCTGTCCGCTCGCGCTTTCGCTGGCCTTGCCTCCAAAAAAGCTTCAAGCTACTAACGTGTCTTCGTTACAATTTCCAAAGACAGTTTTGCTTAAAACAGAACAAGCTATAAACACAAAACAAAAAACACTCCCCCCCTTGCCTTGCAGGCGAGATGAACGATGCGGCAGAGGTGCTTCTGTCCCTGTACAAGCGCATAAGCTTGTAACAGAAACAGCTACAAAGATAAATGAATACGACGTTTCCCCCCTTCGCCTTGCAGGCGAGATGAACGATGCGGCCGAGGTGCTTCTGTCCCTGTACGAACGCATAAGCTTGTATCAGAAACAGCTGAAAACACAAATGAATACGTCTTTTCCCCCCTTCGCCTGCAGGCGAGATGAACGATGCGGCCGAGGTGCTTCTGTCCCTGTATGAACGCACCATGGAGCTGTCCCCCGATGCCAAGAGGACGGTGGACGCCATTTTCGGGCTGCCCGTGCGGGAGGGTGTGCCGTGCGGCAAGTGCGGCAAGAAGACGCACCAGCAGGAGTACACGCAATACTATTACAACACACAGGTGGGCAGGACAGAGCATGACTGTTGTACGTGCACCACACTGCATGACAGAGCATGACACTATGGCAGGCTGCCTTGTGTCGAGACAGCATGTGGAGTCGGGAGGGCAGTGGGACGATTTGAAAGAAGAAGAATGAAGATGAAAACACGCAGTACCACGACAGCAGGTGGACAGAGGCGGACAAGTTGCAGACTCTGTCATTGATACGCGCTGTAAAGTGCACGGGAGTGTAAACACACCCGTATGCTCTGCTGCACATGCAAGTGTAAGCACACCGCCCCCGCCCCGCCCCTCCTGCTATCCCATGAGACCTTGCTGGCTCCTTCTGGACTTGAAATGTAATTGATTGACATCTGTTTGTTCTGTCCCGCAGGCTGCGGCGCTGCAGCACGCTCGCAACTTCCCTGGGCCCATCTCCATGGGCCAGCTCTTTCGCCAGCTGGAGTCGCAGCACCAAAAGTCGTGCGACGAGGTGAGGCCTCATGAGGGCACTCACACTGTTTGCTATGCCCGGAGTTCCACCTGTAGCTGGCCTTCATAGCAAAATAGAAGAATAGAAAAACCTTGGGGCCGGGTGAGGTAGAAGACGACGAGGTGAGATCATTGAAGCGGGGTTGAAGGAGGGGAAGTTGGCGTGCCATGAGGTGAGGGCGTTGAGAGTCGTGGGGTGAGGGAGGGGAGCGTGAAGGTGGCACCCCCAATACTTGCGCGTTCGTGCGGGTTGCACAGTTTGATTTCAAATGATGTCTTGAGGGTCAGTGACAGGCGGCACAATGGGTAGTGCAACGTGGTAATGTACTATTCGTAAAAGGCGAGGGTGGGTTTTAGGCAGCTAGGGAGTGTTCACAAATTCAAGTGGTGTGCCACCTGGCCCGGATGGACCTTGGTAAGCAGCTGCTGCGCCTGTCCTTTCTCCTGAGCACTGCCACGTCCCTTTGCTTACAGGACCTGGGCGCGTGCAGCACCAAGAACAGCGTGGAGTACAGCCTGCAGCACTGTGCTGCTGCCTGCACTAATTGCAGACCCTACATTCGCCTCTGATGTGCCCTCTCCTGTGCAGGATCTGGGCGGGTGTTGCATCAAGAGCGTGCAATACATCAAGAACAGCGTCGATTTTTGCAACCTGCAGATGTCGGCTTGAAGTCGCCCCTATTTGCTCACGTCTGTGCAGGACCTGGGCGGGTGCGGCGCCAACAGCAGCGTATAGATTACAGCCAGCATCATTTGGCTTCAATTCGCCTCTATTTGTCCACATTCTGTGCAGGACCTGGGCGGGACCGGCGCCAAGAACAGCGTAGATTACAGCCGCATCCTTTGGCTTCAATTCGCCTCTATTTGTCCACATTCTGTGCAGGGCGGGTGCGGCGCCAAGAACAGCGTGGCAGCATTCGCCTGCTGCCTGCACCAACTGCACACCCTTACATTCGCCCCTATTCGTCCACATTCTGTGCAGGACCTGGGTGGGTGCGGCGCCAAGAACAGCGTAGATTACAGCCTGCATCATTTGGCTTCAATTCGCCCCTATTTTTTCACTGTTGTGCAGGACCTGGGCGGGTGCGGCGCCAAGAACAGCGTGGAGTACAGCCTGCAGCACCTGCCGCACGTGTTCACTCTGCAGCTGGCGTGGGAGTCGCACCGGGAGGAGCCGGAGAGCATTGCTGCCACGCTGGCGGCCATCGATGCACAGGTAGGGTGGAAGGGTGTGGGAACATGGCATGTAGGGGGCATGCATTGTGTAAGCATGGGATGTAGGGTGCGTGCATTGTGCTGTAGTTTTTGTTTGTTTGTTTGCCATCGATGCATCGGTAGGGTGATGCTGTGACGGTACCGCTGCTGCTGCTGCTTCTACGAATGACCGCTGCCACTGCTGCTGTGAATGTGAGCTGCTGCTGGTGCTGGTGCTGCTGCTGCTGCTGCTGCTGCTGCTTGGAATGAGCGCTGCTTCCACTGCTGCTGCCTCTGCTGCTGCTGTGAAGGACCGCTGCTGCTGCTGGGCCCAGAGGGTAGGACTGAACGGCCGCCAGACGGGCTGGGCAGCATGCCATTGCAGCTTGCTGCGAGTCGAGGCGGCGGGTGTTGTGCAGGAGAGGAGGGGCCACACTGGTCGGCAGCGCAGTGTGCGGGCTTGAATGTGCACAGGGACTGGGGAGATGTGAATGAGGGGGATCCGAGGGATGCACGTGGTTCGGCGGGCGATGTTGTGCCAGCATACTGCAACGTTAGGAGGAGGGGCGTACGTTGGGTTCAGATAAGGCCCTCCTCTGCTGCTGGCAGAGGCAGAGAGCATGGGTGGCCGCTCAACTCCCTTTCTTCCCCCTGGGCATGCATGACCTGACCAAGATCTGTGCTGCACCCTTCCTCCCCGCCGTCACCATTGAACTGCCTTTCAGCCCACACACCGCTTCTTCTTCCCCACGCATTGGCAGACATTGCCAGCCAGCTGTAACCTTGTCCAAGTGTACTCAGGACCCTCCTCCCCTGCCTGCCTCCCCGCCTTCCTCACTCCCTCTGCACGTTCTGCAGCCATGCATCACGCACTACCTGGCTGTCTCCTATCCAGAATGATTGCCAGGTCCCCGCCCACCCCACCTGCCTGCTTGTCCCTTCTGACACCCTCCCCCACCTTTGCCCCCATCTTCTTTTCCCTTCCACAGGTTGACCTGGCCGAGTTCTACTCTGGCGTGCAGCTGGGCACGGTGCGCTACGACCTGCGCAGCATGGTGTGCTACTACGGCGCCCACTACTCCGCTTTTGTGTGGGCCGACGACCTGCATGCCTGGCTCATGTTTGACGACGCCAACGTCAGCCGGGTGGGCAGCTGGGCGGATGTGCGGCACAAGTGCGAGGCGGGGCGCATCCAGCCCTCGGTGCTCTTCTACGAGGCCGTCATTCCGGGCAACCGGCAGGGATGAGCAGGACAGTGATGAGCGGCACAGTTGTGGGGCGCCATCTTCGATGGCTGCCATGCGGCGGCAGCAGCCCGCACGCGGGTCCCCGCAGCGAAGAATCTTGCCCCCTGAAGTTAGGTAGGTTTTCAAACTCTGTTTAGCTCGCCAGACTCTTGTTGCTGTTCTGTTGATAATGCTTTACGTTGTTGCTCACAATGCTCCGGTTTTCTACAGTCTCGTCGGAAGCAGCCTGCGATTAGCTTTTTCTGTGCACATGTACAGCAGACAATGCACAGTTACCGCCACAGCCGGTGCGGGCAGGGTTCAGGCTGGGTTCAAGGCACATGCTGTTGGGGCTCACACCGCTGTTGGGGCTCACGCAGCTGTAGCGCAAGAGGGCACCGCTAGAGCTCAAGCACTCCCAGAACTGCTGGTGCGATGGGCTCAAGGCGAGGCAGAAAGATTGCACGTCCCCAGGTTGTCACCGCCCAGCGCAGCTGCCACCTGCAGCCCCGTCCTGAAGGTGCCGACGGACATGGCGCTGCGCTGTGTTGGCAGGCAATTGCACCGCCACCCTTTGCTTGCCTTGGCGCATCCAACCCTGCTCTCAAGTGGCCTGTGGGATTTACAACGCCGTGGTCCCCAGTAATCCCCAGCCTCAGGCCTGACTGGCAGTATGAGCACCAGTCAATGTAGTATGCACGCTAACTAGGGCAAGCATCAAGCAAACGCAGAATGGTGAATGCATGCGTGTGGCCGGCTGCTTTTGATAAGCCCTTGACGCAAGCTGGAGCGTAGGGCAGGTGCCAATCGAGCTTGGGCCCGCTGGCTGCAGCCCAGCCCCCTCCTGCATCTGCACAAAGGGGCTACTTCCACTTGCCCCCCTTCCCAGACCTGCCGGCAGGACCGCGCCTGCAGGCACAGCATGCCAGGAAGGCAAGTACAGCATGGGTGAGGTGGCAGCACAGAGGCGCCCAAAGTGCAAACATCAGCATGCAAGCCGAATCGCACAGCAGCATTGCAGCGTTGACAGGAGCAGTGCACGAGCAGCAGGCGCAGTGCATAGACTGACCCTTGGGTGAGACGAGTGCCATGCGCTGCTGCTGCTGCCGTGCCTGCAGCAGGCGCCCCCCTGCCGCCGCGGCCGCCACCACCGGCCCCCCCACGCCCGCCTGCGCCTCCGCGCCCCCTGCCCACCCCTGGGGCCGGGGCTTGCTCAGCCGGTGCCGCTGCAGCCGGGTGTGACGGCTGCAGGCTGCCGGTGGTGTCGCTGACGGCCACTGGCAGGGCTCCGCTGCCCGCCTCCGGCTGTTGCTGCTGTGGCGGCTCTTGAGCAGCGCTGTCCCGGTGCTGCCCCCCCGTGGAGGAGAGGCGAATCTGCAGCAAGGGTGTGGCATGTGGCCCCGTGCTGACGTGGCAGTGGTGCGCAGCGCACAAGGCATGAATCGAGTCAACTAATCGCGTCAGACCCCTGAAGCTGGAAATGCCAGCAAGCAGTTGACCCCACACCGGCAGCGTGTTCTTCCAAAAGCAGCAAAGCTGTCACAGAGAGCCACCAACCACTGGGTGCTGCACACTCTGGGCAGGTCGTTGTAGACTGTTCCCTGTTTCACCTTCATCTGCATGGACACCCTGGGAACCAGGTCTTGCCCCGGGTGTGCGGCAGCTGCTGCTTCAATCGCGCACTGAAGCATCGCGAGGTTCTCCTTGAGCCACTCAGAGCCGGACAGAGGCATCCAGACCTTGCAAAGGCGGTACGCCACACGAGCCTTGCTTGCCAAGTCCCGCACCTCCGCCAAGGAACACGTGGGCCCTCCAAAGTGTGTTGTGAGCACAGATGACAGCTCCACGCAGAGTGAGCAGCGCACACTATGGGCTGCATGGGAGCAGATAGGGCGTTGAACAGCGAGGGTCAAAGTCACGAGGCTCAAAGTCTCGAGGCTCAAATCATGTGCATGAATGCAGCAACTGTGAAGTTGCTACGTGTCCGCGTGGGCAAGCAGTCGCTGCCTCCATCAAACAGTCAAGTGCCTCACCTTTCCTTGCCTCTGCCACAAGCAGCGCCCCACGTGCAACAGCTTCTGCTTCTTCCAGTGACCGCGCGCTATGGAATAATTTGCGATGGTACTCCGGATTGGTGGGCTCCAGCTCAATCAGCTGACGGCTGGCGTTCAAGGCAGCAGCCTTAAAAGGCAACCCCTGCTCACCCCGGTTCACACTGGCCAGCCTGGCTGCAAATTCGTGTCGCTGCAGCAGGACTAGGACGTGCATTTCGGCAGCTGACAGCAAAGGGCTGAAACCCTGATCTTGCTGGTACTGCTCCAGCTGCTATGCAACTGCCTTCCAGCTGCGCCCCTCCAAGTCAAGCTTCTGGAGGAAAGTATGCGCTGTGTAGAAGTCTGGCTCGTCCTCCTTTGCAATGAGCAACATCATGCTATTGTGGCCCAGGGCGCCAAGGAGGAAGAGCCCGTAAGTGCCAGACTCTACGAAGGCCGTGCTCTGCACGCAAAAGAGGGGGCAAGAGGGTGGGCGGTCAGCGGTCAGCGGTCAGCTGCATGTGCCCTAACAGCGATCGTCACTTTCCAAAGCGGCACCCTCCAGTATGTGGACAGAAAGCGAGGGCAGCTGAGCTGAGCAGACGCTCGTTGCCGGTTCATTCAGTTACACTCAACCCGTCCCCATGCGGGTGCCCTGGTGTACCGCCAAAATGACCGAATCTCGGCAGGCCACATCCATGTTGTCAGCCAGGCCGATTGACCCCAGATTGCGCTTCATGGCGCCCAAGAGAGCTACCACGCCCTACACAGGCGCAGAAAGCCGGCAACAACGAAATTTGCAAAGAAGTCGAGCTGTGCTTGTGAAGCAGCAGCGTCGGAAAGTTTGGGCCCATCGGAAAGCATCGGAAGCCCCATCGGATGGCCCATCGGACTCCGAAGAGATTTCCGATGGGCTCCGCAAACATCCGACGGGGCACTGGCCGACGGAAGTCTGCTGGAAGTCTGGCAGGTTCAGTTGGGGTTCCGGCAGCATCCGCGGAGCGACCGAACACAGACAAGCGTGTTTTCCGAATGGAAGGCGTGCTAAATAGCACGGTTTGCATTGATAAGGGAGAGGAGCAAGAACGCCAGTTGCCTGCCTGTGGGGCATCGATCGGAGGCATCGGTTGGGAAAAGGTGCACGCTTTAGCCCGCCCAGTCATGCAGCTACACAATAGCATGCTCCTCAGCCGTGCCAGGCCTGCGA
>JTEE01000135.1:368210-388265 GCA_002896455.3 Chlorella sp. ArM0029B
CAGATTGATGGGAGGCTGGGAAAGCAAGGGGTCGGCTGACCCACCCCCCTGACTTATAACACACTTTACTGTATGGTAGCTGACTGGTGCCTTTGGCTTAATTTCCTGTTGGTTTCCTCAACCCCACGCCCTCGGGCTGTAATCTTCTTCTTCTTCAGATGACAGGCGAGTCTCTGTCGCTGCTCTACTGTTGCGGGTCCTGCGCTCGGTCGCATGCCCAGCAAGATCGGGCGCCTCTGGCCGCGTTGAGAAGATCAGCCACGATGTTTGTCAGCGGCCGCTGCACGCGTCGCCGCTACCGCCGCCATCGCTTAGCCAGGCATCCACGCTCCCAACACAGCATGCACCACACCCTCAAAAGGCCCCCACCTCTTTCAGGACGCATCACCTGGGCCCCCTCCCTGATGCAGACATGTCGGGCCCTTTGTGCCGCATCTGCTGGGACGGTGCTCTTGCTGAGCCTGGCGGGCAGCTGCTCAGCCCATGCAGCTGTAGGGGCAGCATGGAGTACATCCACGACAGCTGCCTGCAGCAGTGGCGGGCCAACATGCGGGACTCCAGCCGCTGTGAAGTGTGCCGCGCACCGATTGCTGCACAGCCCAGGCGCCTGCTGCAAGTGCTGCCACAGGCGGCGCCAGCGCTGGCGGGCCCCCAGGCGCCAGCAGTGCCGCCGGCCCCCCAAGGGCCACCGCAGCTGCAGCAGGAACGGCTTGCCAGCTGGCGGCAGCGGTTCCTGGCTCTATTGCAGCACGAGGGCTTCCAAGCCGCCGTGCTGGTAGGGCTGGCCGGAGCCTTTGCATTTTGCAAGGGTAAGCCGCAGTGGCAGGACTTCCGTTTGATGGGGCGCCGCCTGCTGGACACTCTCCCAGAGCTGGAGTTTGTGTTCAGCCCTGTTCTGGCTGTTGGGGTCCTTGCTATGAAAACCACCCTGCAGGCGTGATGGCGCCGCTTGTGCCGCTTGCTACGCTGGCCAGCGTCGACGTCTTGTTTCCCTGCTAACGATCGCCGGCAGGCTTCCTGCACTGACCCCCGAAATTAGTGGACTTTCACTAGTGAAATGTAAGAGTCACAGCTCACCAGCGAAACAATAAATCAGGCGGGAAGCAGGCGGCGGCGGCTGGCGGTGCCAGGCTGGCGCAGTGGCAGAAACTTGGCGGGGGCGCTCCGCCCGCCGTCTCTCCGACTTCTGATCCCGATCAGACCTGCCTGAGTTCCCGGGTAGTCCAGGCGACGCAGTGGCGCAGCCAATGGCTTGGTGACACTATTTCGCGGTCATATGGGCAAGCCGCAGCGAAATCGGAGCGCCGGTGCCGCCACTGGTGCTGCAGTGCCCAGCGGCAGCGGCGGCACCCATGGCGATGGTAGCTTGGCACTGCCGCCCGCCGCCGCTGCCGGCCGCGGCATCATCACAGCCAGCGGTGCGGCGGTCGATGCAGCCCGGGCGGCAGAGGAGGCGCGAACAGCGTATGTTCAGCACATCAAGGGCAAGCGGCAAGATTTGCCGCGCACTGCCATGGAAAAGGCGCATGGCAAGGCGCCCAGCGCCGTCACCTGCCTACTGCTGGCAAAGATGCACATGCTGCAGGCAGTTGATGCAGGCATGAAGGTGAGGCGTGATTCCGGGTCAGCCGTACAGCCCGCGCCCTGTTTGCCTGGGTGTGTGGGCAAGAGCGGTTTCTGGGGCAGCAGGCTGGCAGTTGCTGCCATCTTAGCAGCAGCAGTATGGTGCCAGCAGTTGCTGCCATCTTAGCGGACAGCGCATGCATGCGAGCGTGGCTTGCTAGCCACGCTGGCAGGTGCTAGCAGGAGCGCAGGCATTGCTGGCAGCACTGCCGCACTGCCAGACCGTCTGCTATCGCTGCAATGGGTGGCTAGCCTGTTGGGTGGTTGAAGACTTCCTCCCCGCCCTTTTTGCTGTGCTGCCCCTCCCCTGCAGGTGGCGGACGAGCAGGGGGAGCTGGCAGTGCTGACCCACCTGCATGCGGCGCTTGAGCTGGCAGCGCACGGTGCCGTTGACTTCAAGTCTCCCACCTGCCTCAAGATGTGTGCCTACATCCTGCACATTACAAGGGCCCGGCCAGGTGGGCGACGCAGGGGTGGCGGCGTGTAGGGGGACGAGGCAGGGCGGTGCAGGCGGTGGGGGGTAGAGACAGGCAGGGGTGGGGGGTAGAGGCACGCAGGGTGGTGCAGGCGGCGGGTGGTAGAGGCAGGCAGTGCGGTGCAGGCGGTGGGGGGTAGAGGCAGGCAGTGNGCTGTCGGAAGACCCTTCCGATGCATTTCCCTCGCACTTCCGTCAGATTTTACTTCTTCCGACGGTGCTTCCGAAGGGGCTAAAACTTTCCGACGAGATGCTGCCCATCAAGGGAACTGTCAAATGGGGATGAAATGCAAGCCTGCTGGCTCAACAAGCGTGATTGAACCAAGCAGCAGGGGCGCTTGCTGATGATGCTGTCTGCTTGTGCCTCACCTGCATCTGGTCACGCTGGCTCAGCCCCTGCCGCGCCTGCCCGTCCTCGTGCAGGAAGGTGCGGTGCAGCGCCACCGTCCGGTCCATGTTTTCAATAAAGGCCTGCTGGGAGGGCAGAGGGCAATAAAGCGTTTCGTCAACACCATCCAATTCCCATTCCAAGGTGCCGGAAGAGGTCCCACATGCAGACCTAGGTAGAATGCCCCTAAGTTCAGGCGCTGCCGGCCGCCGCCGCCGCCGCCCGCCGCCCGCCGCTCGCCTGCAGGTCAGGACTGCCTCGATACTCCTCGCTCTCCGCCAGCAGCCGCCGCCCACGTTCCACACGATCATACAGGACGTCGGGCAGCTGCCAAGGCGGCATTCTGTCAGCAGCAGCCTCGCGGCCGGCAGGCGGAAGTCACGCTCGTGCGCAAGCCCCAGGCGTGCAGTCGTTGCTGGGAGGCAGCAAAGCACGAATCACTGCTTGGTGAGGTAGATCAGCTGGGTTTAGGCTGGTGTCACTAGTGTCGCCAGTGCCGGCGTTCTGGTGACAATGCCTGTGAAAGTGGCCAACGTTACTCGCTCCATGCCTGTCCCAGCCCTTAACACACCCTCCGTCAGGTTGTCAGGTCCGGTGCACATCTCCACAGAAAGCCGGCAGCCCTAGCGTTGCTCACTGGCCCAGCTTCCTCCGCCTAAACACTCCCTGTTTCCAGGTGAAAGAGCTCTTCGGCAGCCACGCAACTACACCTCGCATGCCTGTTCGCTGCCTGCACAAGGACCGGTCCCACCTCGGGCTCCTTCTCCCAGTCCGCTCCCCCGCCCCCGTCGCCCGCCCTGCCGCCCGCTCAGTGTTCAACGCTGCCGCTCATCCTTGCCCTCACCCGCTCAGCTGCAGGCTAGTCGCACTTCCCAGCAACGAGAAGTGGCCAAGGGCGACTCTGGCTCCACCACACTTCCTCACCTCCTGAACTCGACCTCTGAGGCCCCGGGGCCCCAGGCGGCAACAGGTTTGTTCTTTCTTTGGTTCAAGTCGACGCTTTGGGTTCCTGTGATCTGCAGTAGCTGTGCAACTCTCTGAGCTTCTTTTTTTATGCTCCCCCAGCGTCAGCACTAGTAGCAATCATTGTAAGAGTACCTGCGGCTCAAATCGCCGGTGCGCCCGCTCGCGAGTCCCACATTCCCCGTCTACCCTCTCAGATCTGGTGTGTCCTGATTCCTACATTCCCTCAGGCCTGTTCACTGCTGCAGGCCTGTGGTGCAAATTGCTCCTGTACGTATCAATCCCCTTGGAGTTCAAGGCTCCAGCCTGGCACCATGGCTGCCACCAGTGGAGTCCCACGCCTCTTGCGCCACCTGGCCGACCTGCTTGCCCACCCGCGTGTGACCATTGATGGTGTGAACCCTATCCTCGAGGCAACGCAAGAGCTGCATGACCTGCTCAGAGCGGAGCAATGGCATTTCGACCCGGCATGGATCACGTGCGTTCTCTGTGCACTGCCTGCCTTGCCCGCCCTGTACCAACAGCCTGCTAGTGCCAGCCTGCCTGCCTGCCTGCTTGCCTGCCTGCTTGTTTGCCTGCCCGCCTTCCCGCAACACCTGCCAGTGCCTGCCTGCCCGCATGGCCTGCCCTGTTTCCATCCTTGCCGCTGGCCCTGTGTCCATTTGAAAGCTGCGTCTCCCTACTACCCCGCTGCCTTTGTGCAGCCAGCTGCTCAACCTGGCTGGGCGGCTGTCCGAGTTGGATGCGGCGCTTGCCACGCGCGGCCCGCAGCTGGACCTGGAGGCTCTGGACACCGTGATGAAGGCCGTTTGCTACGTCACCCTGACAGCTTACACCATCGCAGACGCCCTGGGGCCGCAGCTGCAGCACAGCGACGCCATCCGCTTGGTGGGCAGCACCCAGCCCCTGCTGTTCCATGCGGGCCGCTGCCTGCTGGAGCGCTGGCTGGAGCAGGCGCGCCCCGGAAGCAGCTTTGAGGGTCAGTCGTCAGTGCCAGTCCAACCTGTGCAGCTGGCCCCAGACTTTGACTCGAGCTCCATGCGCAACGCCGCTACTAACCAGCTGGCGGCAGTGTTTGGCGGTGTGCAGCTGCTGTGCGCCACGGGGGATGAAGAGGTGGTTGCGCATGGGCGCAGTCGTTCGGGCGCCCGTCGGAGGTGCTCCCGTGGCTGACGGCTCTTGCTGGCGCACTGCAGACGGCATGGAGCGAAGACGGTGGGTCCTGGCAGCATGATTCTGAAGGTGCTTGTGGTCTGCGCTGTGGTTTGCAGCACCAGGTGCTAAGCAGAAAGTCTGCACAGCCAAGCTAGCAACATGGCCTCACAGTGTCCCAGACTAACACTACCTCGGTTCCTGGCGCAGGCGGCTGGGAAATGAATGCAAGCGTCGAGATGGCCATGTTGTGCCACGCCCTGTTCCGCTTCACGGACCTGGGCCAACATGTTGCAACTCTGGGCGCTGGCCTCGCGATGCGGCAGGCAGTGCTCGGCGTGCTGCTGCACCGTGTGCTCCCCACGCTCGCCACATGCATGGAGAAGGCAGCTATGCAGCCGGCAACGATCGACAGCTGGGACATTGGGCCCTTCGCCGCTGTGGAGATGCTGCCAGGAGTTCTGGCTTCCCTTCTGCCGGACTCTGCTCTGTTGGACAGTAGCTCAGCCACCAACAGTCAGGTGCTGCGCCGCATCTGCCAAGCAGACTGTGCAGCAGTGCTTCACACAGTGAACCGGATTGTGAGGTCAGTTCCAGATGCGCAGCCCGAGCTGTGGCAGGCACGGGGGTTTGCGGCTGTGCACGTTGCTGCGGCAAAGTTGCTGGTAGTGCTGACGCCACCTGCATTGGCGGCAGCGCGCCTGGACGTACCAGCAACAACCGCAGCAAGGCTGCAGCAGCTGCACGAGTGGAAAGCAGCGGTGTTGGAAGCCCTGCAGCTGGTGCCGAGCATGGCAGCCCTGCTGAACGTGCTGGCAGCGCACCGCCAGTCTGTGGGAGAGGAAGCTCAGGACACGGTTGCAGCCTGCGCAGCTGGCATTGCGCAGCATGTAGCGGATCTGCCTATGCTGCATGCACAGAGTCTGGCGGACAGGGCAGCGGCGACTGAGGCTGGTCTGCGCATGCTGCCATTCCTCATGTCTCAAAGCGCGGCACGGGCAGCTCAGCACCGGGCTGAGCCACACAGCCTGCTAGTTGGCCCACTGGCATTGTGGGCGGCTTGCACTCACGAGATGCCACGTCCCGAAGCAGCGACAGCCAGGGAGCTGCAGCAGCTGCACGGTGTTGGCTGCCGCAGCTTGCATTTCCTGGCAGCTGCAGCTGCAGAGGATGAGACAGCCCGGCAGCTACTTGCGCAGCTCCCTCAGCAACATATGAACTCAGCCATCAAAGCCCTGGAAAGAGTGCTGACGGCGGCGCGCACGGCCACAAAGCTTGCAAATGATGAGGGCTCCAGGTGCGTTGAGCACTTGAGGTCCATCAGAACATATGCGTCAGTCATATTACATGTTCACTTCAATTTGTTGACGCCTTGCCAGAATGTTTCAATCGGCCGTGACAAGTACAACACCTCACACTGACCAGCACTTAATGCCCCTGATGCATGCAGCCTCCACCAGAGCCTGGCCACTTTGTGTGCTGCGCATTGGGTGGCTCTGCAGGCTGCGCTGCCCCTCATGTCTGCCGGCACGGACGTGGAGGGAAGCAGTTCAACAGGCAGTGCCGCACGCTGCCTGGGCCGTGCGGGTCCCGCGCTGTTGATCATACTTGCAATCGACTGCCCAGCACTGGCAGGGAACAGCCAGTTCATGGGACTGTTGCGGCATGTGCTGGAGCCGCAGCACCTGGCGGTGAGTGTTGTGTGATTGTCGCCTGCCTTGGTGTTTGCCTGCATGTGGCCCATCTTTCAGTGCCCCTCCTGTGGCTTGAATGCGACTTGGGGATGCTTGGAGCATCAATGAAGGGTGCTTAATCAACTTGGTGCGCCCTCAATTATGATTCCATCCCTAAACTAATTTTGCTTGCAGGCTGCTAAAGAGCAAGACCGAGCTGCTGCCATATATGATGTTGCGGCCGACTTAGTTGGGATGCACGCGTGCATGGCAGCCCATCTGGTTTCTGCCGGACTCCTACGGGTGCTGCTGGATGAGGTCGCTGCCATGGAAGACGCGGCGCCATTGGGGCGGCACCAGATGGAGGTCAGCGAAGAAGCTGCCAGTGACAAGCTGGTGAGAGAAGTCCTCCGTACTGTCATTCTCAGCATCATTGCAGCTGCCAAAAATGCAATGCCGCAGCAGACGCTGCCTGTTGTGCAATCTGTGGTGTTCGTTATCGAGTCGTACACTGCATGCTCTGCTGACAGGCTTCAATGCACTTGCTGTCCCTCTCCTGTTGCTGCAGTACCATGAGATGGCTCGGTTCTGTGAGGAGGCAGTGTTTTCTGTAGAGAACGCAGCTCGGGCAGAAGTGGAGGAGCTACAAGCCAACACAAGCCAGCCGCGCTGCGACCAGAGTGGTGGCCCCGCAGACAGCGGCAGCACCGCAGCTGCCCAGCAGCAGCAGCAGCAGTGGTGCCCTGACCTACAGGCAGCAATCACTGACTTGCCGCAATTTGGCGACACTGACGAAAATGAAGCCTCGCTTCCCTGCTGGGAGCACCTGGCGGCGCTGCTGCTCAAGCAGTGGGAGCTTCCGGAGCGCCAGGCAGCTGACCGGCTGGCGCTGGCGCAGGTGGCTGCCACCCGCAGCTGTGCCTACCTGCGCTGTGCCAACCTGGACCTGCAGGGCGGCCCGGGGGCAGGCGAGGGCAAAGGCTGCAAGCGCTGCGGCGCCTGCCGCGCTGTGTACTACTGCTCCACTGCCTGCTCGCACGCGGACTGGCGGGCGGGGCATCGCCGGGTGTGCAAGGCTCTAGGTGCACGGCGGGTGGCGAGCAAACAGCAGGCAGCTCCGGGCGTACCGTAAGCGTGAACAAGACAGCCGTGTGCTAGTGGTCACGACGTAGTTTAGAAGCATCGACGGGTCTGAGGTTGGAAACGAATTGCGTCCTCACAATGCCAGCGCAATGTGGCTATTCATCGTGTGCTTTCAACTGTCATGTGTCTGTGCTAACGATGCCTGCCTAGCGTTTCTCGTTCCCTTCACTCTTGTTGCTTCCCAACTTGAGTCAAAACAGTGTGTTTGAATAGTTGTCCAGACATACCTCCTTGCAGATGCATGCATGCCCCTCCCAGTGGCAGCCTGTCACGTATTGAAGGGCTCGTATTAGAGGGCACGGGGAGCACACCGGGCTCAGAGGTGGCTTGGCGTACAAGACCAGGTGGCAGCGAAGTATATGTAGCAGGAAGAAGGACGGCGGTGCATCTTTATTGCAGCAGGAATTAGGAAGCAGGATATTGGTGGCTTGGTGGCTTGAAGGGAAGCGATGCTGCAGTGACGGGAACCATTTGCTTGACCAAGAAGGAGAAAGTTGGTGGCCACAACTTGTATCCCGCCAACTATAAGCAGGATGTGCAGATTGCATACTACCCACTGGCAAAAGCCTACTGAATAGGCAACTGGCTGCCCACAGCGGCAACTTGGCCACTGCGTGTGGCGCCATTTGCGCCAGGTGCAGCAGCACCCTGCACATTGAGCTGTGCCCAGCTGACAGGCTTGCACTTTGGCGGCTTAATGTGTGCAGCTGGGTTAGGTAGCGCAGGTCATGAGCTCGAGCCAGACTTGTCCTAGCAGCTTTGGGGGGCGCCCTGGGGTAAAGCATTGCTAGCACCCGATCTGTAGCAGATGTGGGAAGGGAGGTGGGTAAGGGGAGCACAGAGCGGATGGACACAGAAGGACTGCAGGGGCAACAGCAGGGGGGGACGGGCAGGATCAGCGGCGTAGGCTGTGGCACCTGCTGGTCGTGCCGCTGAGCTTTGCCACCTCACATTCCATGTCCGCTCCGCCGCCGACACTTAGGCCGCACCTGCTGTGTGCAGCTCATGATCGAGCTGTGATGAGCAGCTCGAATTTGCCATTCATTTCTCTGGTTCTTCGACTCCTCTGGCCGTGCATCCACCCGTCCATCAGCGTGCCCACTGCGTCTTGTGGGGCGCGCTTTACAGCTGCGCGACTAGGCAACCTGCGTCAGACTGACAAGGTAAGCCCTGGTGCCTTGGCTTGCTCCGAGCAGCGGGGGAGGGGAGCATGCAGCACGGTGGCGGCGGGTGTGAGGATGGGCTTTGGGTGTGAAGGATGGGCACAGGGAGTTGAGAAACGCGCAGGTGCCAAGATTGCCCCGAAATTAGCGATGTTAGGGATGAAACAGAATAACATGAGGATTTGAGAAAGAGCAATGCGTTCAAACACAGCATTGTTGATTGAGCCTTTGGGCACCACTGGCCGCAGCCTCCAACTTAGGCACGGAAGGGCGGTGCTTGGGCGGTGCCCGCCAAGCCGCACACTTTCTCTTCAATGTCCGACTGCACAGCAAATCGGGGCTGCAATCAGCCAGCGGGTGTACGCAGCATTTGAATTGCAATGATTGTTCTTGCCGAGATGCCCAGGGTCATGTGCTTATTCTGCCCAGTGCCCCCAGCGTCTGTCCGGCCTTTAGGCGCCCGCTCACCTCCCGCAGCTCCGCCGTTCGCTCAGTGTCAGTTTTGGAGGGGGCGCTGCTCAGGCCCTGCGTCGTCACGGACGGTACGGCCCAGGCAGAACAATCTTTGGGAACGGTGGGCGCACATACACACACCTATTGTGATCACACACGGGGAAGCGGCCCCAGCCGGCGGCCCCGCTGTGGCGGCCCCGTCGGACAAATTGGCCCATTCCTGGGCCCGTTCCTGGCCCGTTCCGCCCAGGAACCCCACTCGGAACGGGGGCCATTCCGTCAGGAACGGGCCCAGGAACGGGTCCGGCCCCGTGCCAATTTAGCTCGCTATTCGGTTCTCGCGTGATTCAGCAACGTCTTACAAACATAAACTAGTCCGATCGAGGCCGCGACCTAGTCGGCCGGCACTTGCTTGCTGGCATGACATGGTGCATGACATGCCCAGGCAGCAGTTGGCCCAAAACGGTGAACAGCAAAACACAAGGATGACATTTCGATGGGAATACATGTGNCCTGCCTGTCCACAACGCCCTGCCCGCACGCCCCTCCACTTGTGCTGCCCACCCAACTAGCCTGCCTGCCCGCCCTCCTCGCGTGTCGCCCACCGACCGGCCTGTCGTTGGCATCTGCTACTCACCTGCCTTGCTCAGCATTTTCTGCTGGCTGGCCCGTCAGCAGCTCTCCTCTGACCATGGCGAGACGGACCCACCTGCTCAGACCACTGCCACGAGACTTGCTCCCGGTGCAGCCAGCAACATGCGCACTCCCGCTGCACTGGCACCGCTGCAGGTGGCCCATTGAGTGGATTGACCCATCCATGAGCAAGGCGACATTTGTGAAGAAGGTGGGTCCAGGGCAGGTTGCCAGGGGTGTTCTCGGGGACGCTGTGGGTGGGCTGCTGCTGTTGTCACCAGGGCTGCCTTTGTGGGCGTCGCAGCAGCCTGTGAGCGGGCACGGAGCCGCAGGGAGCAGTCCTTATGAGCGGCAACTGGTGCAGCCGGCAGCACGCATGGCGGCTCTGCCTGGCCTGGCCTGGCGGTGGGTTCACGCCCCTGCGTGGCTGCCGTGTGTCCAGCTGCCCATGCCTGGCTGGGCTGGCCCATGCCTGGCTTGGCTGCCCTATGTCAAATTGCCCATACCTGGCTGTGCCCTGCCTGCAGGCCTGTGGGCTGTTCACTGGAGAGCTGCGGACGTACACCACAGCGGAGCAGTTAGGATTTGCCATGCATCAGGGTGAGAGCTGGGTAAAGGGGAAGACTGCTTCCGCTTCCTCCCTCCAAAGTAGCGAGCTTGACGCAATTGGGCATGGCCTGTGGTGGGGGTCAGTACCCTGAAAAATCGGGGTGGCAGATTGTGCTTCAAGAGGTGAAGGGAAAAAAAGAAAATGTCGTCGCCAGGAATGCAACAACTCCAAGCACGTTCACTGCACCTGCTCACAGCGCCCACCAGGGCCCAGTGCTGGGGAGAGCTTAGGAGGCAGTTGCAGCCGCGCTGTCATCAGTGGATCATCGCCTCTGCTGCCCGGAGCATGACGGCCGGTGACGGGGCAACCCTACCCGTGTCCCACCGCCCTCTGCTGTTGCGTGCATCACTGATCCACAACCTCGGAAGCTGCCTGTGATGCTGCAGGCTTGAACATTGTGACCGACTCACCGGCACTCACCAGTGAGGCGCTCAATGAGCCGGCGCACCACCGCATGGCCTCAAGTAGGGGGGCGCGGGGCAGTGCGTGTGTGTGTGCGACGTCTGAGCCGGGCTGTGGGCTGGCCTCGTGGGTGTGCAGGTTGTGACGTTGTTGTTGTGCGATGGGGGCCTGGTGACGGGGTTGTGGTTCTTGTGCCTGAGCCACAATAGGTTGTGTGATCTCAAGTACCCGGCTGGTGCGCTGGCTCGTGCAGGTTACGTGGCAGCTGCGCGGGAGGAGTGCCCAAGCGTCAGGGTTCCTTGATTTTCTGTCCTGTGCAGATCCGCCCCGGCTGTGGACCGCCCCAGCTGTCCTCCCTCCACCCACCTGCCTGCCCTTGTGTCCTGTCTGCAGTAAGGCTGTTCCCTGAGAAGGTGGACGATGCACTGGTCGACAGTCTGCAGCTGGAAAAACAGGATGCTATGGGGGCGCAGCGGCAGGAGACAGAGGCGGAGCGGACGACGCGGCAGCGGCAGGAGCGGCAGCGGGAGGCCGAGGAGGCGGTGGAAAGGGAGAAGGACCAGAAGCGGGCAGAAAGCTACCGAAGGCGGAAGAGGGAGGCGCTTCCTGCCATGAAGGCGCGGGCAGCCAAGGTGGGTGGGTGGTGGGCAGGGCGGGCGGGATGGGGTGGGAGGGCCCGCAGCATCCAGGACACGCTGGGCGGCACACGCAGCTTTGCGTATGCCAGCACAGCAGCCCGCAGCTCCTGTGCACAGACACACACGCACACACCTGCACGACAGCGCGGGCTGAGGGCTTGGCAGCGCATCTGTTTGCGAGCAAGCTGTTGGGAACCTTCCCCCTGACTGAGTACCAGCCGATCTCGGCCCACGACTCTCACCGTCTTGCTGCCAGCCTGCCTGCCTGCACCTTGTTGCCCTTCTCCCATCGCCTGCTGTTTTCTTGGCCCTCTGCCCCACACAGATGCGCGAGCACCTTCTCTCCCGCATGGCAGCAGCTTGCGATGTCGGCAGCGGGGGCAGCAGCAGGCCAAGCGGTGACACTGGCGATGGTGAGGCGGGGCAGCAGCAGCAGCAGCAGCAGCAGGAGCAACAGCAGCGGCAGGACGAGGATGCGGGAGAGGCGGAGCAGCGCCAGCTGGCGGCGTTGCTGGCAGAAACGCAGCTGGGGGAGGAGCGTCTGCGGAAGCTGTTGGGGCAGGCGGGGATGAGCGCGGAGGACCAGGAAGCTGTGCTGCGTGGGCTGGCGCGTGCCCTCAGCAAGCAGCCGCTATGTTGCGAGCTGCCCAGCCGCGTCAGCGCCCTGCTGGAAAAGGAGTTGAAGGGACACCCCCTGCCCACGGCGCCAGCTGGCGGCAGCATCAGTGAGGAGGTGGATCAGCTGCTGCAGCACCTGCATACATTGGTGTGGGAATCACAGCAGTTTGGGATCCCAGAGGTGAGGCAGGATGGTAGAGAGGGGGTTGCCGAGGGCTGTGCGCTAGTAAAAGTGGAGGGCGACTTGAGGCGGAACAGACAAGGGAGGAAGGTGTGGGGCAAGTGTGACTAAACACTAGTGCGATAGCGCCAGGCTGCATGCGCTTGCGCGCAACACTTGGCTTGAAATCTACATGTGTGCCTGCTTGCCTTCCTGCCTGGCTGGCCCTCTGCTTTTGCAGGCGGACTCTGTGCTCAACATGGCTCCCAGGCTGCACAGCATCGCTCAAGAAGCGCTGCAGGAAGCCAAGGTCCGTCCTGTGCCCGCGCCCCATCAGCGACACCTGCTTGCACCTTTAACCTTCCGATGTACTGCACCCGCTGCCTGTGGAGAAGAGTGTGAGCCTCCTCCAGCCTGCCGCATGCAACAGAGTGGCAGCTGCGGCGGCTGCCTGCCACCCGCCTAGCCAGCTGCCCAGCCGCAAGGTGGCCCACCTTTTGCTGGCACCCTCCCGGGCGCTGCAAATCCCGGGGCCTGCATGCTGGCGGGCACATGCCGCTACTTGATTCCATGCACGCCTTGATTTCCTCCTCTGCAGTTCACGCAGCACATGCACAGGAGCCCTCACGAGCTGCCAGCTGTCGGCGGTCTGGAAGTGCTGGCACATTGCCCAGGCGACTTGGAAGGCAAGCAACCGAGGGGGGCGGTTGTGTGTGGGGAAGTGAGAAGAAGGGGATCATGTGCAGCATGGTGTCACCAAGCTGAAAGATTAAAGCGTAGCAGCCTAACAGCCGCAGCGCCCCCAGCGAGTCATTTGCGCACGCGTAGCAGGCGAATGTCCCAGGCTATGACGTGTGCTCATGCTGTGCCGGACCAATGGCATGCTGTGCTGCCCTCTGTTTGCTCTCTTACTGCCCCCTCCTCGTATGCCTGTGCACCGGTGCAGTGCTGCTGCGCTTTGACATCAACAGCACACTGGCCCCGCGCGCGGCCCCCTCTGCTGGCATGCCGCGCCTGCCAGCTGCGCTTGGCCGCCTGGGCGACAGCAGCAGCAGCAGCAGCGGCGAGCTGTCGGGGGCCATGACGGTGCATGATGCCTTGGACAACATTGATAGCGATGGCGACGACAGCAGTGCACGTTTTGATGAGATTTACGGACAGGAGGGCACAGGGCTCGTCGGGACGCTAGAAGCGCGGTCACGCGGCGCTGGCGGCGCCTCGGGCAGCCGTAGCGCCGGCGGCAGCGGTCCTTCGAGCCCCCGGGAACGCCAGGTGCGTGGCGGTGCCTCTGCCTGCTTGCCCTGCCGCCGCTCCTTCCAGCAAGGCGGCAGGTGCGTCTGTGCTTAAGTGGGGTTGCGCAGACATGTGAATGACAGCCTCGCCTGCCCTGGAAACTTGCTGTATGCCGTGAGATGCGCGCCTCAGAGTTGGAAGCGCGCTGCCCGCCATGGGTGCACTAGGGAAGTTGTGTCACGGTCCACGCATGCAGGGACTTAACATGTATGTCCTATTTTGCGCATGCAGGGTGGTGAATGTGGTGAGGATGACGCACTTGCTGAGCTGGAGGCGCCATACCGCTTCATGCAGAGCAACTCCACTCTTATAGGTGCGCCGCGGCCAGTGGAGCACAAATTCTCGTCTGCCCAGCGTGATGCTGTGGATTGTCACAGTCCACCAAACGCATGCGGCCAGAAAGGTGTTGTGCGGGACCCTGCCGGGTATCTGTTCCCGCATTACGGGGGCGGCTGCGGCGGCTGGCACATGGCCGATTTGTTGCTGGCTGCCGACCAGGTTTTATTTGTGTGGCCTCTCTTTTTCTGCCAGCAGGCAGGCCCTGCCACTACAGAACGCAGCGTCTTGAAGGTACCTGTTGTTGGGCGCAGCACAAGCTGCCACCCGGTCCAGTCACACACTCGTCCATGAGCGCCCTGCATCAGCGCCCCCCTGCCCGCCTGCCCCCCTGCCTGCCGTCCCCTTGTGCCCGCAGACACAATGCTATGGGGGCAGGAGATGGCGGCTCAACTGATTGCTGCCGCCGTTTCTGACCAGCCGAACGGCCGGCAGCATGCGCGGGAGACTGCGCGCAGCATTACGGGAGTGCTGATGGGCGGGGAGCTGCTGCGGTTGCTGGAGCTGCAGCACGCCTGCGAGGAGGGAGGGCCCGCAGCTGCTGCTGCTGCTGCTGCTGCTTTCAGCGAGGAGGAAGGAGGGCAGGAGGCATCTGCAGAGGAGCAGCTGGCGGCAGGGCTTCAGAGGCTGCAACAGTGGTGGGATGAGGAGGATGCGCAGAAGGTCATCCAGGGGCTAGCGGCAGGGGTGAGTCAACCCCTGGTGGGGACGGCTGCTTGATACAATGCCTTGGGACTGGGATTGCCGTGGATGTCGGCCAGATGCCGGCGGCAGGATGGGTAGGGGTGAGTCACCGAGTGGTGGCTGCAGCGCATGCAGCACACATGCTCCTGCAGCGCTGCGCTTGCCTGCATGCCGCATCTACGCGCTGCTTCCTCTCTCCCTACTGACTGGGTGCACGATGTGGGCTGCCCTGTGATGGTGCCACTCTGCTTGGCTCCTCACCTGCTTGCCTTCTGCTCGCCCCGCCTTGCAGGACAAGGGGACACAGTCGGTGCAGCTGGAGTACCTGTTTCGGGCCCAGGGCATGGGAGAGCTGCGCTCCGTGGCAGTCGGCGCCGGCCTGCTGCAGCAGACCCTTTGCCGCAGCTGCCTCGTGCAGTCAGCTGCCGCCCTGGATGCGACGGCGACACGTGGCTTTGGCGGCGCTGCAACATGCGCTGTGCTGCAGCAGGTTGGCAGAGCCCAAGTGCTCCCTGGGGCAGTGCCTGGATGCATGCCTGGGTGGCGGATGTTGATGTATGCCTGGGTTTTAGATGCCTGGATGTGCTATATGCATGCCTGGATGTTGGATGTTGATGTATGCCTGGATGCTGGATGTTGTTGCATGCCTGGATGTGTGATGCATGCTGACTGCAAGCCCCCTGCCTGGCCCTGTGGCAGCGGCGGTCCTGGTGACGCTCGTGCTTGTGCTCAGACCCGGGCTGCCCTGTGCTTGCCTGCCGTCCTCCCTCCGCTGCAGGTCCGCGAGCGCCTGTGCCGGCAATCCCTGCTGCTGCTGCACACGCTGCAGCGGCTCAGCAGGCTCAGCAAGACGACGGTGTTGGCGGTGTGCAGCTTTGTGAGGCATGTGCTGGGCGGGCAGGGCGGGCAGCTGTCGTCGTCGGCTACCGACAGCCAGGTGCTGTCCAAGGTTGGACACCTCCCCCTGCGCAGCCTGCTCCAGCTGCTGGCCTACCTCCAGATGCGGGCTGTCTGCCTGCTACATGCCCCAGGAGAGGCGCTGCGGGCTGTCTGCCTGCTACATGCCCCAGGAGAGGCGCTGCGGGCGGCACAGGTGAGGCGCAGGCACACCCCTGGCTGGCTGGCTGTGCTGGGCGGGGTGGGGCAAGCGGGCTGGCAGGCCCCTGGACTGTGGTGCAGGCAGGAGGGTGACAGGCAGGCAGGCAGGCAGGATGTGAGGAGTGTTGTTGGGGTGCAGTGCAACGGCTTTGCCCTCTTACTCGCCTGCGGCACCAGGCCTGTGTATGTGCAATCGATGTCTCACGTCTCTAAAGTGACCCACCCTCCCTGCGCCTCGCTCCGTCTTCCGCGCCTGCTGCCCGCTGCCTGCAGCTCAGCGCGATGCCCTTGCCAGCCGAGCTCACAGTGGAGGGCAATGTGCAGCTCAGTGCCGCGGGGCTGCGTGCGGCGCTGACACACCAAGTGGCCCTTGATGTGAGTTGCCCACACCGCCCTCCCTGTCCCTGCAATCCCTGCGCCTTCCCCTGCCCTTTGGAGCGGGGTGTGCACCGTCAGCCCCAAGGTGCTGAGCTGGCACTCTCCACGCAGCAGCTCGTTGTCACACAATTCACCATTGTTTGCCGCCCCCCCGGCGCAGGCCATGCGCACCAACGTGGGTGCTGACATGGAGCGCTCCATGCAGCTGCAGTTGGACAGCCCAGACCTGCTGTCTGCCCCAGGCAGCGTGTCGCAAGCCGTTGACGTGCTGGTCACCCGCGGGGTGGCGGAGGCAGAGGCTGCGCTGGGGGTCCTGTCACGGGGGGAGACGATGGCGAAGGTGGAGCGCAGGCTGCAGGTGGGGGCTTGGACTGGAAACAGGGACCAGGGGATGTTTGCCGGGGGCCGGCGGGCGTCAGCGTGTGGTGGGAAAAGTAGAAGGAGTGTTAACGGTGTGGGTGTCTTTAACGCTCTGGTGTCGGGACGCAGCGAGAGCAAGGGCGGGGTTGGCATGCCAGGGCTGAGCAGAGGCGGGGGAGGATGCACGGGAGGGGTAGTGGCGCCTGCCTGGCTGGGTCCTGCAGTTAGGCTGGTGTTGTGTGAACCACATCGCTGGGCCTGCCAAGGTGGAATGGCGGCTGAGCTGGCACCCGGGATGTGTGCGGATTTGTGTGCCACCCAGCAACACGCAGGGGTAAAGGAGGTTCCAATTGCTGATTGGCTGGCCAGCCCTGGCCTGCCTGCCTGCCTGCCACCTGCCCCACGCTGCTCGGTCTCACCCTGTGCATCCTGCTGCCCTTGCCCCGCCTCAACAGCACAGCAATCCCAGCAACAGTAGTGCAGAGGGCCCCCCTGGCAACCTGCAGGAAGTTGTGTTTGGTGCACAACCTGGTTCGCCTGCGTGCATGCAAACTTTGATCATCGGCTCCCTTTCCACGTCTGCTGCGGCGCAGGAAGCGGAGGGCACCCCGATGGCGCTGCAGGAGCATCTGGTGCGCAGCCTGCGGCGTCTGGCCTTCCTGACTGCCCTGCTGGGTGGCGTGGCGACGGCTTGCAGTGATGCGCTGGAGAGGATGGGCAAGCTGCGCTCCTCCATCGTCCACTTGGCGGGGGAGTTCCGGCAGGTGGGACGCGGCTCGGTTCAAGGGGCTGGCTGGCTGGCTGGGGCAGAAAGGAGGAAGGTGTCGAGTGGGTGGCCAGGAGCATCTCGTGCGCATGTGCATGGGGCAGGGGGCGGGTGCTTCTTGATACGCATGTGCTTGGGGCAAGCCGTATTCGTCTTGATGCCTGAAGGCTGTCAGGCGCTGCAGGGGTTGTGGCAGCTGCGTGGGTGTGTGTGGCTGACTGTGGGCAGGGTGCAGTGACAGGACACATGACCGCAAGAAGGCACAGTGTCTAGCTGCCTTTGTGTGGCGGCTGGTTTTCTTCTCGCTGTCCTGAAACCTCTAGCGCCTCTGGCCAACTCCCCACATCTGCCTCCCCTCCCCTGCTGGCCCCCCCGCCCCCTCTGTCATGTTGAGCAGGCCGTTGATTGCGGCGGGCTGCAGAACACGGGCACGCGCGGGCGGCTGCATGAAGACTTCCACGAGCTGGGCAACAAGATGCATCCGGTTTTTGGGCGCGCCAATGAGGCCTGCAAGCTGGGCAGTGTGGCGCGGGTACGGGGCCCACGAGGGCGGGCTGGTGGGGCAGGCCAGTGCGAATGGGCCAGCCAAAGACTGCAGCACTGCTCGGTGTCTTGCAGCGACGCCCCGGCAGCACGCTGCCCCTGGTCTCATGCCTGGCTCTATCTCTTGCTGCACCTGTCGGGTCCTGTGCCCCTGCTGCTGCGGTGCTGGGCATTTGCGGTCGCCCGTGGTGCCTGCGCTCAGTTGCTGGATCATTTGGTGTTCTCTAGTCTTTCAGCTTTTCACCTCCCCTGGTAGGGGATTCAAATTCAACTGCAGGGCGCTGCAAGTGTCAACAAGTTTCTGCCTGGCCCTGGTCCATGTGGCCATGGCTTCAGGTCATGCCGACGCCTAATTCAAGGGACCCGGTTGTACCTCATCCGATGACTTCGAGCCCCACCTAATCCTGTGTCCGCCCCTCTTTGCTTGCCCGCCCGCCTGCCTGCAGCATGCTCTGGAGCGCGCACGACTGCAGTGCGAGCACAGCCAAGTGATGGCGGAGGGGCGGCGGCTCAAGGCGCAGCACGACATGCTGGCCAAATCCGCCGGCGTCGAGCAGCGCCTGGCCGTGCACCGAGCGGTGCTCAAGGCAAGCCCGCTGGCCCGCTGCATGCCCGACCCACCCAGCGCATGGAGCGTTAATACATATGCACCGTGCCGCCCTGCTCCATTGTGCTTGCCCTGGCTTGCTCGTGTGTCCAGCCAGTGCCCTGCCCGTGTCTTCTTGGCCACAAAGCCTGCGGTTTTCTGACCAGTCAAACTCTGGTGTGTCAACTGGCATTCCTGATTGAAACACGCACGCTCCTGCCCTGCCCCGCCTGCAGGCCAAGGATCGGCTGCAGAAGCTGGAGGCGAAACTGGTGGTGGTGGGCATCGATGAAAAGTTGCCGCCTCCCCTGGGTAAGTGCGCCGGTTGGCTAGTTGGCCAGGGGTTAAGCGCCGTCATGCATGTTGTGACTGGTGCTGGGTCTTCAGGCAAGCAGCACCAACGGTTTGGGAGGATGGAGGGCGGTCGGCCACGGTTGGCCGCGGCGCGCTTGCTTGCTATTCTGTTGCCGTTGTGGCGCTGAGCTGCCTCCTCGCTCTACACACCCAGCGCCCTGACCCACCCACACCTCCCCCTGCCTGTGTCTTGCTTGATGGCAGTTGCCCGGAAGGAAGAGGTGCGCGCCACCGCGGCAGTCATCCACATGTGCTCGCAAAGCCTCAAGGAGCCTTACAAGGGGACCAGGCAAGTCGTGCACCCGCACCAGCTCCAGCCCGGAACAGGCGGCGTGGCCGTCTGCTGCCTGCTGTTGTCTGCTGCCTGCTGCTTATGCTGCCTCCTGCCGCCGCTCCACGTGCATGTGGGTTCTGCCTCCCACCCACTCTGCACGCAAGAGAAGCACCCATCCCGTCTTGCACCCCTTTCTTTGCCCCCGAGCGTCTCCCGCCCCATGCTACCCTAAGCCCTGCCCGAACCTGCGCCTTACGCCCCATGCAGCGAACTTGTGACTGAGCAACCCGAGGTTGTTGTGCATGAGCTGAAAAAGCTTGCGGAGTTGTTGGTAGAGCAGTGCAAGGCTGTGGCGGACGCGCTGCATCACGTCACCGCCGTGGCTGACGTGGCCGAGGAGGCGGCGGAGGCGTACATTGGGTGAGTGCCGAGGGCAGGGGTAAGTGGTAGATGGCGTTCAGCATATCCGCGCCTGGCTGATGTGGCAAAGGAGGAGGGGGAGGCATACATGGTATCTACGTGGTTGAGCGGGCAGGCGGGACGAAGGGGGAAGCGGCAGGACGGGGGAGTGGCTGACGATGCAGACGGGCGGTGATTACTGGCAGCCAGCTGGTGTCTGAGCGGGGCCTGCCTTGCCCCGCCCCATCCTTCCCCTGCTTACATTTCAACCATTAGCCGTCGCGCCCCGGCCCGCTGTTGTGAGGCCCGTCCCGTCCTCCTCACTCCCTGTGTCCATACAGTTTTCCCATCGAGACTGCTTTGTGCACGACCGCTCCCCTCCTCAACTGCACATCAACCTCACGCGCTCCTGCTCCCGTTCCCACTCCGCGCCCTTGAGCAATTGGTTTTGTGCAGCACGCACGATCCTTTCTTAGCCTCCGCTGGACCGCACTTAAGCTGTTGTGCCCCCTGCCCCTGCCGTGCCCCCGCCCTCCCCCGCTGAATGGGGGCAACAAACACTGCTCCACCTGCGCCCCTGCCCTGCAGGCAGCTGGTGTTTACGCACAGCCTGCGCCCCAGCCTAGAGCCTGCCTTCCGTGCCATGTGCCGCCACCTGCTGGCCCTGAAGTGGGACCAGGATATCGAGGAGGCCCAGAAGGCCCAGCAGGCGGTGGTCAGCGAGGCAGCGGTGGAAGGGCTGTTGTTGCTGGAGGAGGGGGACGCGGCAGCGGCCCAGGTGGGCGGGCATTGAGCGAACAGAAACGCCAAGGGTCAGGTCTTTTGTGTGTGTGTGTGTGTGTGTGTGTGTGTGTGTGTGTGTGTGTGTGTGTGTGTGTGTGTGTGTGTGT
>JTEE01000135.1:395370-405704 GCA_002896455.3 Chlorella sp. ArM0029B
GTGGAGCGGGGGGCGCACCGCTACCGCCTGCGCAGCATGGTGTGCTACTACGGGCAGCACTACCAGGCGCTGGTGCTGGTGCCCGATGCCGGCGGCTGGCTCATGTTTGATGACACGCGCGTCACGCGGGTGGGCAGCTGGGCAAATGTGCGCCGCAAGTGCGAGGCGGGGCGTGTGCAGCCCTCGGTGCTTTTCTACGAGTCGGCATGATGGCCAGCGTATGTTGCGTCACTCCATGACTTTGCTCGCTGTACTGCCAAACAGATGGCACTGCCAAACAGATGGTACCAACACAACCCCTGTCTTTATATGATCAGCGCAGCACACACAAGGTTGGCACATTTGAAAGATCTCTTGTGCGCAGCTTCAGGCCCCAATGACGACTTGCTGTGCGCCTCATGAGCCGGTTGCTGAAAGCGCTACGAGGTATTGGTGAGCTTTCAAGGTGTTCAGGGGGTCATCCAACGAAGCTCAGCATTCCAGATAGCAAAGCACGCTTGCATCCAAGCGGCAAGCAGTCATGCTACCAGAAACATCCGAGCACGTTTAAGGCGCACAAGTGAGGCAACAAGGCAGCGGGGAGCGTTGGAAACGGCCTGCCTAGCTGGCCGCCACGGCGGCAAAAGCCGCCTGTGCTTCAGCGTGCCCTGCAATTGCACCGACGCTACACTGGCTTGGAGGAGTTTGGGCTGGACGCAGGGCGCCAGCAAGCGACATCGCATGGCAGCAGCGTGAGGCTTTCCGGCGGGGGACGTTCCAGATGGCGCCCGGCAAACGGGGCAGCGCTAAGCAGCTGCTAACGAGGTCATTTTCGGCCGCACCGGCGGCCATTCCGCCGGACCATAAACGAGCGCAGGAGCTTTATGCCCAGGCGAGTTTTGGGGCGCCATGATCTGCTCACACACGTGTATGAGCAAGCAGTAGACAGGCAGGCAGCTGGCGGACCGCATGTGCACTCAACTCGCAACCACAGTGGCAACTTTGCGCCTTTCGGGACCCTTGAAGCGTTGAGGTAGCGTAGGAGCAGCGCTGAGGCATGCCTGGCCCTCGCGCCACAACAGGCAGCAGTGGCGGCAAGAGCGGCGGCGGCGGGTCGCTGCCGCCTCCTGCCGCTCCTGCAGCCCAGCCGCTTCCAGCTGCCAGACGTGTTGCTGGTGTGAACTGCAAAAGGATCCTTGATCGCTCACAAGCGGTCGCGGACTGCACACGTGTGCCTGCCCGCTGCAGTTCAAGAAGGGCAAGAAGCGTGCCAAGGCGCAGGAGGAGGCGGAGGCGATGTACCTAGCGGGCGCAAACTCTGCCCTCTGCATCGCCCTGGCCAAGATGCACATGACCCTGGCAGTGGAGCAGGTGTGTGCTCGCTGATGGCTCAGGCAGCTGGTGGGCTCGGCACGGAGGGCCGGGCGCTTTGGGCTGTGTGCACAGGCCGCCAGGCCGCAGTGCCAGCGGGCGATCCGCGCCAGGCAGCATGCACGAGCGTGGGCTGTTTAGGGCACAGACAGGGTCTTTGCAGGTGCTGCATGCAGGCAGATGCATGCTGCTGTGCATCAGCAGACAGGCGGGGTTCCCTCTTGCCAAAGCACGCACGAGTCATCATCAAGCACGCTGTTGCATCCTCCCTTGATGCCTCCGCTTCACCCCCGTTCCTGCTCCTCATCTTGAACTCCGTGCACCCGGCAGGCGCTGAAGCTGGACGAGGAAAGTGCCAGGGAGGCGGTCGTGCTGGGCAGCCTGCACGCGGCGCTGCAGTACGCTGTGACCGGGGCAGTGCAGTTCCACTCCATACAGTGCGTCGTGCTGTGCGTCTTCACCCTCCACTGCTGCCGCGGGCGGGGCAGCGCGGAGCAGAAGGCGCAGCGGCAGGGGTGGCACGCGCAGCTGAGCGACGCGCTGCCGGCGGGGGACAAGGCCAAGTGGGGTGCGGTGGGGTGGGTGGACCCGCGGCTGGAGAGCCATGCCACGCAGGTGGGGCGGGAGGAGGGTGGGAGGGGTATGGTGGATGGGACAGCTGAGGAGACAACTGGGCTTTGGCAGCACTGACTGTGGCAGTGGGAACAGAGCAGGGGAGTAGAACAGGACGTGGCAGCTAGAATAAGCATGAGCGGCAGGGTACACTCGTGATGGGCAGGCAAGGCAGGCTGTGTGGATGGCTGCAGGCGGAAGGCAGGGTGCCATAAGTCGTAGCTAGGGGCCAGCCAGGCTGCCGGCAGACCATGTGTTGTATACGTTGTTGCAGCTGGCGCTTGCCCGTCCACCTTGCTCAGGTTCGGCCGACACCAGTTTGCCCGGCCAGCATGTTGCCTTCCCGTTCCTGGGCAGCCCCCGCTGCCGCCACGAGCACGACGGCTTGCAACATGCTTGCTCTGCCCACCCGCTTGGCCCTGCAGGATCGGTTTGGCTTTGAGTGGAACCAGCGTGGGCAGCACCCCACCGTGGAGGCGTGGGCGGAGGCGGTGCGGGACGACTGGACCAAGTTCATGCACAAGGTGATTGGGGGGGCCATAGGGGTGCACACACAGATGGAAGTGGGATGGCGCCGGTGGCAGAGCTTGCCCTTCACTCCAACAGCAGCGGGGCCGCAGCACTGGAATGGTCGCACCTGAGCCGAGGAGTGTGGCATAAACGGCACCAGCTCAATGCTACCAGCGCTGCATGCGTGTGGCCGACACCAATCAAGGTGTCCCAAGCTGCTGTGGGCGCGGTCCGCATCATGACCTGCAATCCCCCTCTTCACTGGTGCCTTTCTATCTGCAGGCGCGCGTGGCAGACACGATTGACTTCAAGCTGCTGGAGCGCCTGCCCACCAAGAACCCGGAGAGCCTGAGGGAGCTGCTGCACGAGGTGGAGCAGAGCGTGGACAGGCGGCTGGGTGAGACGCTGGGCATGCTGCGTGCTGCCGGGGGACTGCGGTAGGCAGCTGCATGCCTGCTGCTGCGGAATGTAGAGCAGAGCGTCGATTGTGGGGCTGGGTCGGGCGGGCTACATCTCTACATGGTGGTGCAAAGAAGGGGTGCTGCTGATGCGCTGCTGCTGGCAGGCTGCGGCCGCTTTCCAGGTGCCTGCTGCCCCGCCGTTGTGGCCGCTGCGGCTGCATCCCCACCCCTCCCTGACTCCCGTCCACCTCGGCCCGCCCCTGCAGCTGGCAACGTGACCCCGCTGAACAACGCCGACAAGGAGGCGCTGAAGCAGCGGCTGGACATCCTCGATGCTCTGGATGCGCGGCGGGCGGCAGCAGCTGCGGGTGGCAACACGAGCAGCAGTCTGGGGCTGGGGCTGAGCGGGGCTGGTGTGAGCAGCGTGAGCGGCAGCAAGCCGACGGCAGTTGCCGCGGCCGCCGCGCCCCCTGCGCCCTCCCACCACCAGAGCCTCACCAACCAGTGGCTGCCTGCGCTGCACACGGCCCAGCTGAACAAGCAGAAGCAGAAGGCGGAGCACAAGAGGCTGGTGGAGGCGCAGGGGCGGGCGCAGCAGCGGGCCACTCTGGTGAGCTCGGCGCAGAGCTGGGTGGCTGCGGGTCGGTGCTTCTGTGTGGCAGCTTGGGGAGATGCTGATAATATTTTGATTTGCAAACAGCCTGCTGCTTCTGCACGGCGGCCCTGGCCTGCGTTTGGGCCTCTTCTGTTGTCTTGTATCTTACCCCCCACTCTGTGCCGCCGTGCCTCCCAGACCCGCCAACACCTGTCCTCTTACCTTGTACTCCCATTGCTATCTCCCTTACGCCCCCTCAGATTCGAGATTACCTGGCCCTCAAGTTCGACCCCAACGCAGCGCCTGCGGCTGCTGGCGGCAGCACCCCAGGCGATGCGCAGCTGGCCGCCTCCGCCAGCATGCCTCTCCGCGACCTGCAGGCAGCGGTGGCACAGCTGGCAGCCAACCGCGACCTGTCGGCAGCAGAGGCTGAGCTAGCGGGTGCCAACCTGGCGCTGGTGGTGCCACCTGGCGGTGCCGATGCGGCAGCGGAGAGCGGGCCGGTGGCGCTGGCGGGGGGGCGGCGGCACGTGTGGTACGGCGACCCGCTGCTTGGCACCAGCGAGAGCCGGCACCGCGTGGAGGTGGGCGGGCTGAGTGCGATTCCGGGAAGGGGGCAGCAGCGCACCATAGTGGGGCGTGCTACCGGGAGTGGTCTGGGCGAAGTTGCGTGCCCAGGCCCGCCCAACCTGCAGTGCCTGCCCACCCTCTTCCCGATACGCACCTCAGCCACTTCTGCCCTTCCTGCCTACCCCTGTGTCTGCCCTGGCCCAACTTCTTCCCGACCACCCTATACCCGTGCACGCACCTGCAGGGTTACAGCGAGATGGAGGAGCTGCTGACGGAGCACCAGCGCCAGGACTGGAGCATGTTTGAGTACGCGGGGCAGCTGGTGTGCCGAGACGTGGAGGGCTGGCAGGTAGGCATGCCGGGCAGGGGAGGGCGGGCCGCTCGACCTGTGCTGGTGCCCTCAAACTGAGCGCTTGCCTGCACGTCACTGCATGCCTGGCTTCAAACTCGGTAAGCACAGGTAGCGCCCCCCAAAGCTCCGACTGTGTACTTACCTGCCTCCTCCCCTCCCTCCTCCGCCCCCGCCTGCATCTTCCTCCCCGCAGGCGGTGGTCAATGCGCTGCCGGTGAAGCCGGTTCTGCTGCGTGAGCCCTGCCCCGACCTCCTGCTCGACCGCTTCACACCAGACCCCGCCGCCATCACCGACACCCGCATCTACTCAACAGACCTCTCACGTGAGCTGAACTGTACTGGTGGGGGTGCAGCCCACCTGCTGGCGGTGTCTTGGAATTGGGTCATAGCAGGTGGTGAATTGCAGTGAAGCCAGCCAGTGGGCAGCACACATGGGGGCGCACGCACGGGTTTGGGCTTTCGCTGCCTTGCACTCGCGCATTCACGTACTCCTGCTGCTTCGTGCTGCCCCCGCGTCGCCCTTGTGCAATTGTTCACTCACCCCAGACCACCACGTTCCTGCCATGCAGTGATTGATGGCGGCGCGGCGGCAGCGGCGGCCGGCGACGAGCTGGAGGTGGGCGGCAGCGACGACGACGCATTCTCAGACGCCCTCAGCCGGCAGGCCTCCCTGGGCACATCAGAGTGCGGGGACACCCCAATGGCGACAGCAGCAGCTGCCGCAGAGCAGCAGGCAGCGGCGGCAGCGGCCGAGCAGCAGCAGGCAGCAACAGCGGCGGCAGCAGCGCCTGCCAGGCGCTCTGGCAAGCCGCTGCTGCAGCGGGTGATGGAGGCTTTGAAGCAGCAGGGGCACCTGGAGCCGCCGGTGGCAGCACCTCTGCAGCAACCGGCAGCAGACCAGCAGCCAGCAGACCAGCAGCCAGCAGACCAGCAGCAGCAGGTTGAGGCGCCAGCGGGCGCCGGCCAGCCGCCTGTGACGGACGCGCCAGCAGCGGCAGCGGAACAGCAGCAGGAGGAGGGGCAGCCGCAGAGCCACCCGCGGCGTGCAGCGCTACCGCGTGATGCAGAGGACTTGCAGAGCCTGTTCATTGAGCACCATGCGCACGAGTGGATCCCGCGGGTTGCATCCACCTGGGGATACACGCAGGGTGGGTGGGGTGGGGAGGGCGCTGGGGTGGGCGCCCTTCACGACAGCTGGCTGCCTGGCTGTGACTGCCTGACGGCGAGTATTGCTGGGAATTGTGGCCGCCGAACCTCTGCTTCATTGCCCGGCAGCCCCAGGGACTCCCCCGGTCCACGGTGCCGCCCCTTGCTCTCTGTTCTTCTCCTTGACTCTGCCCCAGTCCCTCAAGCCACACGCTTGTATGCCTCTCTGTCGCTGCTGCAGACCAGGCGCGCCAGTTCTTCCAGCAGTGGGTGGAGGAGGGCGTGGAGGCAGGGCACATGGACTTTCTGGATAGGCTGGCAGACGCCGCCAAGCATGCTTGGCTCAAGGTGGGCAGCAGCACCAGGGGGCACAGCGGGCATGTCCTGGCACAGCACAGCACAGCACAGCATGCAGAGGTACCGGCAAGGCATTGAGGCCGGCGGTTGTGCACGCTTGGCTGCATGTTCACTGTGAAGGGCGTTGCCGCCCACGCTCTGCTGCGCTGTGTTGCCCTGCAGTGTCTTTCCAGCCCTGTGCAGTCCTGCACCATCTGTACCCCCCACACAAGCCCACCCCGCCTCTGTGCTCCTCCCCTTGATCCTATGCTTCTCCTCTTGCCCCCGCAGGACGTGCTTGACACGCAGCTGGCTAGCGCTGACCTGGCGCCCGAGACGGCGGCGGCGCTGGAGCAAATGCGCAACGAGCTGTGGCTGGCAGATGTGCGGCAGAAGGTGAGGGGCGGGTGGGCGGGGCAGGGCGGGGTGTTGGCACCCACGTGCGGGTGCATTCTGTGCTAGGGCTGTGCTGTGCTGTGCGTGCTGTGCCGTGCCGTGCTCTGCTGTCGCTGCCTGCTGTGAAGGCTGTCTCTAAACTAGCACACCTCTTCCCCTGTCCTTTCCCTCCTTCCCCTCCTCCCCTGCCAGGAGCGCGAGCTGCTCCCCTTCAACTTCCTGCACAAGAAGCGGGTGCGGGGCCACGACGGGGTGGTGCTGGACGCAGATTCGGAGGTGAGGGGTGGGGCAGAGCAGGCAAACCTTGGGGCAGGCAGATTGCTGATGCTTGGGTGAAGGAAGATGGGCTGGGAAGGGGGCTTTCTGAGAGAGAAGGGTAAAAGAAAGGAAGGGGGGCCGCTGGGCAGGTGGCGCTGGGCGCAGCTCAAGGGCTGAGGCGAGCCCGATGGGATGGGAGGGAGCGGCCTGAGCACCAGACGCAGACGGCCCGAGTGGCTGGGTGCTTTTCTGCCAGGGTGCCAGCAAACGTAGGAGCTGTTGTTGGAGCGAGTAAGCATGCTCTGTGGTGTGCATTCTTACCTGCGCCTCTCCCTGCTTCAGCCCCGCACCTCTGGCTCCATCCCACAGCTCCTGCATGCCTCCCTTAACCGCCCCTTGCGCCTGTCTGTGCCGCAGGAGGACGAGGACCCGCTTGCCCTGGCAGCCGCCGCCGCAGTTGCAGCCACGGCCGCAGCGGGCAGTGGCGTGCCGCCGCGCTCCCCGCGCTCTGATGCCGGCAGCAGCAGCGGCATCAGCTGGCGCAGCGGCAGCACGGGCAGCTCGCTGCCGCACCACCTGGGCAGCATGGCGGCGGCAGACATTTTGGACAGCTACATGCGGGAGCTGCTGCACAACACGCTGCCCTGCCTGGGTGGGTGGGCACGGTGGAGGGTGGCGGTGGGGGTGTGGGTGGCAACCCTGGCAGATGTGCTGGACTGCTACTCGCAGAGCACGGCATAGTGCCCTGCCTGGTGGGCATGAAGAAGTCGGTGCCTTGGTTTGTGGGTGGGTGGTGGTGTGGGAACGCTGGCGCATGTCCTGGACATCTCTATGTGTCGGGGCTATTGCACGACACTATGCCTGGGTCTGCAGGCGGTTCCTCGTTGCTACGTCTGATTGGATTATGGCAAATTCCTGCCTGTCCCCACGGCGCCCGTGCCCCTTCTGGCTTGCTGGCTTCCTGTGTCAACCTCTTCCCCTGCGCCCGGCCCCTGCCTGCTTTGCTTCCCCGACTTCCCGCAGACGCGATCCTGGGTCAGTACAGCGACGCGCAGACCGAGTGCGCTGCTCGGCTGCTGCCAGAGGACCGGCTGGGGGAGGTGCGGGTGGAGCAGATGGTGCGGCGCGGGTTTGCGGGGCACTGCATGGTGCAGGTGAGGGGCATGAGGGGGAGGGATGGGCTGTTGAGGAGGGAAGTGGGCTGGGGTGGCCGAGAGCGGGAGCGTGGGGGGGCAAGAACGGGCCGCAAGCGGGCCGCCTGTAATGACAGCGAAAGTGTCGGTGTTCTGGGGTGGGGGATGGGTGGCTGGCTCCTCTTATCGTTCTGGGCTGGCCAGCTGCCCTCCCAAGTCGTCGGGTCGCCACGTCTCTGCCTCCTGATCGCTCCCTGCCTCGCCACCCGCTCACCACCCTGCCACCTTTTCATGTTCCCCGGCCCTATGCCCTGCAGCTCATCTACAGCCTGCACCTGGGCAAGGCCCCGGTGGGCGCTGTGTGCGTGACGATGCGCCACCTGGCCGACATCCTGGCAGACTGCCAGCACCCCTCCCAGATCGTCTGGGATTTTGTGGTGGGTGGGTGGGCGGGTGTGGGGTCCCTCGGGTGTGTGCATGTGGGCTGGTTGGGGCGCGGTTAGAACCAGCGGATGCGTTGGCCTGGGTCTGCTGTGCCTCCGGCTTCTTCTGGTAGCGCACGTGCACAGTAGCCTGCCTTACCCTACCCGCTCCCTGCCTGCCCCATCCCTTGCCTGCTCTCCACTTATGCACACCAGCGAGCGGGCGACACGCCACCCCAGCCAGCACGCCTGTGTTTCCCTCCCCAGGATGCGTACCGCAACCTGTGATCTCTCAACCTACTGTCTTTCCCTGCACCCTCTCCACACCGCAGACCAGCGAGCGTGCGGCGGGTGAGGTGGAGGAGGCTTACCGGAATTTGTTGGAGTTGGAGGCTCGCAGCCAGGGGCGGGTGATGAGCCGCCCTGTGTCGGCATGCACGCGCGTGCTGGCGCCGCTGCTGCTGCAGGACTGGGAGGTGGGTGGGTGCAGGGAGGAGGTTGGACGGACATAGGGGCAGTCGGGCAATGCGCGCTGTGTCTGCTGACATGGGGTGTGCTCGTGTTGCCCAGCCCATGCGCTAACTTCACTTGCAACAAGCCATTCTCCGGCACGTAGAGGCGGACCCGCCCCCCCACGGAGTCTGCAGAGTTCTGCCTGCCTCCCCCACTTCCCATCAACCCTGCTCCCTTCACCTCTGCAACCGTCCGCCCCTGCAGCACCTCAAGGCCAGCCTGACCCCCGACGAGTTCCTGCACACCTGCAAGTGCCGGCTGGGGCGCATGACGCTGGCGGCGCTGCGCCACCTGCACACGCGCGGGAGGCTCATGGAGGGGGTCCTGTGGCAGCTCAACTCCTACATACTCAACTGCCTGGAGAAGGCGGGGGAGGCGGCGGTGGACCGGACGCAGCAGGAGGAGCTGGGGTGCGTGTGGTGGGGGCTTTGCTTTTTCGGGCTTACAGTCTGTTTATCCGCAAAGAAACTCGCGACACAGACCCGGGGCGCCTGTCGGGCTGGCAGCTGTGGGGGTGCCGCAGGGATGTCGGAGATGAGATGGTGTGGCGGGCAAAGCCGCGGGACGCTGTGCGCTGCATTTTGAACTGAGAAAGTCGCTGCTTGCGACCCGTTCCACGCTGCGTGGTAACAAACCTCCCCTCTCCCCTGCTCACCCCCTGCAGCAAGCTGTGGGAGGAGCTGGCCGACGTGACGCACGACAACCAGGTGGGCACATATCTCAACTGTCAGGAGCGGCGAATAGATTAATTGCCTTTTGGTGTGGGCAGCGTCAGCTTGCTTTTGCCTTGATCAGGCTTGCTAGCGGCAGTGGCCACCTGCCCTGAACTTCTGTGAAGCCTGGCCATGGTTCCGTCTCTTTGCAACACTCTGGCCAGTTTGACCACCGCTGCTCTGCCACGCAGAGATAGTCCATTCCTGCCCTCCCGCAGCACCTCCCCCACCTCACTGCTGCCCCTGCCTCCCCTCCCCGCTTCCTTCCCCCAGGACTGCTTCAACTACGTGGCCCGCCTGCCGCTGCGCATGATGCTGCCCCTCTACACCTTTGTGGGGCTGCTCTGCGCCGAGGCCTTCCACTCGGCCGCCGACATCAGCCCAGAGCTGGAGGTGGGCGGGTACCAGGTGGTTTGTTGTGCAGCAGAGACAGAGGCTGTGCCTGCCTGGAGGTGGGCGGCAGGGGGTGTGTCATGTTGCTGCGGGATCGGGGAGCCGTGGATGCCTGCCCGGAGGCGGTTCAAATGCACCTCTTTGCCTTTTCCTTGACACAGCATGCGTGGTTGCCCCAGCCCCTGCTCAAAATCACAGGGAGGGGTATGCAGCTGGTGCAGCCCTCTGGGTCCCTCTCCTGCCAGCGCGGTCTCCACACACGCCATGCCCATCTTCTTTACATCCCTCTCCTCAACAACCACTGGACTCTCCCTCAACTGCAGGACGTGAGCGTGGTTGAGGGCAGCGTGGCACGGCTGTCTGACGACGGCACCACGCTGGTGCTCTCCCCAGAGGCGGTGGACACGTTTGTAGAGGCGGCAGCAGAGGTGCAGGCAGCAGCAGGCGACGTGCCGCTGGCGCCCCGCCGGCCCCCCGCCTTGCGCCCCCTGCCTGGCAGCGCCGAGGCCAGCACCGGCGCCCCATGTGCTGCGGTCAGCGGCGACCGCTGCACCCTGCTTGCCGACTATGCAGCCGGGGTGACAGAGGTGCAGCGCTCCCTGCAGCGCCTGGCGGCGGGCGGCGGCATGGGCAT
>JTEE01000137.1:0-17977 GCA_002896455.3 Chlorella sp. ArM0029B
GGCCGCGGTGGGGGCGGGGGTGATGGCGGCGCCACCGCTAGCTCCCACAGACTATGCGCACGCGCTTGATTCTTTGTGCAAACTGTTGTGGCTCTGTCATCGCACGAGTCGGTGGCACACAGGTACTGCTTCGTGCAATTGAAAATTTCACGCCTCTGCGGGAAACACACGATTGGGAGGGCAAGCAGGACGTCTGGTGTGTTTGTAGCTGGCTCAGGGTGTGTGTGGTATGTGTGTGTTTGCGGAGCGGGGGCCGGGGTGGGGGGGCCTCGGCCAATCTGGAGAATTATAAGAGATGTGACTGGACAGACGGTGGCGATGCAAAGCAGGCGGACGGCGAGGCCAACGGGTAGTGCCTGCTGGTTTCCTGCGCTGTATCCCACCACCGCCATAAACACTCAATATACGAAAGATGCAAGCTCAGGCCCACGCCACTCAAACCCGCACCCACACGAACCGCCGAGCACAGGGCCACCCCCCACCCTGCAGCACCCATCCGCCGACCCGCCACCCACCATATGTCTAATGTAGTACTGTGGCAGCCCGTTGCCGGCTGGCTCAAATTTCCACTGTGTGGTGTCCCCCGAATAGGGCCGCATGAAGTTGGAAATCACGGTGGCCTCGTTGCAGGCGCCAAAGGTTGCTGCGTACATGGGGCATTCGACGGCGGTGTCCTTATCCCGCTCCCGCTCCCACTCGCGCCCAGCGTTCTGCGCACGGTGGGGCGGGGGCGAGGGCAAGCACAGTGGGGCACGGTGGGGCACGGTGGGGCGGGGGCGAGGGAAAGCAGGGCGAGTGCCGGGCACGAGGGGTGAGCAGGGAAGAGTGTGGTGGGTGTGCAAGGGCTCCCTCCCTTCCCATCCATAGCTCTGGAAGGTGCCATGGAACCCTGGAGGAAGCACGGCATGGTGGGGAGCGGCAGGGGCTGGGTGAAGTCGAGGGGGCACATTGTGCGGCAGGGCAGCAAGGGTGGCGGCATCGAGGGACGCAGGGATGGATGGCATTCGGGGCGTTTGGCAGCAAGTGTGGGGCGAGGAGCCATCAGACACGGTGGAGGAAGCCCCTTGTCAACCTTTCCTCAGATCCCCTTTCTCAGATCTGATGAGACGGTTGCCACCGGCCGCTACCTCCGCCCACACAAGTGATGTCCCCGCCTCCCGTGGGCGGCTCGCCTTCCCCGATGCCCGGGTCTGTGCGTACCTCGTTCAATTGCTGGCCCCATCATCCCTTCGCAACTGTCTGTAAATGCGCTGGTGCTCGCCCATCCTTGGCCACTCACCACCATATCGATGTACGTATTATGAATGAGAAAGCCGCCGGTGAATCCCGCCGGAGCGGCCAGCTTCCAGTACTGGTTGCCCCTGTGGACGTCCGCATGCCATGTGTCGAGGTAGTCGAACTCAGAGCTGCAGACCGGGACGCTCAGGTAGACTGCACAGGGGGCACGTTTGGGTGGGGATGTGTGACAACGACGAACAGGGGAGGCGAGCGGAACAAGGCGGTGGGAAAGGCGGCCAGGTCAGCGCCACGCCAAGCCAACTGTTGGCGAGTAGGTTGGCGGGCCACAGAAGAATAGTGTGGTGCATGCGGCGGCAGAGGGCACGTTGGGCGGCGTGCGTGGCTGCCAAACCTGTGTGAAGGTGTGGGCACGGTGCTCGCTTAGACATTGTCTAGCACTTGTCAAGCACTTCGGGTGGCCGCCATGTAACACGGCCACCGACAAGCAACCCACAGGTCCTCTCAAAGCACACCCATGTGGCCCCTGCTCGCCCACTCACCCCCAAATGCGGGGCAGTTCTTCCGCCCAGTGACCAACTTTATTGTGTAGGTGCCGGGCCGCAGCGCTGCCGCCCCTGCAGGCTCAGGTGGGTCAGGCACGGCGGCGACAGGTGTGTGTGTGTGTGTGTGTGTGTGTGTGTGTGTGTGTGTGTGTGTGTGTGGTGTGTGCGCGTGCGTGCGTGCGTGCGTGCGTGCGTGCGTGCGTGCGTGCGTGCGTGCGTGCGTGCGTGCGTGTGCCAAGGCCTCCATGATTGATGTATGAGTAACTGCCGAGCCTTGCACAGCCTACTACTAGGGGCTAGGCCCATGGGCAGGAATAAAAAAGGCAATGCAGCGCGGCGGCGGATGCGGCTGCCAGAACCAAATTGCCTGCAGGCGCGGTGCGGTGCGGTGCGGTTCGGTGGCAGCAGCAGCATCAGCAGCATCAGCAGCATCACAAGTTTGGCAGGCGCTTGGCACCGCACCGGACAGGAGGGCGACAGCCAGGAGCAGAGCAAGGGCAGAGGCTGTTGGCCGCCTGCCAGGCCTGCCAGTGGCGCCGGCAGAGAGAGACGATCCAGCTGGCAGCATTGTGCTGCTGGCTGCAGGGCTCGATGTGGGTTGGGCAGGACGATGCAAGCGTTTGAGCCGGCCATTTCAAACAGCGGACACCCCAGGAGGGGGAGGGTGCAGCAGCCAGGTGTGGAGATTGGCGGGCGGGCAACAGGGGGCGGGGACGGCCTGCCTGCCGCATGACACGTGTGCTTCTGATGTTTTGAGCCGCCGCATTGAGGGCGCATTCACATGTTGCAGACGATATTCCATGAACATCTGAGCAGTGCTGGCCTCACCAATTGCCAAGCCCGTTCGGGACTGTGTTATGAGGCGACTACACTGCGGGTCCCCCGCCGCCGCCCAAAGGCGGCAGCCAGGGGGTGCCGCGCCGCGCGGCTACCGCCAAATCAGCATTTCAACGCTTTGCCAGACCTACAGATGCGCCCCCGGAAGGCGCGGGAGGCCTTTCAAATGCGCAGGTCAGCCAGCCGAAGCTGAGCCGCCGGCCGGCGCCCCAGGTCAAGACTTAGAAGATGTCGGTGGTGGGGTGCGAGGACAACGAGGCACGCAGGGGAGATGGCAGGACAAATCACTTCACGCTTTCATACTGCCCAGTTCTAAAGCCACGTCAGCAGACCGGGCGCGCGCGCCCTGCCGGGGCGCCCTGCGTTGCTATTTAGCACCTACGACGGCTGGCCCTGATGCAGCGATTTGGGCATCACAACACCACCGTAACGACCCTCAGCGCCACCCCTCTGCACTTTGACGTGTGCAATGCAGGAGAGGAGTGCCAGGCCACGCGCTGGGGGGCTGCCGCCACACCCGCGCAACATCCATGGGGCATGGGGACGGCCCACACCTTGTTAGGGACTCGATTGTGACCCACGTGCATTGCCCGGTCACTGCAGCCGCTGAAGGGCACGGGCCGTTTGAGCAGCCGCCGTGGCTGCTACCGAGACATGTGCACAGGGCCGCAACACGTGATGTGCTTGCTGTGCCCACCCTGCGCACAGCTAATTCCACCTCATCCCAACAATTCCAAGCACAACGTCTTCCCGCTGGAATGGTTCGATACGTGTGATGCTAACCTGTTGTCTAAATGGGCGTGTACTTGGCTCCACTGGCAGCATGATGACCTGCAGCTGCAGCTGAGCCTTGCGTACTGGAGGGCTGTGGAGTCCATGATGATGGGCGTGACGCGCTTGGCCTGCTGACCGGCAGCTTCCTTGCTACACTGGCTCAGATGTGTGTTGGGAGGCCGCTGAGATTCATAGCCACAGCAGTTGGGCGGCGGAAGCGCCATTCAGTGGAAGATGATGTGCACGGTGTGCCGAAGCGCATGTGCTCGCGGGCAACAGTCGGCATGCTCATGTGCCAGAGCTACAGGGATGAGCACCAGCGGCGGCGGCGGCGGCGACTTCGGGGGCGGCTTCGGGCAGCCTGAGGGCAGGCGGACGGCGTTGGTGAATTGTTCCCCCAAGAATTTTGATTCTTACGTTTCCCCTCCTCCAGTCCTGCCCGCCTGGCGGCAAGTCACGCATATTTGCGTCTTCTTCTTCTTCTTTGCCCGAAATGTGTTCTTGCCGGACGTTCAAACCTAGGATAGCAGCGATGCCAGGACGTCCCGTGGGCCTCTGGTGTAAACTGGCCCGTGTCGAGGTGCACAGTGGCCGTGCGCACTCACTGCCTCACTCCGCGCTGCCCCCCAGGGTCGCACGGTTGCTCGACCAACAAAGCTGGATGCTGGATGACCCAGCTGTGCAGGCAAGTGCTGCGGGGTGGGCGGTGGCGGTGGCGGTGGTAGGGGAGGTGGCGGTGGCTAGGGGAGCGTGCCGCAGCGTCTGTGCTGGTGCCACTGCCTCCTCATGCAAAGGATTTTCAACAGTCCTGCATCACAAGCTGCATCAGCAAGTCCTTCTTGCCTGAATGCAGCTCCGCCCCCCCGCAATCCCGCATGTGCTGTATGAATCGGTCCTCCCCCGTCCGCTTCCGCCTCCCTACCTGCTCAGGTCACGCGCGTGCAGCAGGACGGGGCCACATTCTCAGTGATTCGCGACGACCTGACCCACCCCTTCCTCGGGGGGAACAAGTTCCGAAAGCTGGATGGCCTGTGGGGCAGCGTGGCTGAGGTGCGACCGACCGTGAGGGTGTGGGCGCGGCAGACACGGACAGGCTGTGGGTGCGTCGCGACATGTCGCGACAGCATTGGGCCCTCTGTGTTTGGCAGCTCTGGAGAAATGCAACTGCAGCCGGGCGCTGCAGCCGGGCGCCGCAGCCCACAGCCCCGTGCAATGCCTCACGCTGATCACATGCCTTGCAAGATTTCGTCCACCCACTCCTCCCCCGCAAGGCCAGCGATGTCGTGACTTGCGGCGGCCTGCAAAGCGCGCACCTCGTGGCCGTGGCGGCGGCCTGTGCCCAGGCCGGCAAGCGCGCCCACCTGCTGGTGCGAAGCGAGCGCCCATCGGTGCCCACGGGGCACCACCTGTATGCCCGCATGCTGGCACACCGTGTGGAGTATGTGAGCCGAGGGGACTATGCCGACAGGGCGGCCATGTTTGAGGCTTACCTGCAGCAGCTGCAAGGGGAGTGGAGGGTGCAGCAGGGGCCACGGCAGCAGCAGCAGCAGCAGCTGCAGCAGACAGGGCAGCAGGAGCAGCAGCAGACAGGGCCGCAGGAGCAGCAGCAGTCGGGGCCACGGCAGACACAGCAGCAGCAGCAGGAGCAGCAGCAGTCGGTGCCACAGCAGTCGGTGCCACAGCAGACACAGCAGCAGCAGACACAGCAGCAGCGGACACAGCAGCAGCAAGAGCAGCAGCAGCAGCAAGGCCCACTGCTGTCAACCGGCAGCGCTGGCGGCGGCAGCGCTGGCAGGGTGGCAGTCATCCCAGAGGGTGCCTCCTGCTCTGCTGCGCTGCTGGGGTTGATTCGCCAGGTGTCCTGGATGGCCCAGCACTCGCCGCTGGCCGGCGGCTGGACTGCAGCCGAGAGCGCAGCCAACGGCAGCTCAGGCCGAGGCACGGCTGGTGGCAGCGGCGCAGGCGGCAGCAGTTCTGGGCAGCCCCCGCCGCCGCCGCAGCAGCGGTGGAACATTGTTGTGGATAGCGGCATGGGGGTCACTGCCATAGGTGGGTTGTGTTGGGTGGGTGGGACGGCTGAGCTAGTTTCCGGCAGCATATTGTGAAGTAGTTTCTTTTGTTTTCGCATGTCACTAGACTATTGAAAACAAGACTCTATCAATGCCTTTGAATCTGGAGCAGCAGCGGCTCCGGCTTGTTGGACGGTCCACTCCCTCAGCTGCTCGCTTGCCTGTGCACCCTCCGCCTCGCGTGCTGCTCGACGATGCGTCCTGCGAGCTTTCTACAGCTGACTTCCACCGTGCCGTTTCCCGCCCGCTGCCTCGCCCGCCCTGTGCCCACTTGCTCGCCTGTCCTGCCCGCTGCCTCACAGGCTTGACGCCACCGGCAGGCCTGCTGCTTCGCACCCCGTTCGCAACTGCACACACACACATGTACCGAGCACGCCCTGCTGTTGAACACTGCTGCACACGAGTCGTCCTTTCTTGCAGGCCTGGCGCTGGGGGCGGCGCTGCTGGGCCTGCCGTGGCGCGTGACGGGCGTGTGCCTGGCAGGCCCGCCTGAGTTCTACCAGCAGCAGCAGGCAGAGCTGGTGGCCGCCTTCTGTGCCGAGCACTGGGCGGCAACAGCCGGCACAGCAAGAGAACAGGCCGCGGCATGTGAACCGGACACAGCAGCAGCAGCAGCAGCGGCAGCGGCAGCAGCAGCGGCGGCAGATGCAGCGGAGGTGCATCGTGGCGTGACGGAGCGTCTGCGCTGGGTGCCGCGGCTCGTGCCGCGCCGGTTTGGCAACGTGCTGCCTGGGGAGGTGGCCGCCTGCCAGGCTGTGGCACAGCGGCACGGCATAGTGCTGGACCCAATGTGGAACCTGGCTGCCTGGGAGGTTGCCTGCCAGTTGGCGGCGGGGACCACAGCAGGATCAGCAGGGGCGGCGGCTGCGGAGCAGGCGGGCAGCAGCAGGGGTGGCAGTGCAGTGCCCGAGGCGGTGGCGATGCTTCACACGGGCGGCATGCTGGGGCTGTGCGGCTTGGCGCAGCGCTTTCCAGACCAGTTCTGACCTCCCTGTGCCACGCATGGCGGACCTTCTGCCGGGTGCTGCCAGCCCGCCGCGGGCACCCACTGTACCACTTCTTACAGTCAGTGCTAGCCCCTCTTCTTCCCCAGGCCTGGCCATTACTGGCAGTCCCTCTGATCATGTGTGTTGCGTTCTGCACTGCATTTTAAACTGCCCGCAATACCAGGGTCATGGCAGGTCAGCAGAGGTCCAGGCGGGCATAGGCGGAGCGGCAGCAGGGGCAGGCGGGGGCCAGGCCCGAGGAAATGGCAAACGCTTCGCATGAGGAGAGGCAGTCTGCGTGGTAGGCATGGCTGCAGCTCAGCACGGCGATGCAGCTGTGCTGCCCCACATTGCCCGCTTTGCCCCCTGCTGCCTGTCGCTGGCCCCGCCGCTTCCCGCCGCCGCCGCTGCTGCTGCTGCTGCTGAGCTGGCCCAGCGCTGCCAGGCAGATGGGGCATTCGGGCCGCTCATCCCGCTCCAAACACCGAGCCAGCACCGCCTCCCAATCAGGCTGCTGCTCGATCCCCGCTGCCTGCGCTGCCGCCTTGATGCCACCGGACGGACCAGCCAGTGGCGCCGCCCCTTGTCTTCCTGCCTGCGCCGCACCATTCGCTGGGCTGTCGGCAGCTGTCAGGGGCTGCCCAGCCGCTGCAGCACCCGGGCGGTCGCTGTCGCCTGCCCTGCTGGTGGTCTGCAGGCAGCGTGTGGACAGCTCATCATAGAGAGCGCCAGCTGCTGCTGTGCTGGCGTCCAGCTCAGCAAACAGGGCGTCGATGTCGGCCTCCCTGCTGTCCACGCTGCGCACCAGCGCCGCGCTGTTTTCTTCCAGAGCGTCGGCGGCCCACCGCCGGCGCAGCGCCGGGTGGCTGGGAGGCAGCAGGCGGCGCAGGGCACGGTAGGCGCGCCGTGCCTGCCGCCCGCGCCACACAGCCTGTATGCGCGCCGCACACGTGTGCTGCCACAGCTGCTCCGCGTCGTCTATCCGCCGCTTCTCATACGCTGCTGCCCTGCACAGCGGGCAGCAGGGGCCGCCGCCGCCCTGCTGCCGCACAAAGCGCTCCAGCGATGCCAGGCAGTGCTGGTGGAAGGTGTGGGAGCACGACAGCAGCACCTGCCCCTCCGAGCGGAAGGGGCGCAGGCAGATGGCGCAGCCGCTCGTCGAGTCCCCTCGCTCCCGGCTGCGCAGGTGCACCTGCGGCAGGCAGGTGAAGCAGAGCAGGCGGTTGCAGGCAGGCTTCGCAGCTTCAATCAAATATGCTTCCTGCATGCTCCTGATTGGGCTGCTTCTGTTTACGGAAGCTGGGAGGCAGACTGGTGGAGTTTCTGCAACACTGCCAAGCGCACCTCAAGCCACTGCGCCGGCGTCAGCGGCGGCGGCGGCCCGGGCACGAGGCCCAGGCGCTGCGCGAGGCTGAGTCCTTTCGGCTTGGCATTCGGCGCAGCCGTGCCCAGGCGCAGTAGGGTGGCCAGGTGGGCCTGCAGCGCCGCACTTGCAACGCTGACTGGCGGCGTCAGCAGCGGCGGCGGCATGTGAACCAAGGTGGGAGTTGACCGCAGCTGGAGGGTGGGAGTGACTTGCAGACGGTGCGTGCAGCGAAGCAATAGATGCAGGGAAGCTCGCGGAGCAACTACCTGCCCGTGTTGGGCAAAAGGGGACCTGCTGGCGGGTGGGTTGAAGGTCGGGCAAAATACCGAGGCCTACCGAGCCTCGTTCGTGTTTTTTGAGCTTGACACTACTGCACAGATTAGAAACTGCACAGAGACCGCTGCTGGCCAACCGTGCAGCTTTGAGAATAGCAGGGGAGCTCTGCGGAGAGCGGCGTATACTTATGCACAGCACCCAACAGGTTGGTGGTGCCCATGCCGCGGTTGTAGCCCCGCCGAGGCAGCTGGGCCAAAAGCCAGCCTGCCAGCCGCACAAAGTGTAATTACCGATCAGGTCAGCCAGCGCAGCTCCGCGCCCACCCGCCCTGCGCCTGCTCGTTTGCAACAACCCTTCTGCAGGCGGAGGCCGCCTCGAGCACCCCCGCCGCTGCCGCCGCTGGCGGCGGCACCCCTGCCGCCGCACCCACCTCCGCTGGCCTGCCAGCCTCAGCCACCGCCTCCGGCCCTGATCATGCGGCAGCTGCCAGGCACCCAGCAGAGTCGGCACACTGCGAGGACAGCGACAGGCCAGATGTGTCGGCGGAGGAAGTGGTGGGCACACGGTGCGGTGACGTGCTGCTGCGGCACACCATCCTCAAGGTGGGTGCTGCAGCTTGCGCCCGGCTCCGGCGTGGGCAGCAGCTGTGCACTACCCGCAGTAGCTGCCAGCTGCTCAATTCCTAGCTTGCCCTGCCGCTGTGGTGCTGCAGTGAGCTGACGACCGCTGCTGCCCCGCCCCTCCCGCCTGCCTGCCTGCCATGCAGTCGGATCACTTCCCGGGTGCGTGCGGCGTAGGTTTGGGCATGCAGTTCAGATGGCCCAAAGGGCGGGCTTGCGGGCTGGGAAGCAGCAGCAGCACAGCATGCAGATGCACGACAGCAAGTGGATGGTCTGGTGGCCTGGCTGCTGCTGTTCCGGCTGTCTGCTCGCCGCTCGGCTGCCCATGCTCACCCGGACTCACCCGGACTGCCGGCCCATTGCCCAGCACCCACCAACCCACCCTCACCTTAGTTACCAGCTGCGGTGCTGGGTGGGGCAATGGCTCGGCCGCAGATGCCGCTGGGCAGCCAATGTGGGTGCTGGTGCAAGAGGGTGCTTGCCTGCTTGCTTTGGGTAGCTGAGCTGGTGAGCTGCTGCTGCTGCGCTGCTGCTGCTGCTGCTGCTGCTGCAGGCTGCCAAAACATGAAGCTCACGCCGCTGATGGAAGGGGCGCCCAACTTCCGGCAGGTCTGTCCTTTGGCCTGTCTGGCTGGAGACTGGGCCGAAGCTTGGGTTGCAAGGGGCTGAGGACAGCATGGAAAGGAAGATACAGCATGGGAAGAAAGAGGCCATTGCATGATTAAACTAGTTACCTCAATTGTGCTGCACATGTGCATCCCTCGCGGCAACTGCCTGCATAGGACTGTGTGCCTGCCGGCAGCAGGTCGCCCGCGCGCCGCCCGCCCAGCAGGCACAGCATGGTTCCTATTGGCTGCCACTGGGTGCTGCTGGCTGTGTGTGGCACGCACTCGCATTCATTGCCGCACACTGACTCTTCCCCCGGCTCTGCTGCGACCGCTCATGTCCCTGTTGCCTTATTGTCCCGCCTGCCAGGTGGCGGGCCTGCCCGTGTATGGCGTGGCCATCCCCACCGTGTCCGGCCTGCGCCTGGTGCTGGAGGCGCTGGGGGCGGGGCGGGGCAAGCGGCGGGTGCTGTGGCACAACCAGAGGGAGGAGCCGGTCATGTGAGCGGGGGGCGGTAGGCGTGGGTGGGGGTATTTCGTGGGTGGGTGGTGGGTGGGGGCTTCCTGCTGCAGTGCTGCGCTTTTTTGGTGTACCCAACTGTGCAGGTGGGAGCCGGTGGGGTGGGCAGGGTGCAGGGGTTGCTGCTGCTGTGCTGCTGGTGCTATGCTGCTGCTGCTGCTGCTGCTGCTGCTGCTGCTGCTGCTGCTGTGCTTTCACAAGTAGCTGGCATTGTGCAGTGGGGCGCGGTGTACCAGCGTGGTCCATCCAGTGCTGCGCTGCTGCGCTGCGAGGTTGACCTGAGCTGCTGCACCCCTCCCCGCATCCTGTCATGTGTTGCAGTTACATCAACGGCAAGCCCTTTGTGGTGCGGGAGGCGGAGCGGCCATTCAGCAATTTGGAGTACACGGGGATTGACAGGGAGGTGCAGGCGGTACTGCGTCTTGCTTGCAGTGTGGGCATGCTGCAGGAGGTGGGGGGGGGGTACTGCAGTTTGCCCGTTGGGGGGCCTGAAGGCGGATGTACTGCAGGAGGTGCAGGCGGTACTGCGTCTTGCTTGCAGTGTGGGCATGCTGCAGGAGATTTGTGCGTGCGTGCGTGTGGAGTTACCTACCATTGGCCTGCCGTTGGAGGCTATGGGCAGGGGAGGAAGGTTTTGAATGGAGGGCGGCTAGTGGACGTGTTGGGGCGGCGGGGCAGGGCACGGCGGCTGTTTCCGGTTCGGGGTCCCGCCTCAACCGTAGCCCTGCACGCTCCCACACCCTGCCTGCAATGAATGTGCGACCGTCACTTATTGACACATGCTTGTGCTTGAATTGTATGAGTGCAGGCTGCCCAGTACAACAACCAGGTGCTGGTTGCACACGAGGATGACCAATTCCAGGTGCGCCCGAGGTGTTGCATTTGCGTGCAAGCGTTGCATTTCCCCGTGTTGCATTTGGACGCTCACACAGCCGTGCCGTGCCTGCCCCTGCCAGCTGCCCGCCTGCTGGCCTGCCTGCCTGCTCTGCAGCAGCGAGCAGCCTTGCACTTTTGGTTGGGTTGGTCTGCTGGGTGTTATCAACTGGCTGGCGTCTCACCTCCGCCCCACTGCCTGCCCTGCCCCCCATTCACAGGTGGTGGAGGAGTGGGAGCCTGTGACAGAGGCGGATGTGCAGACGCCTCTGGAGGTGTACCAGGAACTCATGGGTGGGTGGGTGGGTGGATGTGTGTGCGTGCGTGGCAGGAGGAGTTGATGCGTGGCGGGGTTACAGCACTGTGCCTGCGCCTCTGGTGTGTGCGCACGCCGGCCGGCCCTGGCCTGGCCTGGCGTGCTGCTTTCTCATGGTGCCGCTGGTGCTCTTGGCAGGGCAGTTGGTATGAGGAGTCACTCCGGCTCTTCTGTTTTCTGGGGCCCTCAGCTGCGTTTCTTTTGAACACATGTGTTCATCTGCAGCCGACGGTTACGACGTGGACTACCTGCGTGTGCCGGTGACGGACGAGAAGGCGCCCAAACCCTCCGACTTCCAGCTCCTGATACAGGCACGCCATGCTTTGCATGCCATGCTGTGCTCGTCTGCGATCATGCTGCATTATTCATTGTGATGTTCATGTTGTGTGGCATGCATGGCAGGCCGTGGTGCCGTGGACAAGCGCCCCAGCTCAGCGCACCCTTGGCGAGCAGGCCGACCGCCGGCATCAGCTGGCGCACCCATCCCTTGGCTGTTCCCAACCCATCCTCCCTTTCCCGCCCGCTGTGCTGCCCCTGCTGCCCCTGCTGCCCGCCTGCAGCGGTGCTGGGACCCCCCTCCGGGTGCCGCCCTCGTCTTCAATTGCCAGATGGGTCGGGGGCGCACGACAACCGGCATGATCATTGCCTCTCTGCTGGCGCTGCGTCGGGCGTCGGATGGCGTGGCGCAGCAGGCATTTCAGGCGCAGCAGCAGGAGGCGCAGCAGCAGGGGCCGGGGCAGGGGCCGGCGGAGCTGGTGCTGGCGCTGCCTAGGGACCCGCAGGCAGGCCTGCCAGACTGGTTTGTCTCAAAGGGACGACAGCTCAGCCCCAGCAAGGTGGGGTGGGCTGGGGATGGGGCGAGGCGAGGCAGGTGGGCTGGAGGGTGGGCTGGATGTTGCGCTGGAGGGTGAGCTTGAGGGTTGGCTGGGGGTGGGCGAGGAGAGCAGGTGGGGKGGGGTGGGTGCAGCGCTTCGGCCAGTCGAGCATGGGCGGGCACTGGGGCCCGCATGGGCAGGCAGGGGGAGCAAGTGCGAAGTGGTTGGCAGCAAGCTCAGGGCGAGCAGGTGGGGTGGTGTGGGCGGCAAGCTGGGTCCGGGCAAGCAAGCCTGGGCCAGCTCGGGGCAGGCTGGCGAAGCAGGGGGAGGAGCCGTGCAGGAAGTGCGGAGCACACGCTGCCTCCCCGGCACCCCTCATCTGCCCTCGTCTGCCGTCGACCTTCCCCCCGCCACCCCCCGCCACCCCGGTCCAGCTTGCACCGCCCCTTGTTGGCTCAGGCATAGGCAGCATGATGATCCCATCAAGAGAAGGAGCCCAGGACCGACACTCCATCTCACCCTGCACTGAACACCGACTGACGCTCTTTTACACATTTCATCTGCAGGGCGGCACCCTGTCTGTGCTGGAGGAGACTGAGCTCAAGGCGGGCAAGTTTGGGGTGATCCGCAGCCTGCTGCGCGCGCTGGAGCGGGGGGCGGCGGCCAAGGAGGCGCTGGATGCTGTCATTGATGCCTGCTCCGCCATGCAGGTGGGTGATTATAGAATTGCGGACATCATCTATAAGGCAGCATAGCTTCTTTGGAGAGGGCCCTTCTCTGCTTTGGGGTCAAAGGTGCAGTTGTCATTAGTACTGCTTGTGTGGCGTTCTAGGTGCTGGATGTGGTCATTGATGCCTGCTCAGCCATGCAGGTGGATGGGTGAATGAGAAAGTGGGAGGGATCAGGGGGCCCAGTGCACCGCCCGTAAGGGAGCATAGGCCCCGGAGAGGGCCCTCCCTGCTTTGGGGTGGAGGGTTCAGCTGTCAGCAGTACTGTTGTGGGGTGTAGTGCTCTTGTGTGGCGCCGTATCGCGAACCCACACAGCACTCGGTCTACTGCTGTGGTGGGCGGCACCCAAGCCTAAGCCGCCTTGCGGGAACCGCCAGCTGCTCCCGCTGCCCCGCTTCAGATTGACCGCAAGTTGCTACCGCCATGCGCTACAGCACAGCGGGACTGCTGTTCTGTCTGCGCTGCTGGTGACATTTCCTGCGCCCCTCCTAGTGCCGACCGCCCCTTTTTCCCCAGCAGCAGCAGCAGCGGCAGCAGCAACAGAGGCCCAACTCCCTCCCTTGTTGCGCCGCCCGCCCGGTCTTATGCTTGCTTTCCCCTGCAGAATTTGCGAGAAGCGATCACCAGCTACCGGGGCCGCATGTTTTACGAGGCCAACGACGCGCGGCGGCAGTCGCTGCTGCAGGTGCGCCTGCCTGGCTGCGGCTTGTGCCACGTGGCAGGGCGGTGGGTGGGTGTGCAGCGTTTAGGGTTTAGGGTAAACCATAAACCCTAAAACCCTAAAACCCTAAAACCCCTGCCTTGCCTGGCAGCACACAATCTTGCACATTGAACTGATGGAAGTCGCCTTTCCTGGCATCTGTTGCTCATTCAGACCACTGTTCTGGAAATCAGCCCCACAGGTGTGCCTGGAGTACTTGGAGCGATACTTTACCCTCATCTGCTCCCACATATGCCCCTCCCTGTCGCCCTCACCGCTGTTTCTGAACTCTTCTTGAATCAACCCCGCAGTTGTGCTTGGAGTATTTTGAAGCGCTACGTCACCCTCATCTGCTTCTGCTCCCACATCTTGTTTCTCCCTGTCGCCTCATCCCGGTTCCCAAACTCAGATTACGTTCCAACAACCACCCTCTGCAGGTGTGCCTGGAGTACTTGGAGCGATACTTTACCCTCATCTGCTTCTGCTCCTACATCTCCGGCACCCACTTCCCCCCCGGCACCCCCAACGCCCTCACCTTTGGGGAGTGGCTGGGCGCCCGACCCGAGCTGCGTTCCATCCTGGAACGCCTGCTGCGATACAACCCGGCAGCCGCCCTGGGCCTGAACAAGTCGCCAAACGCGCTGGCCGCCAGTGAGCTTGCCACGCACACTGCGCTGCCGCTGGGGCTGGGCCTGCTGTGCATGCTGCGTCGCCTGCTGGGCTGCCTGCTGGGCCACCAGGGATCCTGCCACGCATGCTGGGCTGCTGCTGGGCTGCCAGGGAGCCTGCTCTGCATGCTGGGCTGCTGCTGGGCTGCCATGCATATCGGGCCAAGACAAGGCTGCCATGAAGCCTGCGTCTGCACGCTGCGCTTCATGCTGCGCTGTCAGCAAGCCTGCTCAGCACGCTGCGCTGCGCTCTGGGCTGCAATCGAGCCTGCTGTGCATGCTGGGCGGTTTGCTGGGCTGCCAGTGAGCCTGCTGCTTCTGGTGCTGCTGCGAGTTGGGCTTGGTGTTTGCGCCAGCGCTGGCAGCTGCGTCCAATTGAAGGTCGCCGAACTTGTTTTTACCGAAGTTTCAATTTACAATTTCACCCCCACCCCGGCAGGCGAGGCGCAAGAGCGGCAGGACAGCGCTGAGATGGACGCCCACGCTGCCCTCATATCGCAGCGTGGCGGCGCGGTGCTGGGACCCTTCACCATTTTGAAGGAGGACCACTTTATGGGTGAGCTGTCACGCTACCGTAAAAGGGTGGCCAGGTGGGCGTCATGGGTGGGTGGAAATGTGCGATGAGCCCCTGGCAGGTTTACAGATGTACCTACCCGTCAGAAGCGGTGTGGATGATTGAGGAAAAATGCGCATCGCACACAGGCACTGAACACCTTGCCCCCGCTGCAAAATACACACACACACCAGCTGCCGTTCTCGCCCCCACTGCCATGCAGGCTGCCAGTCGTCGCGGCTTGCGGCGTGCGTGCGGGGTGCGCCCAACTTCCGAGACGTGGGCGGGGTGCGAGTGTTTGGAGGGGCCATCGCCACGGTGGACGGCATTCGACAGGTGGGCAGGGCATGCTCAGGTTGCAGCTTGCTGAATGGTGCTTAGAACGGAATTGTGCTTAGATTGCAGCCGATGTGTGGCACGGTGGACGGCATCCGACATTTGGGCAGCTCAGTTTCATGTCTGAGGGTAGCTGTATAGCAGGCATGTGCCGTGGTGCGAGCCTGACCCAGGTTGGGCAGGCCATGCGCAGTTCCCCCGTGCTCAATGGCAGGCATGTGATGCGCTGCAAGCACACCCCAGGTTTGGCATGGCATGCACAGGTTGCGGCTTGCTCACAGCAGCACGGCACACGCTTGCTGTGCCTCTTTCCTGCCGTTCGCTGCGGCGGCAGGGCGGCTGCTGCGACGGAAGAGAAAGGGCGGCTGTTGCCGATGCCGCAGCACCCCTGCCTGTGCTCTGCCCGCCCTTATCCATACTCCACTCTTTCTTGCGTGCTGCAGGTGCTGCAACATGTGGGCGCCGCTCCCGACACGCCGCCCGTCAACGGACGCCAGGTGCGCTGCCCTGGGCCTGCCTCCCTGGCCTTGCCTGCACCTGGGCGCACATCTGTGCAGCTGGGTGTTCGCATGGCGCAACAGGGAGGGGATGCGGGCTGTCACTACCGCTCCAACGTGCAGCCCATTGCATGCTTTGCTTCCAGCATCTGGCGCCCCCTCTGCTCCCCCCTCACCTTGCCTCCAACCTGCCGGCTTCTGCGCAGCCTTGACCCCTGTCCTCGCTCCTCGACCCTCCCTCTGCCCCCGCACACCCTTCCCTGCCCCCACACCCCTTCCTCCGTCGCCTCACGTATTTTGCCCCGCATCACCCCCACACCCCACCCCTGCAGCTGCGCGCGGTGTGGCACCTGCAGCGGGAGGAGCCGGTGGTGTATGTGAATGGGCGGCCCTACGTGCTGCGGGAGGCCTCCCGCCCCTTCAAGAACCTTCTCGAGTACCACGGAATACAGGTGGGGCTGGGGAAGAGTGGGATTTGAGCGGGGGTTGGCGAACACTGTGGTGGATGATTTCGTTTTACGCATGCGGGATGTGTGCAGAGCAGATGGCAGAGGAGCTGAGTTGGTCATGCGTTGTTGGGTCAGGCCGCCTTGTGAGCCGCTTGGTATTTAGGCCTCTCCGGTGGTGCTCAAGCAGACTGAAGGCAAGCCAGGCAGGCGGTGGGGCCATGGCACAAAGGTTCTGTGATGGAAACCTGCTCACAACAGTTGCCAACCGAGCCCCTCGACACCCTGCTGTGCGCTTGCAGGCGGAGCGGTTGGAGCGCATGGAGGCGCGCCTGCGGGTGCGCTCGTGGAACTGCCTTGTCTGGGCATGCCGCTGCTTGAAGGCCTCTAGAAGGCCGCGTTGGGATAGGGGCTGCCTCGCCACCAGTGGGCCTAGCATGCTCTGCCTCTGCGTCAGCCTCGTGCCCGCATGCACCCCTCCCACCCTACTTGACAACTTGCCATCTCGTCACCGCCCCTCAACCCCTCTTCCCAATGCTTCTTTCAATGCCACAGGAGGACATTTTGAAGGAAGCTGAGGCCAATGGCGGGCGGGTGCTGGTGACGCGGGAGACAGAGGCGGGGGCAGAGGCAGGGGCTGCTGCCCGCCAAGTGGTGGAGGTGTTCGAGCCGGTTGGCGGCCCGGACGCGGTGCAGACGCCCAAAGAGGTGCGGAGGAGTGGGTGGTCAGGTGGCAGCATGAAGGCCTGTGAATGCTGGGAAGGTCCCTTGGTGGATGGGCCCCTGGGTGTGTCATGGCTGGTTGATGTTGTAAGCACGCCGGCAGCTCCTCAGCACGGCCATCGCCTGAGCATCTGGTCCCCCGGCAACCTTATCACTCCCGCACAGATCGGCGACACACCATGGCTGTGTTGGAACGCTGCAACGCCCCCTTTATGTGCTCATTGACATCCTCCCCACTGCCCGCTCTAGACACCCCTGCCCCTTCTTCTGCCAGCCCCGCCGCCGCACAGCTGTATGACACCTTGGTGTGCGAGGGGCACCGCTTGCCCTCGACAGCCCCATCAACTGCCGCACCATCACACCCGTCTCACCGCCTGCCCTGCCCCTATGTCCCTCCCGCCCTCACCGATGCACGAAGCACTCGAGTCCAGAAGCTGGTGCCTCTTTGTGCCCTCTGCAAGCCTTCTCATCGCCTGCCCTGCCCCTTCTCCCTCCCGCACCCCACCGCACAACAGGTGTACGACTCCTTGGTGTGCGAGGGGTACCGCGTCGTTTACGTGTGCCCTGGAAGGCCCCTAACTGCCTGTCCCTGACACCCCTCTCATCGCCTGCCCTGCCCCTTCTCCCTCCCGCACCCCGCCGCCGCACAGGTGTACGACTCCCTGGTCAGCGAGGGGTACCGCGTCACGTATGTGCGCATCCCGCTCACAGACGGCGCCTGCCCCCTGCCCCGCGACTTTGACACGTTCTACTCGGCGGCCGCGGCGGCGGGGCCCTCGGACGCCCTCATCTACACCTGCCAGGTGCGGGGCGATGATGTGATCGAGGGCAGGGTGTGCGGAATGGTTGTGTGTCATCCGTGTGTCCCGTGAGGGTACGGGAGTTTGGATGGAGTGAGGGAAGGGGAGTTTACATGGTTTGGTGCTCCGAGCGAGGGCAGGGACCCTAGGTGGTTGGTCACACCAGGCGTGGGTGGGTTGGTACACCAGGCGAGGTCAGGGGATATGGACTGGGGGATTCGGCAGCCGGGTGAGCGCAGGCGCCCTGGGTTGGATGGTACAGTATGGTGCTGGTCAGACCACGGCTCGCACAGCCCGGTCTCGTAGCTTCAAGCACCACTGCCGCCACCCGACACACCTCTCTGCCCTCTCCGCCCCATCTGTATCCCCCCCCCCCTTCCCCACCCTGCAGCTGGGCGGCGGGCGCACCACCACCGGCATGGTCATCGGTTCCCTGCTCCGCATGACCCTGAACGGGGCACGCATCAGCGGGGAAGGCGCCAGCCTGGGGGCGGCGGCAGCCACAGCGGAGCACTTGGACGAGGATGTGGGAGGGGCCTCACCCCGAGGAGGATCGGACGATGAGCAGGGGGAGGAGGAGGCCACGCCAGCAAGAGCTGGGTCCGGGCGTGTCAGCGTCGGGGTTCCGGGCAGCAGCGTCGCGGCCGGCGGCGGCGGCGGCAGCGGCAGGGTGGGCCAAGCTCTGGC
>JTEE01000137.1:19207-38164 GCA_002896455.3 Chlorella sp. ArM0029B
CGTTCGCCGGATCGGTCCGCACTCGCTGCCCAGTCAGACGAACTGCTGGCAGCCCTTGTTGACCCTCCCTACCTCCCCTTCACCTGCCGCACTGCTGCCCCACTCCCTGCCCCACCCTCCCTCTCCTGCCCCACCATGCACCGTGTCACCGCCTGTCCTGGTGTGCAGGCCCGAGATCCAGGCGCGGCACAACGCGTTCCAGCGTGGGTCGGCGTACCTGGAGCGCTACTGCATGCTCATCGCCTTCACAGCCTACCTGCAGGCACGTGGTACTGCGGGGGGTCCGCCTGCAGCACCGTGTACGAGGGTGTCGCATCTGCCTGAGGGTGTTGCACATATGGCCGCCGGCAAGGGCGGCGCACGCTGGGACTGGGCACCTGCATCCACTGCCCTCTGCACTGCTCTCCGCAGTCTGCTCTCTGCAGTCTGCTCTCTGCACTGCTCTCTGCAGTCTGCTGCAACCAAAACTAACCCCTCCCCCTGTTCCTGCACACCCCCCCCCCATCTGCAGTACTGCCAGGCGCGTGGGCGGCGGCTGACATTTGAAGAGTGGATGGCAGCCCGCACCGATGTGTGCCAGGCACGCGAGTTCATCCATCAGAACCCTGCATCCGCGCTGGCCCCGCTGCCGCTGGTGCTGCCCCTCACGCCTGGGCCCAACCTGATGCCCACGCCGGTGCCCTCTGGCAGGTGCGTGGCCTGTGCAGTGACCTGACTTGGGAGCTGAGCAGGCACTGTGGTGTGTGGATTTTGGGGCGGTAGATGGTCCAACCTGGGGGCTGAGCAGGCACTGTGGTGTGGGGACTTGAAGCGTTGGGTTAGTGGGTGGCGTCCATGGCGTTACACCCAACAGCATGCAGTGCAGGCTGAGGCAGCCCAGCGGCCCACACCCTTCCTCCACCCGCTCACCGCAGTGCCCCCCCAGCAGGAGCATGAGCCTGGGTGATCAGCGGTGCACCAGCGCCCGCTCAATTTCTCACCCTGCTTCCTCCCTTATTGCGCTGCCCTCCCGTCTGATTGCCCTCCACATGTGCGAGCCTGGATGAGCATTAACACAACAGCGCCTGCTCGACTTCTCGCCCTGCTCCTTTCTTCCGTCTCAATGCCCCTTACAGTGTGGTTTCTCTCTCCAGTTTCCTTGCAATGCTCTCCCGTCACAGTGTCCTTTTTGTATGGTTCTCCCCAGCAGGAGCGTGGGCCTGGACGAGCAGCGGCACACCAGCGCCTGCTCAACTTCTCACCCTGCTCCTTCCTTCTGCCTCAAGGCTCCTCCTTAGTGCCCGCCCGCCTAATCGCCGTTCCACGTGTGATTCCCCCTCCACCCCCCCAGCAGGAGCGTGAGCCTGGACGAGCAGCGGCGCGTGCTGATGAAGCGGCGCGGCAGCGTGGTGGGGCGGCGCTCCATCCTAAAGAGCTACAGCCTGCCGGCGGGGTGCCACAAGAACGGCAGCAGCAACTTGTTGGCGGTGGAGGGGGTGACAGACATCAGGTGTGCGTGCTGCCTGCTGTGTGTCTCTGTCACTGTAGCCAGGTGGGGATGGCGGGTTGCTTGGGGCGTGGCTGGATGGCTGGGCGGCTGGCAGTGGAAGGGGTGACAGACATCAGGTGCGTGTGCTGCTGCACGAGTCTGTCATGTAGCTTGGTGGGGCTGCCTGATTACGTTGGGCGTGGGGGGAGGGGAGGGTGACGGTGGGGAAGTCAGCCCACCCGCATCGACCCCGCCCTTCTTCCTAGTCTGTATCACCCACCTGCCGCTGGCCCGCCTTCTCCCACCTCCCACCCCCCGCAGGCAGGTGGAGGGCCTGCCGGTGGCTGCCCTTGGGGACGCCACGGTGGACGGCCTGCGCCGCCTGCTGGATTCGGTGGGGGCCAAGCCTGGGGGGCCGCGTCACATCGTGATGACGGATCTGCGGGAGGAGCTCGTCCTGTGAGTTCCGGGGTGGGGGGCTGGGGGGGGATTCGGGATAGAAGCTGGAGGGAGGAAGGGTGAGTGCACAAGCTTGATCACAGGACAGACATTTGCACTGTGACTTGCCATGTCACATTGTGATGACGGACCTGCGAGAGGAGCTGGTCCTGTGAGTAGTGTGGGGAGGGAGAGTGCACACACTGTATTGGACGGTTACGACAGTTGCCCTGTGACGTGCCATGCGGGCTTGCGGGAGGAGTTGGTCCTGTGAGCCCGGGKGGGGGGGGGGTGGGGGCCAGGGGTGCAAGAGTTACCAGAGGACCAAGGGCTACAGGACAAGTGGGGGAGGGGGAGGGAGAACGCACAGGCTTTCAAGGGGACGGAGAGCGGCCCTGTGGCTTGCCGCGCCTTCCTGAAACGGGTGTAGATAGACAGCAAGGACGTCACCTCAGTCTGCTGGTCGCTCCCATGCTTGCAACCTGTGCCCTGACCCGATGCACACGTGCACATGCCCCTCATTCTCACCCCTTGTTTCCCTGCTGCTCGTCCGCCCGCCTCCCCCTGGGGCAGGTATGTGCGCGGCACATCGTATCTGCGGCGAGAGCTGGAGATGCCGGCTGCGGCGCTGCACCACGCAGGCACGTTTGCCAGCCTCCTGTGCCGCCCGTGCTGCCTGTGCTGCTGCTGCTGCTGCTGCTGCTGAAGATCCACGTGTTGCCACACGGCCCTCCCACCTGTGCCCCTCGTGCCTGCCAGCTCTCTTTTCCTTGCCACATCCCATCCCTCTTCTCACACCATCGCACTGCCCCGCCCACACCATTGCATTTCCGCCTGCAGGCATCCAGGCTGCCAAGCTGGAAGACCTGGAACACACTCTGTGAATCTTCTTCTTTATCCCTCTCACTGCTCTTATATAATAAACGCATTCACCGCCCCTGTGCCTGCAGGCATCCAGGCCGCCAAGCTGGAGGATCTGGAGCGCCGGCTGCGTGCCGACATGCTTGCCGAGGCAGCAGCCTGGGGTGGCAAGGTGCTGCTACATCGGGAGGTGGCCTTCAACCACGCCGCCCCCACGCCGCTGCGCCCGCCGCCCCGCATCATCACCAACACGCGTGCCGGCGGCGGCGGCGGCGGTGGAGGGTCGGCAGGAGCGGCAGGGGTGGCGGGAGCGGCAGGGACGGCGGGAGCGGCGGCAGGAGGCGCTGGCTCTGGGGCAGCAGCAGCAGCGGCAGCAGCAGCGGCACCAGTGGACTCTGCAAGTATGATGGGCAGCGGCGGTGCTGCGGCAGGGGAGGCGGCAGGGGGCGAGAGCGGGGGTGATGAGGACATCACTCGTACCACGCAGTACCAGCTGACGATGCAGGTGCAGGCGTTTTGGGAGACGACGGGAGATGTGGGAGACATTGATCAGGTGAGGCAGGGATGGTGATTTGGAGGGGGTGAGGGTACAACCAATTGAGGTGGGCCGTCAGTTGGCAGGTGCAGACGTTTTGGGAGACGGTGGGAGATGTGGGAGATATCAGCCAGGTGAGGCAGGGGCACATGTGTGGGGTGTGACAGCCAGCTGGAGATTGAGTGTCCCAACAACTGAGCAGGGGCACAGATTGGCAGATTGGCACTGTCTGTGACAGTGAGAGGCTTGGCATGTACCAGATGGAGAGAAGGGGGATGGATGGCACTTGTGGCGGGGTGCCTCCAGCAGGAGAGGGCACACTTGCGGTTGCTTTCGGCAGCACGGCCCGCTGCACTCTGCCCCTCCCCCCACGGGTGGAGAGACGGGCGGAAGACGGCTGATGATGGTGCCAGCAGTTTGCACGCTCACACAGCCCCATCGCCTGCTTCCCCCGGGTCCATCGCAGGGTCTGTGCACACCCAGGGAGGTGTTTGTGGCGATTGCCGCGGAGGGGTACCAGATTTCGTACCGGCGTGTGCCGATGTCGAGGGAACGCACGCCTCAGGTGAGCATCCGTTTTGGGTGTCTTTACAACCAAAACGAATTGTGCAATAACAACGTCAAGTTGGTCCTACTGATCCCGGCCCGCTGCTGCTGTTGGAGGATTGAATTGAGTGGTGCTGCGCAGCAGACATGGTATGGCGCCGCCCAAGGATTTGTCCTGCCTGCTGTGCCTGCTGTGCCTGCTGTGCCCTGCGAGCGGCTGCCCTGCCCTGCCTGCTGTGCTCTGCGCGTCCTCCGTGCCCTGCCTGCTGTGCCCTGAACGTCCTCAGGCCCTGCCTGCTGCGCGCTGATCCTTGCGCGCACCCCGCCTGCTGTGCCTGCTGTGCTATGCTGCAGGCTGCTGACCTGGACCAGCTGCTGGCCCAGATGGGCAACCACCCGGCGGGCAAGGAGGTGAGGAGGCACTGTGATGGCAGGAGGCACTATGCAGCTTGTCAGTCATAGGGATGTGCTGGTAGGTTGGGGAATTGGGGATTGATGCCAGACAAGCGCTGGGAGGCCTGCTGCAGTTGCAACCCACCCCTCCTGCCTTCTCCTCGCCCTCTCCGCTCCTTTCACAACCCCCCTTCTCCCCGCTGTCTCTCTGCCGTGCGCTGCTCACCTCCTGAACCGTCCCGCTTTTCCATACAAATTCCCACTCGGCACACCTTCCTGCACCTCCCTGGTGCCTCCTCCCCTCCTTCCTGACCACTTGCTTCCTGTGCAGCGCTGTGCAGTCAATGTACGCGTCCTGCCTTCCCCTCGCCCTACAATACGCAACCACCTCCTGTCCCCGCTGCGCTGTGCTGTGCCGTGCTGTGCAGGTGATGTACGTCTTCCTGTCCCGCACCTCCACAGGCAGCAGCGCACGCTTTGCCGCCGCAGCGGCGGCCACCTACCTGATGATGCAGGCAGAGCGGCGGGCGGCGGCTGCTGCCATGTCGCCACCGGTGCCTGGCATGAGCCCACGGGTGAGGTCGTGGCAGCGGTTTGGGCGGCTTGGGGGAGGGTGGGGCAGTGGTTTTGGGGCGCAGTCGGGGAGGGCGGGACCGTGGTGTTGGGGCGGGGTGGGGTGAAGGGCCAGGGTTGGCATGAGCCCGCGGGTGAGGGTGTGGCAGTGGTTTCCGGGGCAGGGTCAAATGCAGGTGTCAGGGACGGCATGAGGCATGAGGCCTTTGGTGAAGGTAGCTTGGGGCGGCATGAGGTGAGGGGCAGGGGCCAGCCAGGCAGCCAAGTGGCCGGTCGGGTGTGGAGCAGTAGCTACATAAGGCGGGTGCCCCTTCTTCATGCCCTGTCTGGCTGGCCCGGGCCGAGCCCTCCATTTCGCCACCGCCTGCGCCACCCTGCCCGCCCGCCCCGCTCACCCCGCTTCGTGCTCACCCCACCACCCCACCGCCCACGCTCTCCCTCATCACCCGTGCGTGCCTTCACCCCCCGCCCTGCTGTGCCTGTTTTGCCTGCTGTGCAGGTGGGCTCTACGGGCGCGCAGCCTGCGCTGTCTGGCCCCGGAGACGACCTGTCAGACTACATGTCTCCCACCAAGCGGCAGCGCCTGTCGGCCGGCAGCCTGCTGCGGATGGAGTCGGATGCTTCCGACCTCGTGAGGTGCGTGTGTGAGGAGGAGGGGGCAGGAGGGGTGGGGCACAGGGGGAGGGGGCTGATTGGCTGGAAGCTGGGTGGCATCTGGGGGCCTGCTGCGGGTGGAGTCGGATGCTTCCGACCTCGGGAGGTGCGCCCCCGCATGGGAGGCACATGCCAGTGCTGCAGCGTTGTTTGCAGCGGTACAGCCAGGCGTGGTGGGCATTGCAACGACGCCCAAGGCGGGGGCCAGGAGGCAGGGGCACTGGCAGGGAAGCACATGGGCTGGAAGGTGGGCGGCGGTTGGCGGCCTGCTGCGTGTGGAGCCGGCTGCTTCCGACCTCGTGAGGTGCGCCTGCGTGTGTGTGAGAGGAGGGTACAGCAGCAGCACAAATCGTGGCACATATGAGTCTGCGCCATCAAGCTCCTTCCGTGCCAACGTTGTCCCAGTCCCCCCACCCTCCCTCCTGCCCTGTGCAGCTGCAACTCTCTGCTGGGGGAGTGGCGCGGCATCATGAACCTGTGCTGCCTTCCTCCTCGACCCCCTGCCCAATCCTCCCCACTCTCCCCCTGCTCCTGTGCAGCCGCAACTCTCTGCTGGGCGAGTACCGTGGCATCACGAACCTGTGCTGCCTCCCTCCTCACACCCCTGCCCAAACATTGCCCCGTCCCCCTCTCCCCCTGCTCCTGTGCAGCCGCAACTCTCTGCTGGGCGAGTACCGTGGCATCATGAACCTGTGCTGCCTTCCTCCTCGACCCCCTGCCCAATCCTCCCCACTCTCCCCCTGCTCCTGTGCAGCCGCAACTCTCTGCTGGGCGAGTACCGTGGCATCACGAACCTGTGCTGCCTCCCTCCTCACACCCCTGCCCAAACATTGCCCCGTCCCCCCCACCCTCCCGCCCTGTGCAGCCGCAACTCTCTGCTGGGCGAATACCGTGGCATCATGAACCTGTGCCGGGTGCTTCCCAATGGGCTGGATGCCAAGGCAGCGGTGGATGAAGCCATCACCCGGTGTGGCGTGGTGGGTGTGCTGGTAGAGGAGTAGGCGGATGAGAGTGAGGCAGGGAAGAGGCCGGGCAGGGCGGCGAGGAGATGGACATGCCTGTTGTGTGCGCTGTGGGCACAAGAGGAGGGCAGGCGGGGCAGTGAGGAGGTGGGCTGGCAGGAGAGGCCAGTGGGGTGGAAGCTGAGCTGGCGCCACAGGCAAGCAGGCCAAACTCGGCGCAGCAGCCCAGCACGCACTCCCTACGCAGCAGCACAGCTCCAGGCACGCCTGCCAAGGCCCTGATCGGTGGCCTCACATGATGCCCTGCTTCCCCAGCCAACTGCCCACTCTGCTGTGCCCTGCTGTGCCCTGCTGTGCCCTGCTGTGCAGCCACCAGCCCCGTGGCGGGCGCTGTGCTCCTGGGAGAGCCGCGGGCAGCGGCAGCGGCGGCCGCCCGCCGACTGGGCCTCCACTACCTCCAGCGCTACTTCTTCCTCATCGCCTTCAGGTGAATAAGCAGACCTCTGGGGGTGGTCTCTTCTTTGGGGTGGATCTCGCTACTTCTTATATTCTCGATCTATGTTCTATATTCTATCTATCTTCACCATGAAGGGGGCCCTTGTCGTCAGCCGGTCGTCCCTGGCAGGAACTGCTGACTCTCGCCCCCAGCCATGAGGGCCTGAGCCGCTGCCCTTGCGCATGCATGCATCACAAACCAATCACCGCGTGCTCCCCCCGGCTTTCGTCTTTTATAATGCAGTTGCAGGGTGTGCCTGGACAATGTTGTTGGCATGCCGTCAGCAACACAGCCCCCGACCTGCTTTTTACACCAGCACCTCTCCCTTCCCCCGACCTCCTCCCCTCCGCTCCCAACATTGCAGGGTGTACCTGGATACCGCTGTTGGCACAGCCCGCGGCCTGCTCTCTGCCTCCTTCAGCGAGTGGGTGCTGGAAAGGCGGGAGCTCAAGTTCCTCATGTCGCAGCTGGTCATGGAGTGAGGAGCTGGCAGCGTGCTGAGCTGGCACATCAAGCAGGAGCAAGCTGGCGCATACTGAGCTGGCACGGCATGCTGAAGCGAGCTGAGCTGGCACGCGTTCGAAGCGAGCCGGCGCTGCTGAGCTGGCGCATGCTGAGAGCTGACATGTCGCGCTGAAGCAAGCCGACACGCTTTTTATTGCTGAGCTGGCACGCCGTTGAGCCAGCACGTGCCGAGCTGGCACGCCGTTGGGCTGCCATGCCGTTGAGCTGGCACATGCTGAGCTGGCACGCGTCCACTCCGCTGGCCTCCGCTGCCCGCATGGCAGTGTACTTTGCGGCAGGGAGCACCTTGCGGCAGGAAGATTCCGAGGTTCCCACCGCACCCTCACCCGCCCGCCCGCCTCCTGCCCCTGGGAGCCCAGGGCGGGGGCTCACCTTTTGCCCGGCCTCACAAACCCAGGTCCGGGCTGTGCCACCATCACTGAACTACAACAGACAGACAGATGGACAGACAGACAGACAGGATGGATTCATGTTTACCTCCTCCCCTCTCACACATGAATGACCCTGTTCAGCCGCCCATTCTTTCCAAACAACGAGCACACCGCCGCTGCTGTGACCGCTGTGCCGCCCTCACCTCACCCTTACGCTAGCCAAGGCAGCCCCAACCTCTTGTCCTCTTGACGTCCGCATGCCAGCGCTAGGCAGCGCTGCGCTGCGCAGCCACGCCTCCACAGCAAGCAATCAATCAACCGGCCAATCACACACTCATTACCGCAGCTTCCCCAGTATCTCCCGTCCCAGATCCCATATGCACCGCACCGCACCCCTTTTGTCTCATTTCGTAAGCAGCCTTTCCCCGCCCCTGCTCTTCCAGCGCACGCTACCGCAAGCATTTGAGACGCACGCATCCACCCTGTCCTAAGTCCCGCTGTAGCCACCCACCCTTTGCCACCTGCCTCTGTACTGCCTTGATTGGACTGGCACTTTTGTTGTCGCGCAGGCGCCGTCCTGCCCCTCCGATTGTGCCCCTGCCCCTCCGATTGTGCCGCCCTCCTGTACACTACACTATGTGCAACACACACTGCATGTCGAAAATTACGAGCGAGCTCCCCGGGACAAACAACTGCGAGGTGCAACAACCGGCGGCAGTTGCTGGTGCCAGCAGCAGGAGGGTTTTGCCTGCCCAGGTCTGGCAAGGCATCGGCCCTGGCTAAAAAAAACCTTGCGCCCTGGATGTTGTGCGCTCGCTGCAGCAGCAGCAGCTCGTGCTCCCGCAGATGATCTTACAGCGGTCATCGATTCTCATGATTTCAATTTGACGCTCACACACAGAAAAATTCAGCAATTAATCAAGTGCTCGCTCGCTCCCATCGGAATAAGAATTGCAAGCACCACAGGAGGCCTGGTCCCACACGTGGCCCACCCACACCCGCGGGCTGTCCGACTACCGAGTGTGGGCTACACATCATTCCAGCGTCGGCATGCTGTGCGTGCTGGGCCCCCGCCGCGCTCATCGGGCAGAGGCGCGCCAGCCGGCGGTCTCCGCCTCTGCTGTGGTGCAGAAGTAGCGCTCCCCCTGGTCCAAATCAATGATTGTGCGGTCGTAGAACGCGCCGCCTGCGTGGCGGGGTGGGGGNGGGGTGCACGGGTGTGAAGGCGGGTGGGGAGGCAGGCCAGCTAGTCCAGTCTATTCTTATAAAACTTTAAGCAAGCACCCTTTGCGCGGCCAGAAGGCGTGAAGAGGGGACGTGTTGAGCACCATGCGCTGCAATGGGGCGCCCGGGGTACCGTCAAAATTCCAAGTTTCATAGGCACCGAGTGGAGCAGCCCACTACTGATCTGGTACAGTGCAGAGCGTGCCTGCCGCCGCCGCCCATGAGCAACCAACACCTCCAGCCAAACGAGTCCCAAGCTCCAAGCTTTTGATCGAATCATTCAGAAGCACAGATGTGTGCTGATTTGACGCGTCCCAACACAAAAGATGCAGAGATTTAAGACGGCTCCAAGCTTCCAGGCAAGCACAGCTGTCAGGGACACACCTGGCACTAGGACACCTTTCTTCTTTCAGTTATAAGCAACCAACAGAATACAGCACCATGCTCTTTGCCAGCGGAAGCTTCGTGCTTTTACGTTCCATGCTTTCAAGCAAGCACAGCAGCTTAACAGGCAGGCCCCCACCCACCTGGCACATTCATTCATTCATTCACTCATTCAACCCAGCGCCGCAGCAACACAACAAGTGTGCCGCAGATGCGCCATCCCAGCACCCACCTGGCACGTGGTACACCTTCTCCTTCTTTGAGTTGATGTTGCCCTTGATGGCGCAGCCGTTCAGGGGCAGCGGGCTGGCCGTCTGCTTGGTTGTTGTTGCCACCACGGGAGTCACCGCGTCGGCGCCGGTTTTGGCGGCGCCACGCGGGTTGTCCCGCCGCCACTGCTCCGGCACCTCAAACGAGCCAGACCAGATGCCTCGCTTGGCCGCCTTGGCAGCGTCCTCAGCAGGCACGTAGTTCTTGCTGTACTGCCTGCAGCGGGGGCGGTACCGCAGGGGAGAGGGGCGGTCGGTGACACACACACACACAGCAGCGTCCTCCGCCAATATCTAGTTCTTGCTGTACTGCCTGCAGCGGGGGGCGGTACCGCAGGGAAGAGGGGCGGTCGGTGAAACACACACACACAGAGCAGCGACCTCCGCCTGTACCTAGTTCTTGCTGTACTGCCTGCAGCGGGGGGCGGTACCGCAGGGAAGAGGGGCGGTCGGTGACGCAGGCGGCGTCCCGGTGTGAGGGGAGGGGAGGAGGCACTGGTCACACACCCACAGGCACATTCACAGCAAGCGCCGCCACCCCCACACCTTACAGAGCTTGTAGGAAGCCACACACTCATTGCTAGTGTGCCTGGACAGAGCCCAGCTGCCCGGCTTGGCACTTGACCCCTCCCTTGAGCAGAGACCAGGCAATGCAAGAGCGTAGGCTGGCAGATGCAGATGCAGCGGCAGGTGCAGGACTGTAAGGTGCAGTCGGGCACGTTCTCAGGAGCATCAGCCGGCCCACGTGCCTCCCCGTCTTCCACACCAAGCCCACCCCTCCGCCTGGCACCTGCCTGGCACCAGCAGGCCTGCCGCCAGCTCCGAACCTGCCATCCATTCCCCCGCCCCTCGTGCTTCACGACTCAAAAGCTACCGTAGTCATGCAACTGCATTCCGCAACACCGGCTGCACCTGGCAGGCAAGCGCCGGCTGTCCATCCACCACCCGATCCCACCCACTCAGCCGACCAGTCAGGGATGGGGGTAGCCCAAGCCGTAACAACCGCCGTCCTCCCTCCCAACCCACACACTCCTTCTTACCCCCGCTTCCCCCCAGCCCACCTGTATGCCACCGCCAGCCCCTGGTCCACCAGCCACCCGTTCAAGTCCTCGCCGTTCAAAGAGCACACGGCCACCACGCGGCCATACTTGTCGCGGTTCTTCTGCAAGGGGTGCACAGGCACAGGTCAACAGGGGCGTTGCTGGAAGGTGCACAGTGCTGGGGAGGAGTTGAGAGCAGAGCGTGCAGGACATGCGAGTACAAGAGGAGTGGGCAGGGTGGGCAGAGAGGGATGTCTCCATTGCTTCTTGTTGCTTCTTGGATGTTTGGACAGTGAATTGAGTGATTCATTGCGGGGTGCAATGTGAGCTCTGAGAGCGCTGTGTCCTGCCCCGCTTGATTTGCTGAAAGGCAGGGGCAGGGTAGGGGGGAGAGCAGAGGGGAAGGTGAGTGGGGAGAGGTGAGGGCAGGGTGAGCGGGAGAGGAGAGGGTAAGGAAGAGGGAGAGGAGGGGGAGAGCAGAGCGCAGGGGCAGGGGGAGAGCAGAGGGCAGGAAGAGGAAGAGGAAGAGCAGATCAGAGCAGAGGGCAGGAGAGCGAGAGGAGGGCAGGGCGCTGTGACACGTTGGGGCGAAAGGGGGGAAGTCACACCGTGACTCCACATGAGGGGCAGGCTGGCCTCCCACCCGTGCAGCTGGCCCAGCTCACAGGGCACCTCCCGCCCTGCTTTTCTGACCACCCTCAGCATCTGCCCCCCTACTTCCCTAAATGTGACCCCTTCCTTCTTGTGATACCTCACTGCTTGTTCAGACCCCGCTCCACCTACCCCTTCCACCCCTCCCTCCCTGCAAACTCGCCCTGCTGTGCTTGCTTGCCTGCTCGCACTCCCCCTTGCCCTACCCCCACTCCTCCCTGCAACCCCTCCTGCAAAAGCCCTTCCCTGCCCTGCTTGCCTGCTCGCACTCCCCCTTGCCCTACCCCCACTCCTCCCTGCAACCCCTCCTGCAAAAGCCCTTCCCTGCCCTGCTTGCCTGCTCGCACTCCACCTTGCCCTTGCCAATCTTGCCGAGCAGCGCTTCCTTGGACTTCTCGCCTGCAGGAAGCAGGGGCAGGCAACATTTCGAGGGACGCTGTTAGGCATGCTGGAGGCTGGCCCAAGTGGGTGAGCAGGTGCCAGCTTCAAGCGCACGCCTGCAAGCTAGGGTAGCCTGGGCAACAGGAGGGACGTGCCCTTGAAGCGAACACTAGCCAGCAAGAAACCTGACCCACATTTTCACTGCCGGCACCATCTCAAACCAATTGTCAGCCACGCCTGCTTGAGCGCTTGCCTGCACGTGTGCGAAAGAGCTGTGCACACTTTGTGGTTAAGCACGCACACCCAGAGAATTTTGATTGGGATGCAGCTCACCGCAGAGGTAGTCCCCTCCCTTGCCCGCCTTGCAGCTCTGCTTGGTCTCGGGTGCATCAATGCCAAACAGACGCACTTTGGTGCCGCTAAAGTCAAGTGTGTCGCCGTCCACCACCCTTGGGTAGCCCTGCACCAGCTCCTTGGCCTCTACTGAAAGCGGGGCAAAGGCCAGCAGGGCCGCCGCCAAGCAGCCGAGCGCGGCAGACGCCAGCGGCGGCGGTGCGGCGGCGGCGGCGGGTGAAGCTTCTGCTGCTGCTGCTGCTGCACGTCGCCAGTCGACTGCCGCAGCCACGGTCCGGTTGGCCCTGCGAGTCGCCGCAGCGGGGCGCAGCGGCTGGGCGGGCCGCAGCTGCAGTTGGAGGGCCGTGGTAGCAAGACACATGTGGCCAGCTGCGGGGGGAAGCCGAGGAGGGGCCTGCGGTATTTGAGGCAGGAGAGGGTGTTGGTTGGGCAATGCTGCAATGCCTGACATCCTTTAACAAGTCTCCTATCCGGGAAATTCACGTGCTACGGCCATGCCAGCGTGGCGGCCAAAAAAGAGGACTCGGATGCGTTGCGGGTAATTGCATTGCATGTCGGGTTGCTGTGTTGATCGAATCAAGAGGCCCCGAACCGGCATGCTGCGTTGATGACCGCCTGCTCTTCTAGCTTGCTGCTCAGCCTGGTCTCTGCGTTCATCTGAGTCATGCCCAGCGCTTCAAAGTCCAAGAAGGCGGCCAGCAAGGCGACCGCCAAGAAGGGCGTTGCCAGCAAGCAAGGCGGGGCGGCGCCTGCTGCCGCCAACGGCCCCGCCGAGCCACAGGCGGCGGCGGTGCAGCTAGATGTGCAGGTATGTGCCTCAAACAGTCCCATTTTACAGTGCTACTTCATGTCCTTTGCTGGAATCCATATAACATCACCCTGCAGCACCCGCTGCTGCTGCAGCTCATATTCCCGCCCACGCTGACGCCCCGCCAGCGCGCCGCCGTGCACGCTGTGGGAGAGCGGCACGGCGTGCCACACGACAGCCAGGGCGAGGGAGCGGAGCGGCACATCGCGCTGGGACCGCCAGGGGCGCCAGCAGTGGTGCTGGGGCAGGACGGTGCCAGCGGGGCGGCTGATGCCAGCGGGACAGCTGACGCCGACAGGGCGGGCGAGGGTGTTGATGACGTCAGCAGCGGGGCTGGTGCCAGCGGGGCGACCAATGGCAGCACCGCCAGCTCAGCGGCTGCCAGCTCAGCAGCTGCCCCGCAGCTCACAGATGAACAGCTGGCAGCCCTCATCAAGCAGCACCTCAACCTAGATGCAGCCGAAGACTTTGCTGCCATGGTACCACCCAGCAGCAACAGCAACAACGGCGGCGCCGCGGGACGGGGGCCCGCTGGAGGAGGGGCAGGGGCCTCTTGGAAGCGCAGCAAGGAGGCTGCCGCTGCCAAGCCAGGTGCCAAGGGAATGCTGAGCCCCGAGTCTTTCATTGCCCAGATGCTGCCGCTGTTAGAGATGGAGCGGGAGGCTGAGGTGGCGCAGGTGGGTGGGCTGTCTTCATGTCAATCAATCAATCAATTACATTTAGGGTCCACGGAGCTTCATGTGTTCATGTTTTCGGGGCCTTGTGGTGCATGCCACGTCGACCTCTCAGGATTCGATTCTTCCAGATTTGGTATCCTCATTCAGGGGATGTGCTGTAACGACTAGACTAAACTAGGTGGGCGCGTCTGATCTCCCGTCTGATGTCCCGCGCCGGCTTGCCTGGTGGCCAGCCGGCAGGCTGGGGCTCCCGCCAGCCTGCCTTGGCTGGTGGCCTGGCGGCCGGCTGGGGTTGGGTTTCCATGTGATCTTCCACCCCACACTCTGCACCCACGCAACTGCTGCGCAGTACCTTGGACCTTCCCCCCACCCCGTCCACTGCTACCCATCACCGTCCAACCATCCTTTCACCCCCTGCACTGCTACCATCACCCTTTCACGCAGACAGAAGAACCTTGGTCGCTGGCTGCCTGTGCAGCGAGGTGGCTGCATTCTAATCTACCAAACACACACCACTTTCCAAACACTTAACTCTTATAACCACCACCTCCCCGTGACGCAGGCGGAGGAGGCCCTGGCAGCGGGCAGCCCGGAGAGCGCCGCTGCCAAGGGGCGGGCGCTGCTCAACCTGAGGCTGACGGATGCCGAGGGGGGGCTGCTGGGGCGCACGCTGCTGACGCTTGTGAACAACAAGGTGGGACAAGGGAGCGCAGGCGGGGGGTGAGGGCAGGAATGGGGACAGGAGGAGTCTTTCGAGCCCGGGATACCAATTGGGAGGTGCTGGCGAGAGGGGCACACGGTTTTGTGCTCGTGAAACCTTTCAAGGGGGCCTGTGGGGGTGCTGCTGCAGCTGGCGAACAACAAAGTGAGAGACGGATGAGAGGGTTGCGAGCTTTTGAAAGCATTTGGTTTTCTCAAGAGAGGAGGGTGCCGGGTGCCTGGCCCTGGTGAAGACCAAGGTGGGAAGGCACATTGAATTCTGGGGCTGGTAGTATTGGTTGATTGGTTGGCAATGCACGTGAGGGGCACGAGGTTGACGCTCGCTTATGGGAAGGCAGGCAAAGTGTGTGTGCTGCGTTTCCCTGTCGCCGGCCTGTGTGCAGGGCGGCGTCTCGGAGCCACTGCCAGCCTGCACGCTGTCGCAGCACGACATTGTGCGCTTGCGAGTGACCTCTTTTCTTCCCTTCACCCGTCCTCCCTCGCTCAAGGCTGCCCCGTTTTACCTGTCACCCGGCCCCCTCGCAGGGCGGCGGCTCCGAGCTGCTGCCAGCCCACAAGCTGTCGCCGCACGACATCGTGCGCTTGCGCCCCAGCAAGGGCGAGGGCAGCGGGCCACCGCTGGCAGAGGGTGTTGTGTACCGGGTGCGGGACGCCGCCATCACGATCGCAGGTGCGCTGTGTGCGCTGTGCGCTGTGCTGTGTGTTCTGTGTGTGCTGCGTGTGCTATGCCAGGGAGGGGGTCGTGTGGGGACAGCTTGTATGTAGCAAGCAGCTTGGGGGGAGTGGTTTGACTGGTGGGGCACCCACCGGAGCATGCATGCATGTGCCGTCGTCGCAGTGCATGGGGCAGCAGGGAGTGCAGGGGGCGGCTGCGCCTGGGCGCACCACCTCCGTTTCTGTTTCCCGAAGCGGGCGCGCACAGACGGGGGAAGGACCCATGGGCTTGGTCTTGGAGAAACGCTGCCTGCCTGCACGCCTGTCACGACCTTCCCAAAACGCTTGCATAGGAAACATGGCCCGCGGAGTAAAGCTGCCCGCGAGATGTCCTTGAGTGAGGTGGTGTCGAAACTCGTGCATGCCCCCAAGCCCTCTGCCCCTGCAGTGGATGATGTGCCGGATGATGGGATGGACGTGCCCCTCCGGCTGGAAAAGATGGCAAACGAGGTCACCTACAAGCGCCTGCGCGCGGCGCTGATGGTACGTGCAACACACCCAGTCGTTTCTCAACTGCCCACTGTCCGCAAGCGAACGCATGGCAGCCCACACACATGCATTGTATTACAGCCACAGTATCCGCAAGCAAGGACCCGGCAGCCTGTGCTTGCGCTGCGCGTGCTGCGCTGGTGTTGTGCTGCACTGGGTGCCCCCTCATCTCCCTGCCGCGCTGCTGCGCTGGTCCCAAAGCCTCGTCACCACCCGCCCACCCACTTTATCACCCCAAAGCCTCCCATCGGCTCGCCCATCTGAACGCCGACCTTCCTAAGCCACCCACCTTTCTGGCCCACCTTCCTCCCCCCCGTGTGCAGTGCCTGGGCGCCGAGGGCCAGCGCGGCCCGGCGGCACCGTTGGTCGACGTCCTGTTTGGCCGCCGCGCGCCGCACTTTGCCAGCACGCCGCCCGCCTGGCAGCCGCTCAACGCCGGGCTGGACGAGTCGCAGCGGCGGGCGGTGACGGCGGCGTTGGCGGCGCAGGATGTGGCGCTCATACACGGTGAGGTCGCTGCTGTCTGATTCATGCAATGCAATATTCTTTGACGTATGCCTGGGTACTAGTCCAACTAACAAGKATACAAATAGGAATTAGAAATGTTGTCATGTAGGCTGTGCAGCGGCCCACCGCTGGGCAGGGCAGGGCTGTGCCGGAGGCACGCTGCCGCCCCCGCTGCCCGGCTGTGCGGCTGTTCGGCAAGCGCGAGACCACTGCGCCGTCGCCTGCCCCCCCATTGAGCGCAGTGCCCTGTGTTGTTCACAAGTGCACGCTCCGCCATGCCACTGCGCCCGCCTGCTCTCATAGCCCTCTTTGTTCACAAATGCACGCTCCGCCATGCCAACCCGCCCGGCTGCCTGCAGGGCCGCCTGGCACAGGCAAGACCACAGCCGTCGTCGAGCTCATCTGTCAAGAGGTGGCACGTGGCAGGTGAGTAGCTGGGTGGGATGGGCTGTGGCGAGCTAGTCTAGTCTCGTCGTCACAGCTTTTCACATCCCCTGAAAGAAGATTCGCTTCAGGACGAACCACATTCTGAGAGGTTGACGAGGCGTGCACCACAAGGCTGTGGCGTGCGGTGCGGTGCGGCTGCACGGCGCTGATCAGCGGTCCCTGCTGGCATGTGCCACATCTAAAGGCTGATTGACTGAGTGTGGGCCACACACTGACTGAGTGTGTGCCGCCTCCAAACGCGGGCCCACCTGCCCCAAACCACCCCGAGCCCCAATCCTGCAGCCGGTTTGCTGGCCCGGCTTGCTGCCCTGTTTGCCAACTTCAGGCTCATCTGGCACTGCCCCCTGCCACCCTGCAGCCGAATGCTGGCCTGCGCTGCCTCCAACTCTGTTCCGTCCCTCCCACAATCCCCTCTAACTGCCCCACCACCACCCCGCAGCCGTGTGCTGGCCTGCGCCGCCTCCAACTCCGTTCCGTCCCTCCCACCATCCCCTGTAACTCTGCCCCTTTAACTGCCCCACCACCACCCTGCAGCCGTGTGCTGGCCTGCGCCGCCTCCAACGTGGCCGTGGACAACCTGGTGGAGCGCCCGCTCCTAATTATTGTTACATTCGTACACAGTACATGTTCATCTCATGTGCTGGCACGTTCTGCCTTCGACACCGCCCTAATTGATCCCACCACCCCGCAGCCTGCGCAGCCTCCAACTCCGTCCCGTCCCACCATCATCCAACTTCTCGCTCATCTGGCACTGCCCCCTACCACCCTGCAGCCGTGTGCTGGCCTGCGCCGCCTCCAACGTGGCCGTGGACAACCTGGTGGAGCGTCTGGCCAAGCAGGGGAGCAGCAAGGGCGGCAGGATGCCGATGGTGCGCGTGGGACACCCCGCACGCCTGCTGCCACAGGTGAGCGCACTCAAGCTGTGCGGTGCTGTGCTGCGCTGCGCTGCGCTGCGCTGCGCTGCGCTGTGCTGTGCTGTGCTGTGCTGTGCTGTGCTGTGCTGTGCTGTGCTGTGCTGTGCTGTGCTGTGCTGTGCTGTNTGTGCTGTGCTGTGCTGTGCTGTGCTGTGCTGTGCTGTGCTGTGCTGTGCTGTGCTGTGCTGTGCTGTGCTGTGCTGTGCTGTGCCGTGCCGTGCCGTGCCGTGCCGTGCCATGCTGCGCTGTGCTGTGCTGTGCCGTGATGTGATGTGCTGTGCTGCGCTGTGCTGCGCTGTGCTGCGCTGTGCTGCGCTGTGCTGTGCTGTGCTGTGCTGTGCTGTGCAGGCGCTGGTGAGAGCGTGTTGTTGGTGCCGTGCCATGCTGCGCTGTGCTGTGCTGTGCCGTGATGTGCTGTGCTGTGCTGCGCTGTGCTGCGCTGTGCTGCGCTGTGCTGCGCTGTGCTGCGCTGTGCTGCGCTGTGCTGCGCTGTGCTGCGCGGTGCTGTGCTGTGCTGTGCTGTGCTGTGCAGGCGCTGGTGAGAGCGTGTTGTTGGTGCCGTGGCATGGGGTGGGGTGCTGGGCTGCAGCAGCTCACGGGTGATCGAGCTGGGGGGGCAAGGGCACCGTGCTCCCAAGGCCGCCACATGGCAGGTTGCTGTCCTGCACATGCATCTGGCAAGGCCGGGCAACCACTGCAGCAGCTGCGGTGCCCCTGGCCTGCCCTGCATGCGTGTTCTGACATTGTCCCCTCCTCTCGATGGTGCAGGTGCTAGAGAACAGCCTGGAGACGCGGGTGCTCCAGTAAAAAACTTGGGGGCTAGTACTTTCAAGCTATATCTCACTGACTTCGCCCTGTGCCTCCAACACATGTGTGCGCAGGTGCTAGAGAACAGCCTGGAGGCTCGTGTGCTCCAGTCGGACAACTCGGCTCTGGCCAAGGACTGCCGGCGGGAGATGAAGGCGCTCAACCAGCGGCTGATCAAGCTGGGTGCGTGAGTTCTATTTGATCTATTGATCAATGAACTGCCATTGCCTGGTAGTGTGAGGCCTGCATTAACGGCTGATCAAGCTGGGTGCGAGAGTTGGCAAAGGGTATGGGGTGGGGTGAGGTGGGCGTCGGGATGAACTGGTGCACAGGTGATGGATCAGGGTGCTTCCTTCTTGAATTTGGTTGCCTAAATGCCTTCAAAATCGGCAACTTGATCACGAAGCCTGCAGCGGCTGACCAAGCTGGGTGCGTGCGTTTCATTTGAATCGCAATGGGTTGTGCGTGCGTGCGTGGTAGTGTGAGGCCTGCACCAGCAGCTGACCAAGCTGGGTGCGTGAGTTCGACCACACTGCGGCGCACCCTGTGCTGCCTTTCTACACACTTGCCAGATCCTCCACCAGCTGCAAGTTCTTGAATAGACAGTTGTTACGCCTCGCCCTTCACCCCTCACCCCCCTCCCCCCACCCGTTTTGGGGTGTCTATGATCCGAATGTGTGCTCCGGGAAGGCTGCCGCCGAGGCCCACCCCCCGACTTCGGGTTCCCCCTAGAATAACTTTGAAGCCCC
>JTEE01000137.1:62694-101479 GCA_002896455.3 Chlorella sp. ArM0029B
GCTGCTGCAGGTGGCCCGGGAGCTGGGGGGCACAGAGGCGGTGCTCAAGGTGGGCCCGGGGCGGTGGGGGTGGCCCCACAGGTCGTGACATGAGTGGTGACGTTATAGGGCCGTCCTATGGGTCGTCAATCGTCTGCATGCCCTCTCCACTCCGCCTGTCCCCTCCCAAGCCACCCCCGGCTTCTTCTTGTTCTTCCTTCCTAGTCTCATAACAGTCCTATTTCTAAGCTAGCCCTCCACCTCACCTGCATTTTCTCGTGCCCTTGCCACCACCACAGGTTGTGGAGCAGTTTGGTGAGGGGCCCGGATGGACCGAAATGAATGTGGCTACCGCCTTCCACTGCCTGGCGGTGGCGGCGGCACGCATGCCGCCCGCTAAAGTGGAGGAGCAGGTAGGGCAACGCCTTGCACAGGCGTGTGCTGGAAAAGACGTGTAACCACACTCAGTCAGTCAGCCAGGCTTCCCTCCTCACCCTGCCTGCCCACGATCCCCACCCACCCTTGCTCCCCTGCAGGTGCTCAGCCACCCCTGCTTCCAGCGCCTGGTGGCCTCCGCCCACAGCCTGGCTCACAACATGAGCGATGCAGAGCTGGGGGAGGTGGCACGCTCCTGTGCCGCCCTGCAGTACCACGACAGCCCCCTGGCAGCGCAGGTGTGCTGACCTGGCATGCGCGCCCGCGGTGCATGCTGACCTGGCATGCCTGCCGCGGTGCATGCTGACGTGGCGGCCCACATGTGCTGACCTGGCATGTGCGCCTGCAGTGCGTGCTGACCTGGCGGCCCACGTGTGCTGACCTGGCCCACTCGCTGGCCCCTCAAATCAGTCTGCATCTGTGTCTGCCACAGCTGGGCCAAGCACTTGCATAGGGTGCTACCCTTCCTGCTGCCGGTCAGGCCAGCACGCTGCCAGCGTCGAGTACATCCAATCTTGCTGTTCGGCCCCGGGCTCAAAAGACCTTGGGCAAGGCCGCCAGCTGGCATGCATGCCCGCTCACCTCCCCGCGGCTGACATGCATGCCCGTTCACCTCCCCAGCTGACGTGCACGCCCGCTTTAGAGGCTCACACATCAAGCCCACTCGACCCACCCGCCGGGCCCACTTATCTGCACCGGCAGCTGCTGCCTGCCCATTTGTTGCAGCACGGCACCCGGCAGTTTTATACGCTGTTAGCAGCCCTACCCCACCCCCACTCCCTTTCATTGCAACTTCATTCAACAGCACCTGGCTGCATCCCCGCGCCCCGTTTTTGCCCTTTCATTCTTCATTGCGCAGTTTTGTACAGTGCACACAAACCACAGTTTTTCACTCCTGGTCCCATACCACCTCGCGAGCGGCCCAATTTTCCGTTGCTTCTGGCCTTAGGCCTCGCCTCCCCTCCCCTCCCTCTCCCACCCCTCACACCCTCCCGCCAGGTGTTGCTCCTGGAGCTCAACAGTGGGGGCGCCCTGTGGCCCCCAGAAAACGCCAGGACCGCAGAGTGCCTCGCCGGCGCCGTGTGAACATCAAATTAACACACTCTGCATGCCACTCTGAAAGCACGCGCGATTTTCTGCCGGTTGTGCAGAGTTTGTAGCCCCTCTTCTGCCTGTTTCCCTCCTGCTTCTGCCCCACCCCGCCCAGGTGCCCAAGTTTGATGCCCCCCGATTCTCGTTCAAACCGCCGTTTTTCACATCGGCCCCTCCTCCCGTGCTTGTACGATTGCTGAGTTTTCGCCTTTCAGTGCGCAGCACAGCCCCGCACTGTTGTTGTGTGCCCAGCTGAGCGCCAGGCCCGCGCCCTCGCTGTTCAACAGCAAGTTCAACAGCAAGTTGCCGCGCGCCCCATCATGTTTCCTTTTTTTTCCCACTGTTGTTTGTCTTTTCAGTATCTTGTTCAACCCCCCATGCAACAGATGAGCCTATCAAACGCCTGAACCCCTGCGGCTTGTTCTCCCCCTTTTGGAGCCATACTGCCAAGTGTTTCTGCCCCCTCCGGCCGCCCGTGTTTCCTCCCAGCACATGCTCCCAGCTGTTCCTTCGTTCCCCTTGTGACTGGAGCGGAATAGAGAGTGTCGTGCCCTGCGCTGCGGGTGTGCGCATACGCCTGCGTGCGCTGCGGTGCACCTTTCATGAGAGAACGTGCACTGTGCCCTGGTGCATTTTCTGGCCAGCGTTTCGACTGGCTTACACTGCTCTTGCGGCGGGCCCGCGCACCACATCAACTCAGAGAGAGGGCATGCCGAGCGGCAACAAGGAGCGGCGTGGGCATGCAATGCGGCGCGAATGAAGGAGAGCTTCGTTTATGCCTTGAGGTTCATCTGGGAGGGGAGGGGAGGGGAGGACATGCCGGGATTTGAAAGGGGCGCCCTCGAGGCAGTTGAAGGGAGCGTGCATCGGCGCTCGTTGAAGGGGTGGGAGGGGGGACATGCCGGGGATGTGCAAAGGGGCGCCCTCAAGACAGTTGAAGGGAGCGTGCAGCCGAGTGGCAGCTTTTGAGTGGCGACGGTTGGGCCGAAGAGTGTGGGACGGGGCTTCTCAAGGGGTGCATTCTATTAAGCATGAAAGCGACTAGTGGGAAGCTAAGGCAAAGGTGGACGTGGCAGGGACGGAGCCTACGCCCGCAGCCAGAACACTTTTCCATTTGGGAAGCTGAGCGGGCATGGGCGTGCTCGGCAGGGGCTGTGCGCTTGATGCGATGCAGGCGCAAGGCCGGGTAGAGGGCAGCTGGGGAACAAGGGGAAACGCACATCGTGGCAGGTTGGTTTTGGTTCAGGGGGGGCAGGGGTTGGAGCCAGTACTCAAAGCAGAGATGTGAGTGGCTGGCGGCATGGACGATCCGAAAACGAAATGAAGGCACAAAATTGTGAGGAGCGGGAGAGAGGGCAGGGCCAATGATATGGATGAACGTGTGTTCAAAGGAGGCGCCGGGCAGCGCTGGGGAGACAACTACTATTGACGGGAAACACATCATGAGAGGGAGGGGTTCATGCAGGGGAGAGGAGCAGGCACCCTGTCGTGTAAAAGCAAGGGAGGCTCACAGGGACTCCCGGAACAGGACGGGCTTGAAAAGCAACATATTCGTAGTAGTGCTGAGTATTAGGATCGCAAGTATTAGTGATAATATTACTAATATAGTACACAGGTAGAAAATCAAGGACAAGGGAGGGCCAGCTGCCACACAACAACTGGCTAAAGCGGTTGCTGGACAAGCAGCGAAGGTGGTGAAGCAAGCAGGTACACATTGTGTGCATGGCGGTGCACAGAGTAGAAGGGGTGGGACGGCCACCCAGCGCGCACAGCGTCAACTAGGGACAGCACAGCACGCCTTGCTGGCGGTGCCTCGTCAGCGCCAGCTCACAGTGCCTGTGCGGCCAGCCGCTCCCGGAAGCTGCAGTAGCTGGCCAGGGCGCAGCCGCCTGCCAGCACAGCTGAGAAGCCGGCAACGAGCGGCATGTGCAGGCCGGCGCCGGTGCTGCACAGCGGGGCAGGTGAGCAGAAGGGAGGCGGGAGGGTTGAGTGTGAGAGCAACAAAAGGAGGGGCAGTGGTAAGGCCGGGTGGGGCCTTTGGGTGTGCTGCGGATGTGCCCATGTGGTAAGCCGTCACGCCAACAAGTTGGGCAGACAGGGGAGCTGAGTCCGGCCTCCCCCCCCCCCCTCTTGGGGTATTCACGACAACCCACTCCCACTCCTGATCTCACAATCATGCCACAAACTCCATTGCGGCTTGCCCTCCCCCCGACCTGTCCCACGAGATTGTTGCTGACTCCCCTCCCCGTGGGCTTCAAATACAACTGATTCATTGAAACACCCTCCCATCCACCCCACCCCACCCCACCCCGACCAAGGCCTGCCTGCCCCACGCTGAGCTCACCTAACCATGAGCTGTCCAAAGCCAAGAGTGGTGCCCCACACGCTGCCCGCTAGCCACAGCTTGTTGTCAGTCCAGAGGGCGCGGGGGATGGCAAGGGCGCTTGCCAGGATGGCCAGCGCTGCCACGCTGGGCGACACAGCAGACACAGTCAGCGCCAGGCTGGCGGGCTGCAGCAGGAAGAAAGCGGCTGCAGGCCAGGCGGCACGGCGCGCCGAGGGGGGCAGGCCGGGGCCGCCCGCTGTCGCCACGGCTGCCAGGGCAGCGGTGCCGGTCACCAGGGCAAGCTGCGTCTCTGGCAGGGTGGCCAGGCGGGCCTGCACGGCAGGCCACAGCGCCTGCGCGGGTTCAGGGAGGGGGGGGCGGGGTTTAGGGTTTTAGAGGGAGGGGCGGCGTTAGGGTTTTAGGGATCTAGGGTGATAGGGCGATAGGCCACAGCCTTGGCCCCGGCGAGGCCAAGGAGTGGAGTCGGCTGAGGCTGGGAATGGGGCCAGGATTCGCAGGGAGGCGAGCGGGCACTTCTGGCATTCCAGGGGTTGCGCGTCCCGAAGTGGCAAGAGGATATACAGGTTTTGCCCTGTACCTGCTGCACCGTAATCAATCAATCAATCAATCATCAAATTACATTTCAAGTCAAGGGAGCCAGCAAGGTCTCATGGGACAGGGTGGGGGGTGACTGTATCAGAATGTAGTTTGTAGCAAAGAAAAAGGAGATGTGCACCCACCTGCGCGGCGGTGGTAACCCCCAGGCTCCCCACCATGCGCGTCCATGCGCCCTGCAGCCAGCGCCCCTCGGAGCTGCTGGACAGGCGCTCGCTCAGCGTGGGACTGGCAAACACAACCGCCTGCATAGGGGTGGAGCGGGGGGCAGGTGCAGGGTTGTTGGATGGCTGGGAGGGTGGTTGGGTGGTCGGGGCACAAGCATTTGTCTGTCTGTTGAGCCCATCACTTGGCTCGCCGTGGACATGAAGCGAAAGTAACAAACAAGATTTGGGAGCAGGGGCCACCTGGTGTGGTGTGCACCCGAGGCACCACGCTTGCTGAGGATGCGGTGCAGCACGCGGGTTTACTGGATAGATCAAAGCAGGATTGCTGGTGGGCCCAGTCCTTGCACTTGCTTGCCCCCTCGAAAAAGCCCCTTCATTTGAAGCTTGAAGCTTGAAGCTTGAAGCTTGAAGCTCAGCCCAGCGCACCTGCACGCCCACCAGCACGGCCAGGGACACCAGCACCGAGCCCGGCAGGCTTCCGCCGATGAACATCTGTGCCATGGCTGCCAGGCCAATCATCAGCCCCTGCCCCTGCACGGCGGCAGCGGTGACCTCGCCGCGGGTGGAGTGGAAGGAGAAGAGGAGGGCGCTCGAGCACACGCCGATGAGGGAAGCCTGGGGGGGGGAAGATGGAGGGAGGGAGGGAGGAAGGGAAGCGAGGAGCAAGGCGAGGAGATGGGAGGAGGAAGCCGAGGGAGCGGGAGGTTGAGAGGCAGGAGGAGGCAGAAGCTGGGGGGCAGGCAGTGCGTGCGGCAGGCGGCGTGTGGCGGCAGCAGGGCCGCTCGGCATGGCGGTTGCAGGGCCAGGCGCCCTCACCGGAAGCGCCGCCCAGCCGACGGCACCGACCGCCACGGTGGAAGCCGGTGCCATGAGCAGGGGGAGGGAGAGGAAGAGGCTGGGGATGGCTGAGAGGGCGACCAGGCGGGATGTGAAGCGGTCCCAGGTGGAACGCATCGGGCGGGCCGCCGCCGCCGCCTGCTTGCGGCTGCTGCTGGCAGACTGCGCTGGTGCGGGCGCCGGCGCCGGCGCTGACGTGGCGACCGATGACGTGGCGACCGATGACGTGGCGACAGGCGTCGCCACCGCCTCGATTGTCATGGCGGATGCAGCCAGGGTGGGGGCCTCAAACTCGCTGGCCTGGGGCGCGGTGCTGGTATGGCTGACGGTGGCAGCGCTGCTGCTGCTGGCGCTGGCGCTGGCGCTGGCCCTGCTGGTCGCCTGCGCCTGCGCCTGCACCACGGTCGCCGCCGCCACCGGCGGCCATGCCTGCTGCTGCTGCTGCTGCTGCTGCTGAGGATGAGGATGGCGAGCAGGGGCATGCCGGCTGACGCCACCACCGTCGCTAGCACCTGTCTTCGAATNAGCGACCTGGGAGGGCGCCGAGCGGTAGTCCATTACCGTCACGCCCCCGCTCATCGCAACTGTGAAGTCGTCACTCCAGGCAGAGACGGCAGGGGCGGGGGCTGGGGCGGGAGCCGGCGGCGCCTCTGGGGTGAAACTAGTGGCCACAGCAGTGGCGCTTGCATTCACGCCGGCGGTGACATTGATCGTGATTGTCGTGTTGGCTGCGGCTGTGGCTGTGGCTGTGGCTGTGGCGGGTGCTGCGGTGGCGGAGGCTGCTGGCCGGCTGGCAGGCTGGCTGGTGGATTGATCCGGCCGGCTGGTCGCCGTGGTGTCATGGTGGCTCACAGTGATGAATGGCTGCTGGGCAGCGGTGGGCGGGGTGTGCGGGCGGGCGGCAGGCGGCGGGCTGGGAGAGCGTGGCTGGGGCTCTGCCTCCACTGCCTCTGACCACGCACGCTGCTCTGCTATGGGCAGCGCCTCGGCTGCATGGTAGGACGCGCTGCTTTCCTGCTGCATGGCGGCCTCTGGGCGCCACCAGCGCTCGGCGGGCGCCTCGGGCGCCGTGGCATCCACCGCCTGCGCAGCAGGGAGAGGGGCAGGCATGGTGGTGTTTGGTGAGTCGGTGGAGGGGTGGTGGATATGCAGAGGGCTGCAGCGCCGGTTGGGGGACAGCATGTGGCGCAGCTTGCAGCATGTGGCGCAGGCTTGCAGGATTGCGACTCGAGGCAAGGCTAGCCAGCGCCCTGCTACGCCCTCAGAGCAGGGTCCCCTGCTCTCCCTGCTCTGCCCTCAACCGCCCGCCCGAGCGCCACCCACCCACCTTCACCGAGTTCTCAATCTGCTCCACCAGCATGCTTTGCACGTCGATTGTCTCGCCAATGATGCACCTGCAGCAGAGCGACAGAAACATTAGAGGTGATGACCAGAGAGACGAGGAGAGGGAACAAGCAAGGGAGCGGGCAACCGCTCGGCTGAGTTCCGCCCAAGAGCCACACACGTGGCACTGCTGCCTGGTGCCAATGGCCATTCCTCCCACACCATGCCACCCCGGCTTCAATGCGTCGGAGGCTTGCCTGCCCCAACCCGTGGTCCCCGCCAATCGCATGCCTTCCGCCGCCAACCCCCGCTCGACACCAGCCCCCCACCGCCCCGCCCGCCCCCCCTTGCCTGATGCCCGGCATCTTCATCTGCACGTTTGCCAGGGCTGAGGGCAGGTCGACTCCCGAGTTGCGGCTGCTGGACAGCAGGTATGGGACCACCATGATCTGAAGGAGGAGAGGGCGTGTGGTTGTTGAGTTGGGGTGGGGTGGGATTGAGGTAGGATCGGTGCATCGCCTTTGGAGGGGCCACCTCAGCGGTGGGGGTGGGCTCAGATCTCGCCCTGCCCAGTCATGGCTGCCACCCAGCTTCTTGCCCCACCCAACCACACCCACGCCGCCTGCCACGACAACAACCTCCCACCGACCCCCCAGGCACCTTGCTGGCTCCGTCGGTTGTGCACCCGCGCACGGCACGCTCCAAAGTGGCCGGGCTGGCCACACTGACTACCTCCCGTTTGTAGGCGTGCCTGCATGGGTCAAAGGAGGGCGGGCAGCAGGCGGGGCAGGTGGTATCAGGCAACCCCGGCTGTGGCATCTGGCCGATGGGCTTGGGGCATGGCGGCCCGGCACAGGGGTATGAGTGAACAGAGCGATGGGAGGTGGGTGCCTGCATGGGCTGCGCAGCTGAGAGGCTTGCTTGTGGCACATCGGCGGTGAGAAGCGGCGGCCCACCAGCCACACATCCACCCACCCGTAGGCTGCTGCAAAGTCCAGAAGAAGGTCGTCTGCCTCTGATGTGCGGATGCCTGAGTCCAGGATCACTACTCCAAGCACCTCGTTGGTGCGCAGGCGTCCCAGAGCGGTGCTGGGGGCCTTTGTGGCTGAGGCGGCAGGACGCAGTGCCCCGCCGCGCCCGCTGCGCCGCTGGCCGGGGGTAGCATTGCGGAGGCGCGCGCCGCCCAGCGTTGTCCGCGCCAAAGGCTTTGGGGAGCAGTGTGGGAGCGCTAGAAAGCAGCGAGGGCCTGTCAGAGGGCAGAGTAGGGTTGGGGAACGCAGCAGCATGGTTGGGATGGCGGGGGTGGCCCAGCCCTGGGGCGAGTATGCGGGAATTGAGAGTGTCGAGAGAGGGATCACAAGTATGTTGGACCCAATAGCCACGGATTCTGAGCGGTGGGTGGTTCGCGCGACGAAAAGACCGTCCGCAAGACACAGCATACACAGCACGATTTGCGGGCGGGCCCGATAAGTGTATCGAAAGGTCACGCGATCCCCATGGACGGCCGTTGGGAGGGTACACAGGGTGCAATGGGCAGCAGTGAAGCACCCAGGAAGCCTGTGCGGCCGTCTACTATGTCGCCCCGCCAGGGCGCCGGCGCCGACTTCACCGGTACCCGTACTGCAGCACATTACATTTTTTTATTTTATTTTTTTTGGAAGGCGCTACACATTACATCTTGCCAAAGCCCCTCCCTGCTGGCTGCCCCACTCGCACCACTGCTTGAATGCGTGCCCTCCGCTCCCCTCTCTGTTGACGAGCCGGTCCCTGGGCAGCGACGCAAGCCAGAGTGTCCCATGTGTTGTGCAACCTTGGACACGCTGCCTGCAAGCCCCAGCAACCCCAAAGCCGCTGGGATGCCCGTCTCCAGCGACCGCCAGAGGACCCCGGCACTGGCCGAGCGGCGGTTGCCGCTTGGCGTTGAACATCGTCCGAACAGGGGACCGTCTGCATTGGGGTTGGTTTCCCTCGCCGGGGTGGACCGGTTGCGCTCCCAGGCGCCGCGCCCTGGTCAGGGCCCGCCTGGCTGGGCCCTGCAGGTGGGCGCCAAGCCGCCAGCCTGCCACTCGCAAAGACCCCGGGCAGCCAGCAAAACAAGAGCCAAGACACCGGGCTTCGAGGGACTGTCGGAGGCGGGGGCGGAGAGAGGAGCAGCTGCGTTGTGTCCTGGCGCAGCGAGGCACCAAGGCAGTGCAGCGCGCCAACCGTACCGCAACCAGCCCATCACCCCAACCCCACAGCCCGTCCTATTGTGGCAACTGTGAGGGTGGTAATGTAATACTGATACTGTTACACGAGAAGTAATGCTAGTGCACCTCGGAGTTTCGTGAAAACTTGAAGGGATGTAGGCCCGACGGCGGGAGTGGCAAGCCAAGCAGCACAATGGGCAAGGCGAGCCGCGGCAGCACAGGCGGGGGTGTGGGGGCGAACGAAATACAAAGGGGCTCTTCAGGGTGGAAAATGGGGGTGGGGGGGTGAGGGCCGTAGGAAAACAGACGAAACAACACTATTGAGAGGGGGCGGGCGGAAACGGCCGGCAGGGTTGTTGTGTGCAGGCGCAGGAATCTGAGATGCTGCACAGAAATAGGCGCAGACACCAACGGAGAACGGCCATGAAATTTCGGGGGGGAGTTATGAAAGGGGTGGGACCGGGGTTTGGGGTTTCGGGGGGCAATTGAGCGACCTTGGGGTCTGAAGCCGGGGAAGGTCAAAAATTGCAGGCCAGCAACCATTCGATCAGAAACAGCGGGGAGGGGGTTGGGCGGCAAAGAAGCAGAGGACGGGAAACATGGGAAAGGGGGAGGCCCAGCAAAGCAAACGGGCGGTTGAGTTCAGGCTGCCATCGCCGTGCACCCAGGGGTGCTGCCGGCAGGCAGGCCGTGACCAAGCGGGAGGCGGCGGCGGGGGCACATCACTTGGGGCCCCGCCGCCGCCACGCAGCAGCGCTGCAGTGTGGCGCCGCAATCAGCTTTCCAGCGCCTCTCCGCTGCAGGGCGAGGAGCCACGCGCTGCGCCGCTCTACTGAAGGGTGAGGCCGGTGGCACCGCCCTCCAGGCTGCGGCGGGTCTCGTCCAGGGAAGGCCGCTTCTTGAACCCAATCTGCTGGCCCCGCACACGCTCCTCCGCAAAGTCGGCAGCCATCTTGCGCATGGCGGCGGCGGAGGCGGCGCCGGTCTTGTCGACCAGGCGGGAGAAGGAGGAGTTGGGGTTTGCCAGCAGGACGGAGGGGGGCGCAATCTCGGCCACCACGCCGGCGTCCATGACGATGACCTGGTCAGAGCGGATGACGGTGTCCAGCCTGGCAGGGGAGACGATGGGGCAGGGGAGGGAGACGAGGGGGCACGGGCGGGGCAGAGGGGCAGGTGTGGCATGGTGGGTACAGCAGGCAGGCAGGCAGGCGGGGTGCAGCGCAGCGCCAAGCAGCCAGGCAGAATGCAGGCCTGACACTGTACCGACCCGTGTGCCCGGCCCGGAGAGAGTGTGCATGCAGGCCTGACATGCAGACCTGTGAGCTGAGGCCTGAAACCTGAGCTGGCGGCTCACCTGTGGGCAATGGTGAAGGTGGTGCGGTCGGAGAACAGGCGCTCAATGATCTCGAGCACGTAGGCCTCAGTGTGGGGGTCTGCACAGGGAAGAACAGGGGAGCCAGGGGGGGGGGAGGGGGCTTCAGTGGGCGCACAAGGGGGCAGCAGTAGCAGACGCTGTCGGGATGCAAGCACATGCAAAGCAGGCAGCAGGCATGCTAGAAGAGGGCAGTAGAGGGCAGGGCAGGAGGCGCGCAGAGGCAAGGCGCAAAGCAGCAGAGTTGGGCAAGTGCTGTGCTGTGGCAACTACTCACCCATGGCGGCGGTAGCCTCGTCCAGACAGAGCACGGGCACCTTCTTGAGGGCGGCACGGGCCAGGCACATCAGCTGCTGCTGGCCCAGGGACCAGGCGGCGCTGGTGCCGTCCAGCTTGGAGTCCAGGCCACCGCATGCCTTGCACTGCAGGGGGGTGAGCGTGGGGGAGGGGATGGAGGAGGTGAGGTGAGGTGCGGGGGAGATGGAAGCAGATGTGTAAGAAGCAGATGTGCAAGCTGGATACTCAGGTCAGGTCGACGTGTTGACCAGCAGCACGCGCAGCGGCATGGCAGCCAGGGAAGGAAGCAGGGGGAGTAGGTGGGGAGGGGAGGAGGCACACACCTGCTCCTCCAGGCCCACGTCGCGGATGGCCTCCCACAGCAGCGCGTCGGCGCCGTACTCGCCAAAGGGGTCCAGGTTGGTGCGGACAGTGCCGGAGAAGACCACGGGCTCCTGCAGGGTTTCAAGTTGAGGAGGGCAGACAGAAGGGAGCGGGGGTGNGTGGGTGGGCGGGTGCAGCAGGGATTATCCATTCTTCAGGCAGCAAAGGCAAAGAACACCAGTGGCAGCAGCCAGGACGGGACAGGCAGGCAGAACCAAGTGTGCCTGGTGGGAGGGTGCCCGCTGGTCTTCTGGTGAGGTGGAAGCAAGGGTGCCCGCTGGTCTTCTGCTCACCTGGGGGATGACGGAGAGGCCGCGGCGCAGCTGCTCCAGGGTGAGGGTCGACACATCGATTCCGTCCACAATGATGGAGCCAGACTCGAGGTTGAACATACGGTAGAGGGCCAGCAGGAGGGTGGACTTGCCGGAGCCGGTGCGGCCAACCACGCCAACCTTCTCGCCGCTCTTGATCTTGAAAGACACTCCCCGCAGGGCAGGGGGCAGGTGGGGGGCGTACTTCATGACCACCTGTAGAGGGGGGCACAAGGGGGTGTGGTTTTGTGGTGAGAGGGTGCTATGGGTTTGTTTGCTGGCGCTGGGGCCTGTGGTGCATGCAGGATGGGGCCTGACAGAGCAGACACCGGGCAGACAAAGCACAAGGCAGGCGGGCAGCAGGCATGCAGTGGGTGTTTGTTTGTGGGCGGGCCTCACCTGGTCGAAGCAGATGGCACCGGAGCGAGGCCAGCCAGCGGGCACCTTGGGGGCTTCGGCCAGTGCCTTCTCGTGCTCAGCGCTCTGCGGGTAGAGGCAGGAGAGGGGCAGGGCAAAGGGGGCGAGGGTTGGCTGGTGTGACGGACATGGCACAAGCAGGGAGAGAGGCAGCGGCGCTTGCGGGCAGGTTGGGCAGGTGCAGGGACTCCTTGGGCAGGCGGTCGTTTGCAGCAGACCCTCCCCTGGCAGGCACCCCTGCTGTGCTCACGTCTGCGCTGGACAGGCGGACGCCGGCGGTGCTCTTCTTGGGGTCGCGCTTGCCGGCGCCGCTCTGGCCGGGCAGGGTGGGGGGAGCCAGGCGGCCGGCCTCCTGGGGTGTGTGGTTCGCCAGCCAAGACATCTTCTCGGCGGCGCCGAACATGCCGATGGAGTCAGCCAGCAGGCGGATGGACCTGCGAGCATAGGCAGGCAGGGGTGGGGGCGGGCGGTGTGCGTGAGAAGCTTGCACTGTGTGATGGGTGTGGAGGAGATGTTCTTGCGGCAGTCAAAGCAGGTGGCGCAATCATGCTGCGCCCCCCACCATGCCTGCCCTGCCCGGAAGCAGGCAGATGCTCACCAGGTGTAGAACACAAGCATCTGGATGGACTGGGAGAAGGCCAGGCCGACGTTGGAGGAGCCCAGGGTCCTCCACCCGCTGATGCCGAAGGAGCCGACGGAGAGCACCAGGGCGGCGCCGAAGAAGTCACAGATGAAGGCGAGCCACAGGTTGAGGCACTCTGCGCCAAACAGGGCGCGGTGGGCAGCGTCCACGTGCTCAGAGGTGACCTGGGTGAAGTACGCCTGCTTGTTGAAGGCCTGGATGACGCCCAGGCCGTCCAGCGACTCGGCAACGAGGGTGACCAGGTCGCCGGCCGTGCCCATGCGCAGCTTCTTCAGGTGGGTGGCGGCGGGCAGGTAGACGGAGAGCATGATGCCGGAGACGAGGAACAGGCTTCCGGCCAGGGCGGAGAAGAGGGGGATGGTGACAGAGACGGTGATGGTGGTGGCGCACAGGATGAGGCCGTAGATTCCTGCAGGGGAGGCAAGGGGGCACGGCGGGGGAAGGGGAGGGGGCACAGGGGGTCAGAAGTGGACCAGACAGTGCGGCGGCATGCAGCCGGGGTGCCAGCACCGGCAAGTGTTTGCCAAACACGAGAGCTCCCATGCAGCAGCCATGCCAAGGTGATTCCGTTGCGCAGCCAAGGCAGGCAGGCAGTACGGGTGCCCACCTGCGTAGTACAGTGCGTCGGGCAGCGCCTCGTCCAGGGTGTCCTGATCCTTGGTGAAGGAGACAAGCAGGTCGCCCACGGGGGTCTGCGGGTGGTGGGGGATGGGCAGGAGGGTTGGGTTGAGGTGAGGTTGGGCTGTCGGCAGGGCAGGGCGGGTGGAGCAGCCGGGGCGGATTGGGGCGAGGGGTGCAGGGTACTCGTGCAGGCGGCAGAGCGGCACCAGCGGCAGGGCCGCACCAGCGGCTGTGCCGTCTTTTGTCTCACCGTGAGGAAGAAGCCGAGGGGTGCGTAGAGCATGCGGTGCACAGACTTCTCGTGCATGCGCTGGGAGGCCTTCATGGCCCATGCGTACAGGGCAGCTCCGCGGAAGACCATGAGGACGAGGAAGGCCATGACACCCAGGATGCCTGCGGGAGAGGGAGGGGGAGATGAGGAGGCACCACATGTGAGCGAGCAGCGGCAGAGGCAGCGGGGGGCTCCTAGGTATGGCGGGCAAGCCGAGGCAAGCAGAGGCAAGCAGGCAGGCGCCAAAGGTGCGGGCAGGCCAGGGTGGGTGCCAAGAAGGCAGGCAGGCGGGGCTCACCGTAATACTGCACGTAGAAGATGGGGCCGCAGGGCTCGTTGTCGGGGCCGCACTTGGTGCCGTACTTGTTGTACTCGTCACGAGTCCACCAGCGGATGAAGTAGTCGGCCAGCTGCGCGGCGAGGGTAGGCAGGGGATAGGCGGGTGGGGAGGGCGGGGTGAGTGCAGGGCGCATGGGGTTAGGAAGGCTAGTGCGGGGGTGAGATGGCCAAGGGAGGCTGCTGCATGTGGGCGGCGCGGCCTTTCCCACCAGCGTGCCGCACACAGCTGGCTGGTCACGTGGACATAGCCTGTCTATGCACCCCAGGCACCCACACACCTGGCGGGAGGCCTGGGCGGTGAGGAAGAAGAAGAGGGAGAAGAAGAAGAGGATCCAGCCGGCGTCGCAGCCGTACTCCCACATGGCGCCGGTGAGGGTCAGGGAAGCGGAGCGCTCCTTGGCCTTCTTCTCGTCGGGCTGCAGGGAGGAGGGCAGGCAAGCGGGGAAGGAGGTGAGGTGAGGGCAGGGCAAGGGCAGGGCAGGGGGGTGGGCATGGCGTCCCCTCAGCATAGAGCAACCTCCCAACCATCACAGCCCAAGCAGGTCAAAAGTCTCTTCGCCCCCCGCTCCCTCCCTCCTCCTGGTGGTCCCTCCCTCCCTCCTGGTGCTCCCTCCCTCACCTTGGACTCCTCCTTTGTGGCCTTCTTGGGCACGGGCTTGCCCTCCTTGGGCTGCTCGGCGTTGCCGGCGGCGGCCAGCAGGTGGGAGGTGGGGAGGTAGCGGGAGAGGAGCTCGGCGGCCTCGGCGTTCCAGGGGCCAAAGTACATGCAGTTTCCGTCATCCATGATGCACACCTGGGGAGTGTGGTGGGGTGCAGGGGGGCATGAGGGTGAGAGGGTGGTGGGGTGACGACGAGGAGGCAAGCGGGCTAGCAGGCAGGCGGCCACAAGACAGCGGCCCGCTTTCATGAGTGTTGAGCCATGGATTAGCAGCTGCACTGTCAAGCCACCCACCTTGTCGCACTGGGGCAGGAATTCGACCTGGTGGGTGACCAGGACGCAGGCCTTGTCGCGGAAGATGCCACGCACGCAGTGCTGGAAGATGTGCTGGGCGGTGTGGTGGTCCACGGCAGACAGGGCGTTGTCCTGCAGGCAGAAGGGAGGGGGAGGGAGAAGGGGCGGGGAGGGGAGGGTGTGAGCACGGGGAGGCTACGCGATGCGCTGATGCAATGGCAGAATGCACAGTGCACGCAGGCAAGCGAGCAGAGGTACGAGCGCAGAGACACAACAGTCGCCATGGGGTGCGCACACACACATGCAGCGGCAGGCCATGCATTCTGTTGGCCTGGCCTAACAGCTGGTTGGCCACCAGGCGGCACCAGGCAGGCAGGCGAGGCGGCTCACCAGGAGGACCAGGTCTCCGTCAAAGTAGGCGGCGCGTGCAAGGTTGAGGCGCTGGCGCTGGCCACCAGACAGGTTGATGCCGCGCAGGCCGGCCTTGGACTGGTCGCCGTCTTGCAGGATCTGAAGGTCCAGCTCCAGGGCGCAGGCGTGGATCACGTTCTGGTAGCGGTCGTTGTCAAAGGCCTGGCCAAACACGATGTTCTCCTTGAGGGACAGGTTCTGGCACCTGCGCAGGGAGGAAAGAGAAGGGGAGGAGGGGAGGAGGGGGCAGGCGGTGGGTCAGCGCCGGAGCCAAAGAGACAGCGGGGAGGAGGTGGCGGGCAACGAAGGGAAGGCCGCAGCGAGGGCGGGGCAACGAGGGCGGGGCAGGCTGCTCTGCTCTGTTTTGCTCACCAGGCGACCTGGGGCACGTAAGAGATCTTGCCGCCAGAGTGGCAGGTGCCCTCCTGGATGTCCATGTTGCCCAGCAGGGCCTGCATAGGTTGTAGATAAGAGGAGGGCAGGGTGAGTGGAAGAAGGAGAGGCATGGGCGGGGGCAGGGGCTGCCGTGCGGGAGTGCCCTGCCTGTGCTCGACTGCAGCACAACCAGCAACCCGAACCACAAGGCCCAGCCCTGCCATCATGCGATAGTCCAGCATAGCATAGTAGGGCGCAGCGCTGCTACTCACGTGGAGGAGGGAGGACTTGCCGGCGCCGACGCGGCCCACAACGGCCACCAGCTCGCCGCGCTGGACAGAGAAGTTGGGGACGCGCAGCTGGAAGCCAGAGGTGTCGAGAGCGTGGGTCAGCACAGCCTGCAGGACAGCGCGAGGGGAGGGGTGCAGGGCACGGGCAGTGGTTGGTGGGTGCAAGCAGAGGGTGGGAAGGGGCAGGGCACGCTGGGGCGCATCTTAGCGCGGCACGGTTGGCGACAAAGCACAGCACAATAGAGCTGCAGCAGTGCAGTGCAGCGCAGTGCAGCACAGCGCAGCAGGCAGAGCAGGCTGACCTTGTGCATCTCGCCGCCGGGGGCGCCCTCGGAGTCCTGCTTGGGTGCGGCGGGCGCGGCCAGGAACTTCTCAAGGTTGGCAGAGGCGTTGAGGGCCTCGGACACGCAGCGCAGCGCCTTGGGCAGCACGACCAGGGGGAAGCGCAAGACGTTGAACAGGGAGAGCATGGTGAAGGCGGTCTGCGGGGGGAGGGAGGGGGTGGGCAGGGCCAGGGGAGAGCGTTCAGCGGGAAGGTCCTGGGGTTGGTTGGGCAAGGTCAGGCTGGGCCATCAGAGTGCAACCAAGGCCACAGGCCGATAGGATTCGGGTTTAGGGTTTAGGCAGGGCAGGCAGGCAAGGCAGGGACAGCGTGCAACCAAGGCCACAGCCCCCCCCCGCCCCGCCAGCCACGCCAGCCACATGCTCTGCCCTGGCCCTGCCACGTCAGCGCCCCTGCCAGGTCAGCGCTCTCACCTGGGGCTTGATGTACACAGTGTTCTGGCCGTCGTACTTCGCCAGCTCATAGGGCACCAGGACGGCAAAGAGCACGCAGGGGGGCACTCCAAACACCATGGTAATATTAATGGTCTTGATGACGGCGTTGCGGAACATGAGCTTCTTCTCGCGGGCACGCACGTCAGAGATGTGCTGCTCGAAGAAGCGCTCCCAGGCGTAGTACTTGACCAGCTTCATGGAGGGCAGCAGCTCCTGCGGGGCGGGCAAGGGATGGGCAGGGAGGGCAGGAGGCATGGTAAGAGGGAGCAGGAAGTGGCAGGGAGACGGGCAGGCACACCGGAGCAGACATTTGGGAGCAGGCAGGCAGCTGGGGAACACAACCCCGCGCGGGCGGCCCGCCATGCCTCCCCGCCTCCCCCCCCATGCTGTGCTGTGCTGTGCTGTGCGCTGTGCCCGTGCTGTGCTCACCTGGACGATGGAGTAGCGCTCGTTGGTGTTGGGCGAGTTGCAGACCTTGTTGCGGATGATGCGCAGGCCAAAGAAGTACTGGAGGGGGACAACGGCACACACGATGCCGACACCGGGGAGTGCGTAGATGCCGACAAGAGTGGCCAGCAGGGCCAGGATGGCGGCAGCCTCGATGGGGGCGCCCCTGAATGGTTGGCGAGGGGGTGGGAGAGACAGGGGTAGGCGTGTTGGAGCGGGGGGCAGGCAAGCCGGCGGGAAGGGCAGGGCAGACGACCCTATGCCTTGGGGCCAGGCAGGCAGGCAGGCAGGCAGGCAGGGCAGAAGACCGGGGGCTAGCGGGCATGCTTGGAGCAAGCACAGCAGCAGCAGCACGTTGGGTCACCTGCTGCGTCAGCAAGTCGGGTCACCTGCCAGCAAGCAGGTGCGCTGTGAATGCAACCGGGCAGCGTGCAAAGCAGGACAAGGGCGGGGCCTGGCTCACCACAGATAGTGAACCTCCTGGATTCCCTCAAAGATCTTGTTGATGTCGTTGGCCACAAAGCTCACAGCCTCGGCAGCGGTATCCGTGGTGAGGTGAGCCATGCCGTAGCACTTGCGGGAAATCATGGTGACCAGGGCAGCACGGGCCCGGATGCCCACAGACAGGCAGCCAAAGGCCATGCGCTGAAGGGCAATACCTGCGGGACGGGCAGGCAGGTAGAAGGCGAGGCGGGCAAGGGGATCCGGCGGTGTGAGCGGTGGGCGGGTGCTGCTTGCTGCATGCGGTGCAGTGGACGGACAGGCTTGATCGTGCATGCCACTTCTGCTTGCCACCTCGCAGCGTGTTTTAACACACGCTGCCATGCTGTGCCATGCTGTGCGTGCCATGCCCTGCTGTGCTCACCCAGCAGCCATGCGTCAATGAAGAAGAAGCCGGTGAGCACCCAGCCCTTCCACTCGGTGTCAAAGGGCGACGTGTCCTTGCCTTCCAGCGTGCGGATGCACAGCAGGATGGAGCGGGTGAAGAAGTAGGCTGCACACAGGCGGCGGTGAAGCGGCGAGACAAAGAGGCAGGGCAAGGGTGAGGCGGGAGCAGGATTGGGGCGGGAGCAGGGGTGAAGGGGAGCAGTGCAGGAGGAGCAGTGCAGGGGAGGGGGCTGGGCGGGGAGAAGGTGCGGGCGGCGGTGCCATTGAAGTCACATGCTCCTGGCGCCAGAATGAAGCGCCACACCTCCCCCCTGCCCAGCTCCCGCAAGTTGGTGTGCTCACCTCCCAGGATCACAAAGACGGACCACATGAGCTTGAAGATGCCGGCCAGGAGCAGGTCCCGGCCGTAGGTCTTGAGCAGCACCTGAGGAGCAAGGAACAAGGCAAGGAGCGGGTGAGGCTGAGGCGGGCGGGCGGTGCCGGTGGGCTCTGGTGTTGGAGGGGTTGTACGGGCTCAATCCCATCCTCAAACCCATCCAATGCGCATGCATGCACAATGGCTCGCTGCTGGCAAGCAGGCGGCAAGCAGGTGGGGGCACAGGCTCATGCTGCGGGCACACCGCGAGGCACATGTGTGTTGTAGGATTTTGCCGGGGTGCGGACCCCCCACCGCCGCTGCCGCCGCCGCTGCCGCCTCGCCCGTGTGAGCACCCACCTTGAGCAGCTTGGGCTGCTTGCCGTCCTTGCCGGACGCTGCCACAGCGTTCTCCCAGTTGGTGCGCAGCTCATTGTAGGCGGGCTCAGCCTGCTGAGCGTCGGGCAGAGGAAGGTCGTCCACCGTCAGCGTACCCTTGCGGGCCGCCGGCACCACCCTGCAGGAGCGCAGAGCAAGGCAGGTTTTATGTCAGATGGTCGATTGAGGTGTTCTGGGGGCTCAATTGGGGGCGAGCAGGCTGCAGCAGAGGCAGCAAGGGAGGGGGTGCCACCGCGTAGGAGGCGGCACAGGCAGGGCCGCCCAGTGTTGGTGGCTTTTGGCCCGGCGCCGGCTGCACCAGGCAGTGCGCGTTGCTGATCGCACCTGTACATCCATGAGAATGAGAGCTTGTCGAAGAAGCCCCACTTGGTGGGGTCTTGGCCCTTGAGCCGGGATGTGTGTCCCACCATCGTGGCGGAGGTGCTACTACGTGCGTGCACGTGCGGCCTGAGGTGCAGAAACACCTGGCCAGGCTCCCTAGCGAGGGAGGGGAGAATGAGGGGGAGAATGAAGTGCTGTTGGTGAGGAGCAACCTTCTTTAGTAGGTCGCAGATCGCCACGTCAGCCGTCTACAATTTGCTTGGCTTGGAGAGGTGGTAGGCTCTCGCATCGCTCAAACCCGCCCGTGGCCGCCTCCAACTGCGATAAAATGCCGGGTAAACGCGCGCACACGCTCCCCCAGTGCGTATGCATGGAGTTCCGCTCAGTCTCTGCCCCCGCATCTCAGTACCCACCCCCTACCATGCCCCTCCCACATGGGAGTATCTGCATCTGAGAATTTCGCCCAGCGATGAGACTCTCCAACTCCTCTCCCACACCCCCTCATCTCACGGACGTAGCTTTGCGTGCATATTACAGCAGCGAGGCGTCCATACCCTGCAAATGTCTGCTGCCCTGGCTCTCCCAAACAGCGGGTGCACGCGCGCAGTGGAGGCGGTAGTAGGGCAGCGGCACCGGCAGCACGAGCAGCGGTGGCCCTCCACAGCACAAGGTGGCGTGGCAACAGGATGCAGCATGCACCTTGGATTGGCAACCGCGGGGCATAGGGTGCAGGCAGGCGGGGGGGCGCGGGCAGGGCGCAGGGGAGCGGCGGGAGGCGTGGGATACCAGTAGACACCCGGCAGGGAGGGAGGCGGGCATGCGTGGGTGTTGGTGAAGGTGAGCAGCGACATGGCAGGCCCGTCTAGGCCCACTACGTGCTTGGCATGAGAGTGAGGAGAGCAAAGCAGAGGAGGGCGGCCGGATTACAACGTGGGAGGGAAACGGGTGGTTGGCGGGCCGGGCGGGTGCGCAGCTGCCGGGCGCGGGCCGCCTGGTGTGGTTGTAAGAAACGGAAGTGCAAGGCCCATTCTGAGCGCCCTACTCGCCTATTTCGAAAGGTGAGGGACCCAACGCAGTGGGGAGCGGCCGAGTTACAGCGTGGGAGGGAAACGGGGGGTGGCTGGGCGGGGGCCGCCTGGGTGTTGGTGTGGGTGTAAGCAACGGCGGGGCAGGCCCATTCTGAGCGCCTACTCGCCTCTTTCAAATGCGGCGAGTCGCCTCTTTCAAATGCGGCGAGTAGGGGCCCAACGCAGTGGGGTGCGGCCGAGTTACAGTGTGGGAGGGAAACGGGGGGTGGCTGCTTGGGCGGGTGCGCAGCTGCCGCCTGACATCCCGCCGGCTGCCAGGTGGGCAAGTAGTCGAGCAGGCAGGTGGCAACAGTGCTACAACATGATCTGGAACAGATGTTCAAGTGCTTTCGTAGATACATGATACAGGGAGGGTCGGGAATTGCTACAGCCGGCAGTGCACGGCGGCATGGTAGGCGTTGCAGGGGGCGCCGGCCGGCCCGCCGCCCGCCTGCCGCCCCACTTGCCACCTGGCATGACTGGGCGGCACTGGTTCAAGGTTGGTTCGTTCACAGGCCCTTGGGCGGGCCGTTGAGCCCCAGAGCTTTCACTGCCAGCGAGAGGTGCAGGGGCTCGCTGTTGCCCAGCGCTGCCGGCGTCAGGCCAGGCCACAGCTCGTGCAATCGCCGCAGGCCCACTTGCAGCGACTCGACAGGTTCAAAAAGGATGAGGGGGTCCTCCTGATGGGGGCCGGGGGTGAAGCACACGGGGCGGGGCAGGTCAGGTGCAGTGAGCTGGTAATACCAAGATGGGTGCTGCTAGTTGTGGGCAGTGGGCGGTCCGAAGCGGCATGGGACGGGGCAGGTGCAGTGAGCTGGTTGTGATGTGTGCTGATCACCACTTCTGGGAGTGGGTTGTGGGTCCCAACGGCACGGGATACAAGGCTACAAATGAAGCGGCACGGCATGCACGGCCATGTGCGGCGGCATCACACTGCGTGCCACGTCTGGCGGTGGCCGTGCGGCCGCGCCTGCCCTCCCTCCCGCCAGACCCAGCGTGCAGCGGCAGGAAACCGTCGGGGGTGCGTGCAAGCGCCGCCAGCCTGGCAGGTCACCCCCGGCGGGACGGGGCATGCACAGGCAGCGCGGCGGCACTGCAGCGGCTGCCCTCCCGCCCACCCCGGCCCCGCATGCAGGTGCATGGCACCCCCTCAGTTTGCAAGCAACTCCCCACCCAACCACGCACCCCAGCACCCAGCCCAGCAGCACAGCAGCCCAGTCAGCAGCCCCCTTGCCAATGTGGCACATGACGGGTCGCATGCCAGCTCAGCGCCCGCCAGCTCAGCACCCGCATCCCACCTGGAACATGACGTCCATCTCAGCGCCCGCCAGCTCAGCGCGCAGCAGGCGGCTGGCATCTGCCAGCTGGCGCTGCGTGGCACCCCAGACGCCCTCCAGGAAGTGACCTGGCGCCAGCTCAACCATGCGCGCCACGTCAGACCCGGGGAACAGCTCCTGCAGTCATGTGGGAAAGAGCATGTCGGGATGGAAGGGAGGCAGGCATGGGTGGAAAGAGGGAAGGGAAGTGACCTGGCGCCACCTCAACCGTGCGCGCCACGTCAGACCCCGGGGACAGCTGTTGCCCCGTGAGGCATGCAAAACAGCATGTCAGAATGGGGAGGAAGAGAGGGTACAGGGGGCCAAAGAGAGGTGGCCTGGCGTCATCTCAAGGCAGTGAGAGTCACGGTATGAATGGCCAGCAGGGCTGCAGGCGGGGGCCAGCTGGCTGGGGATTTGTGCACGCCGACGCCACACACACAGGCCAGCAACTGAGCACTGCCGCCAGCCGCTGAGCGTGCATGGAAGGGCAACACGGCGCCCACGCAGGTGCCCACGCAGGCACCCACCCGCGGCCCTGCCCTCCCGTCTGCCCCCTCGCCCAGCCTTCCCTGCTGCCGCCCGGCCCTCCCGCCCGGCCCACCTTCATGCCCACCAGCCGCTCAATGAGGTCGTCTCGCTCCATCTCCAGCATGCGAGGGCACCTGCAGGCCCGCCACATCTCAAGCGGGTCAGCAAAGCATATTTAACCGGTGGAGTTGGGCTTGCCAGAAGGGAGCATGTGCAGGGAGGCACACCCAGTGAGCTGGCCCCTCGAATCCAAACACAAACACACGCAGAGTGCTGCACCGGGGGCTGCCAGGCTGAACCCCTTCCTATGACCCCCTTCTGATGATGACGCATGCTATGCCATGCCGGGAGCCAGCCACCTCCCATGGCCGCTCCCCGTGCCGCTCCCCTGCAAGGTCTCTGCCCACAGCCACGCTCTCAAGCTGGATTCCATGCCCAGCCGACCAGCCAGCCAGCCAGCCAGCCTCACCTGCGTATGAGACGGACCGTGGAGGTCCGGCTACCCAGCAGCAGCGCCTGCAGCTGCAGCACCGCCTCTGGATCAAGCTGCAAGATGGGGGCGGAGGGCAGACGGTGGGGAGGGGTTTGGAGGCAAGTGCGGGGGGAACCGCGGCAGAAGCAGCAGCGGCGGCTGCATGGGCCCTCCCCCCCGCTGCATGCTGCTGTGGTAGAGAAAAAGTGCCGTCGAGACGCCCCCTGCTACAGGCAGAAAGGAGGGCCGTTTTGTGCCGTCCGCCGTCCGCCTGCAGCCCTCCAGCCCAGCATGCCGTGCTGAGTAAGGGTCACCAACAAAGGGCCCGTTAGGTGGGTTGACCACCAAACAACAAAGCAACACAGGGCCCCGTCAATAGCGGCTCATTTGGACCGAGCACGAGCCAACACACGTGCCTTGCCAACCAACAATTCGACCACCAAACAACAAAGGAACACAGGGCCGCATCAGCAGCGGCTCACATCCGAATCATCCAAGTCCAGGCTGCTGCTGCTGTCAAGGCTGCTGGGCGACGGCGTGCCCCGCAGCAGCCACTTGTACGCGGCCTGGCAGGGCAGGGCAGGGCGGCAGGGGTGGGTGGGAAACGCTGTTGCTGACTAGGGTAGGCTGGGGGTGGGGGGGAGCCCCGAGGGCGCGGCGTGGCGAAGAGCACACACCAGGCAGGGATGGGCCGCACGCAGGCAGCGCAGGGACGGGCCGCACTCAGGACGGAGCGTGCGCATACGCAGCGAGCTGGTTGGCAGCATGGGATCCACTGCTCTGCACGGCCCTGCTTCAACACACCGGCCTGGCAAGGCAGTAGGTTGTTCACCTGCAGCGGTGACGCAGTGTCGCTGGTTGAATTGGCAGCAGAGCCCAGCCAATTGATGAAGCCAGACACCCAGCCCCCATTGCCGCTGCTGCCCTCGCCACGCTCCAGAGCCTCCCTCAGGTCGTCCATGCTGCGGTAGGCAGCCGAGTCGCGCTGCGGGCGCGGCGTGGCGCGGCACGTGACCAGGCAGCGGCGGCGGATCGGCGGCGGGGCGGAGCGCTGCTGCTGGCTTCGGCTGTCGGGCACTGCTGCTGGGAGGGGTGTACTACGTGCGGTACATGCTCCCTGTGAATGGTTGTGTATCAACGGCGGCCGCTGCAGATGCCTGCAAGAGCACGACCGTGTTGGCGGACAGCCCATGCTGCGCTGCGGTGCGCACGTCGCTTGCATACTGTTGAGAGGGTGTGTACCTTGTGATCCAGCGCGCCTAGGGCAATGCCGGAGCACGATAATTGAGAGGATTTTTTCGACGCCACGTGTGCGAGTTGGGAGAGAGGGGACGTTAACTCAGCCACAATCAAGTACACATACATACTGAGGGACGACAGCACGCCCAAAGAATTTGTGCCACAATGGCCGCCGCTTGTCGGAGCCTCCTCCCGCTGCCAGCAGCGTCCCTGTCGTTGCTCAACCGGCCGGCATGCGCGCCGATGCCGCTCGCCGGAGCGCCGCAATGTGGCGGCCGTCAGGCCAGCCGTGCCGTGCAGGCCGCCGCCAAGCGCGGCGGCAGCAGCGGCGGCAGGGGCGGCGGCGGCGGGCAGCGCGGCAAGGGCAGGAAGCAGGCACAGCTTGAGTGAGTGGGCTGGGCTGTGTTCTTGCCCCCCCTGGGCACCTGAAGGTTGCCAAGTACAGGCGGTAGCCAGCATGCTGCCAGCAAGCGCTCGCACGCCCTCTGCCTTCAGCTGGCACCAGCCCGCCGACCTTCTCGGCCGCCCGTCGCCCGCTCTGCCCCCACCATACTGGTTGATTGCTGCTGGCCGAACGCTGCTTACCTGGGTCCAACCATTGCCCGTGCCGCTGCGGCAGCGGGCGGTCTGTTGCGACGCTCTGTTGTAACGAGCAGCTGGATTGCAACTGGGCCCTGCAGCAAGCAGCAGCTTGTATCGGGGTTGCTATCAACGCGGGTGCTTCCCAAGCGCTGCTCTGCAGCACCCCAGCTGAGCTGATTGCTGGTCTATCCTCCTTGCCCGACAACCTGCCCGTTGGCCGCAATGAGGTGGCCAGCCCTGGTAAAGCACCTCATCGAGCGTTAGGACGGCGTTTGTGCTGCTGTGATGACACTTGTAATGAACTGGTCTGCCCTCCCTCCCCCGCCCCCGCCCTCCTCTGGCCGCAGCGAGGTGGCCCTGTTCAAGCACCTCATGAATCATTAGGAGACGCTTGTGCTGCCGCCTTTGATGACAGTTTATTATTATTATAAATTGGTCTGCCCTCCCTCCCCTGCCCCCGCCGACAGACTTTTATAAACTGGTCTGCCCTCCCGCCCCCGCCCCCGCCCTCCTCATGTCCTCAGTGAGGTGGCCCAGTTTGAGCAGCTTATGGAGGACTGGGACGACGCGTTCGCTGCCGACTGCGACGACACAGAGAAGGCGGTGGTGGTGGCGCGCCTGGCGGAGGAGGGTCACCGCCAGCACGGCCGCGGTGCGTGGGGGGTGTGCTGGATGGATGGATGGGAGGGAGGGGGGGTGTTGCAGCTGGGGCTGCGACTGCAGGGGGGGCAGCAGGGTTGTTGGTTTGGGCCATCGCAGCTTTTTTGGTGAGGTGATTCCGATACGGCAGATGGCTGCGGCGGGTAGTGGGGCGCGTGAAGTAAGTGGGAGGGTGGGTCGTGGGTGGCACAAGCGGGGCAGGCAGGCTGATGTGTGTTGCCGTGCCCCGCGCCTGTGGGGGAAGGGGGAGGGGCATCACTGCTGGCATGGCCGCGGCGGGTGGGGAGCTTGTTTGGTCGACTGCTTGCGTATGTATGTGTGTGCAGGTTGTTGAGGGCAAGCCAGATCCAGAACTGCCCCCACTGCTCTGCTCCCACAGAAGACGTGCCACACTTTCTGTTCCACTGCCCCCTCTACACCACCCTTCGTACACAGTTCAAAGACCTCTTCCCACCCGCCATCTCCACGCCCACGGCCTGGCTGGCACAGCCCGCCAGTGCCCGCATCGCACATTTCCTTTTTCTTTGCTACAAACTACATTCTGATACACTCACCCCCCACCCTGTCCCATGAGACCTTGCTGGCTCCCCCTGGACTTGAAATGTAATTGATTGATTGATTCTGGGCCAACAGTCTGGATTGCTCCAGCTGTACCGAAGCTGCAGACCCAAACAAAGCGTGCTGCCGCCGTGCAGCGGGCCACACCCCCATGCCAGCGCCCATCCACCTCCCACGCTGCCCCTTCACACACGCTCCCCTCCTCCCCCTGCTGTGCCGCCCTGCCCTGCAGGCTTTGTGTTTGTGCGAAGCGAGCTGGAGAGACTGAGCCGCAAGGCCAGCAAGTATGGCGCAGGCGGCGGCGGCGGCGGCCCAAAAGGCTTTGGAGCGGCGGCGCAGCGGCCGGCGGGCCCAGGTGGGTTGTGGGGGCTGGCACAGCACAGCACAGCATAGCATAGCACAGCATATCACAGCACAGCACAACACAGCACAGCACAGCACAGCGCAGCGCAGCCCAGTGCAGTGCGGCGCAGCGCAGGACATTGCAGCGGGCAGCATTGTCCAGAGAGGCGTGCACTGAGGGTACGGGCTGCGTTTGATGTTGGAGGCACTGCAACGCATTGCACTGGGCTCCGTCCTGCGTGAGTGATCACACCTTCTTTGTCTACCCAGCATGCCTTCCCAGCAGCATACGTCCAGCGCATGTTGCCCAGCAGCGTGTTGCCTGGCAGCGCAACCCCAGCGTGCCCCAAATTGACCCATGTTGCCTCATCTGCCTGCCTGCCTGCCCGCCCACCCGCCCGCCTGCAGGCACCCCTCTGACCACCAACCCGCAGCTTGTCCTGCTGACCTGGACAGCCACTTTCATCCCGGGCAGCCTCCTAGACAACGTTGGAGGCGTGTTCTCAGCAGCCTCAGCAGCAGAGGGGGGCGGCGGCGCGGCGGTGCTGCTGCCAGACAGCGGAAGCCTGCTGGCCGGCACCAGCGGCAGCGGCAGCGGGGCGGACGGCGGGGCGGCGGCGGTTGACGAGCTGCAGCGAGTGATGCGGGGCCAGGACTCCTCTCAGCTGCGTGCGCTGGTGGGCCTTCCGCCCCTGGCACCCTCCTTCCCCAGCATTAGTTCCAGCGACGGCGGCGGCAGCGGCGGCGATGAGCACGCTGCACCTGCCGCGGCGGAAGGGGAAGGGGCGGCGGCGGCAGCGGCGGCAGAGGTGGCGGAGGGTGGTGATGATGGGGGCATGATGGGTGTGCGGCGGTACCAGCCTGATTCCGGGGAGCTTGTAGTGCTGCTGTCCTGCCGAATCGACGGCAAGCCTGTGCTGGGTGCTGAGCTTCTTGTGGTGGCGCAGCAGGAGGACGGCAGTACCGTACTGCAGCTGCCAGACGGGTGGGAGGAGGCGTTTGCGGCCATGGCCTGACTGACATCATGCATTCATTCACTGTCGTCGTCTTGATGGACACTCACGCATCGCAGCTGGTGTGAACATGCACGATGCTGAGACGTGAGAGAAGGCTGTTGGGAGAGGCAAGGCAGCAGGGGAGAAATGCTGCTGCTGGGAGGAGAGCGCCGGCGTGCTGAGGTGAGGTGAGCTGCTTCTGTACAAGTGGCCCAGCAGTAGGAGGGCAGTACCGTACAGCACAGGAGCTGCAGATGGCGGGGAGGAGGCGCCGGCAGCCATGGCCTGATTGACTTGGGCATTCAATGGGTGTCACTGTCACTGTTGGAGGGGCTGTTGTGACCGCGCGCGATGTAGAGACGTGAAAGAAGCTGTGCAATCAACCAATTACACTCGAAGTCCGCGCCACGCGGAAGCCATGGCCAGCAACGGTGTCATGGGACAGGGTGGGGAAGAGTGGCTCCCAATGAAGTTTGCAGCACAGAAAGAGAAGTTGTGCACTGCAGACGCTGGCTGACTGAACCAGCCAGGTGGCAATTGAGGATGGGAACAAGCCGGTGAATTGTGTGCAAAGGTGACTGCTGCTGCTGCTCCTCCTGGCAAGCTGCAGCGGTTGGGTTGGCTTTTCCTGCTACTGCCCTCCCTGATGCTGTATGCTGCTCCTGCTGCTCCTGCTGCTGCCGCACCCGCTGCACTGGCTGCTGCTGCTGCGCCTGCTGCACTGGCTGCTGCTGTTGCTGCACAGTGTGCCCTATTGCCTGACCAGGCACTGTTGCATTCCATCCGCACCGTCACCCCCCTCCTGCCGGCTCCTGCCGCACCCAGTGCACCCCTAAACACTGCGGCTTTTCTGCATCTCCCAACCCTGGGTGCCTGACACCACTGCCTTGCCAGCCATCCGGCTGGGATGCATGATCCCTTGCCTGCCCGTAAGGCATCTTTTATTGAGCAACCAAAAAGCAGAACGAGCCAAGAGCACACAGTGGCATGAAGAGGGTTCAAGGGCTTAACACCTGGCATCGCCTGTGTTCAGGGTGTGCGGAAGACGAGTGGGCACGGCGCAACACAGGTTGCGCCTGGCATCGCCAGTGTTCAGGGGAGGCCTCAGCGGCGGTACACGATGCTGCTCAGGGCAGCGGGCGAGCCGACAGATTCTGTGAGCAGGCGGGTCAAATGGTTCAGGCCCGTAAGCGCCTCCCACCCGCCATCCAGTTGAGGGTTGTGCAACAAGTCCAGCTCCCGCAGCCCGGTCAGGCGGGCCAGCCCTGGAGGCACTGCCTGCAGGTTGCAGCACTGCAGGCTGAGGCTGCGCAGCGCCGTGAGGGCGCCCACGCTTTGCCAGTCCGTAAACTTATAATTGCGGCTGAAATCCTGCGCAGCACAGGCGAGCGGGCAGGGTTGGAGAGGAGCGCAGCGCTTGGAGATTGAGGCGAAATTACAATGCAGGCAGCAGGGCAGGCAAGCAGCCTGCCTGCTGCTCATCTTGAGAGTGGCCCCACCGACACCCATCACACCAGCACCCTGCACGGCAGCCGTGAACGGAAGATTGCAGCCGCACGCCCACTGCATTACTTGAAGCTCCGCCCCCCTCACCAGCTCTTGCAGCCCGGTCAGGCGGGCCAGCTCGGGCGGTACCACTTTCAGGTCGCAGGCCTGCATGCTGAGCACGCGCAGTGCTGTGAGGGCGCCCAGGCTCTGCCAGCCCGTTTGGATGCGATTGCACACCAAATCCTGTACACCAAATCCTGTACACCACAGGTGACGGACAGGGTTGGAGGGGAAGGCAGGTGATTAGTAAGGTTCAAGGGAAGGCGGCGCTCCGGGAGTGAGGCATGGAACTAATGCAGGCAGCAGGGAAGGCAAGTGGTCTGCGTTGTGCACACCAGGAAAGCATCCCCACAGGCACCTATCACATCAGCAGCATGCATGGCAGCCCATACATGGCAGCCCACGTGCAGCTGCTCGCAAGCCCACTGCGTTCCGATCATAGAAGCTCCGGTTCCAGCTCACCAGCTCCTGCAGCCCGGTCAGGCGGGCCAGCTCTGGAGGCAGCGCCGTCAGGAAGCACCATTGCAGGCTGAGCACGCGCAGCGCTGTGAGGGCGCCCAGGCTCTGCCAGTCCTCCAGGCTCGAATTGTGGCCCAAATCCTGCGAAGCACAGGTGAACCGAGCGCAAGTGAGCTAAGCACCATTGCAGGCAGCAGGGCAGGCAGGCGGCCTGCCTTGTGCACATTTCAAGAGCGCCCTCGCCGGCATGCACATGGTGCGCACCCATCACATCAGCAGCATGCCCATGCATGGCAGCCTGGGCGCAGCAGATCACAGCCGCACGCCAATTGGAGTGCTGAAAGCTCCGCCCTCCTCACCAGCTCCCGCAGCCCAGTCAGGTGGGCCAGCTCGGGCGGTACCACCTCCAGGTTGCAGTCCCGCACGCTCAGGCGCCGCAGCGCTGTGAGGCCGCCCAAGCTTTGCCAGCCTGTGAAGTTCGTGTTGTACCCCAAGTCCTGCGCAACCCAACGCAGGTGGGCAGGCAGCACATGGAAGGGAAGGCAGGTCGTGCTTGAGAAGCGCCCCCACCACCTCAAGAGCGCCCGAACCGGCACCCATCATACAACCACACGCCCATCCACGCAGCCCGGCTGCGGCTGCTGCAGCAGCACGCGCACTGCCAGCCTCCAGGCGTCCCCCTACTCACCAGCTCCTGCAGCCCGGTCAGGCGTGTGAACGCAGCCGGCAGGCGTCTGCACTTGGTGTGTGCCAGGCACAGGGAGGTGAGAGAGGTGAGGCTGGCCAGTGCCTCCAGGCCTTCATCCATTGGGTTGTCAGACAGGTCCAGGTGGCACAGCCCAGACAGCCCGCCAAGCACCTCCGGCAGCTGACGCAGCTTGCAGTGTTGCAGGGTGAGGCGCGTCAGCGTGGTGTGCGCTGCAATGCGGCGGAAGAGCCTGCCAGTGGGCGTGCCAGCCCGCAGGATCAGCTCATGCAGGCGAGGCACTGCAGGAGGAAAGGGCACGAAGGGTGCGAAAGGGGGCAGGCAGTGAGGCACAAAGCGCATTCGGCAAGCAACAAGATGCGTGGCGCTGTACAGCCTGCAGGGCAGAAACCAGGCGAGGCACTGCAGGGAGGGAGGGCACGGGGAGGGCAGGACGGGGAGCAGGCAGGCAGGCGGAGGCAGGTTGGGCGGGATGAAGGGCGCTCTAGCACCTGGCAATGCAGAGAGCGTGCAACATGTGGCATGGGGCCATCAACACGCTGCTGATGCCCGTCAGCTGCGCAACCCTAAACCCTAAACCATAAACCCTAACCAGAGGCAACCCAGCAGCACGAAGAGAGCAGCATGCACATCCAGCTTACGTGGGAGACGGCAGCAGCGGTGGCCGTACGCTTTGCCCTCCAGTCAGTGTCAGACGCACAATAGCAGGGTGCCGTGCCGCCAGCCAGCCTTCCACCCTTGCAACCGTCGCTCCCTTCTGCCAACGGCTGCTCTTGTAGGCCAGTTTCACCGATTCCCAGCATGATGGCTCTGCTGCATACACACCCATCTGTAGCGTGCGGCTGCATGCCGTCAAAGCCAGCCGGTCTGCCGCCAGGTTGCCCAGTTGACTGGCGACGAGAGCCAGCACATCGGCAGGCAGCGCCTCCAGCGGCGACCCGCCGGGCGGGTGGCGCTGCTGCTGGGCCGGCTGAACCCGCTGCCCCTCCTGCCGCAGCTCATCAGCTTGCGCAGCCTCCTGCTGCACCTCTTTCATCTCAGGCTTCCGAGCGAGTTGGCTCCGACGGCCCATCGACATCCTCGGCGGGGCGTGTAGGTGCCAATTCGCGGGGCTGGCCAATTTCGACGCTTTCGGGCTAGTGACGATGTCGACGCAGGTTGCGACACGGGTGCAAGGGGTCCCCTGCAAACTGTGCTCGGTGAGAGGCACACTGACGCTAAACGCCACGGTAAACGCCAACGTCCGCGCAAATACGTTCATACTGGCTCCACATAACGGCTCACACTCTCCGGTAGGCCAGTCGGCAAAGCCCTGATCAGGATCAGGGGGCATGCTGCCTCGCCCCGGCGCGGGCCCCAGGTCTGCCTTCTGAGGACTTGTAGGACTATCTAAGAAGCGAGGGGAGCGAAGAAAAGGCGTGCACGCGGGTTGATGAATCGGCGGGCCCGCCGATTGCCAGATCAGCGGGTTTGGCATTCGGCGTGCAACAGGCGGGTTTTGTGACGGAGGCACTGCTGAGCACGGTGGCACGACGCTGGGGGGACGTTATCAAAAGGCAGGGAGGAGGACGGGATGGGAGAGGTATGGTGCTGCTGTGTATTACTTGGCGCCGCCACCGCCAACCTTGCTTACCCGGCAGGGCCGTCAAGAAGCAACACACATGTCTGCCTCCAAATCCGGCGCTCAAGGCCCCCAGCAGCCCAGCAGGACTGCCTGTGAGAAGCCAACTTGAATGGAGGACCATCAAAGGCAGCCAAGGGCATGCAAAGGCAGGGCGTCTTGGGTGGCGGGTGGTGGGTGGGCTTTGGGTTTGTTTTGGGCCGTCTTGGGTGGTGGGTGTGCCGCCTTGGGTGGTGGGTGTGCCTGGGTCTGGGCAGCGGGGAGGCTGCTTCCCTCTTTGGGGGTTTTGCATCTGATTTCCGCAAACCAGTGCGACGTGCAAAGCAATTGAAGTGTAGGAAGAGGGCCGGGCCGGCACAGCTGGGGGGCCGCACCAAGCAGGGATGTACGAAGTATGGAGCCGGCAACAGTGGCGCTTGCGGCAGCCGCACGGCGGTGGTAGGGTTCTGGGAGCAGGCACAATGAGGTGGCGGGTCCTGATCATAGCGCAGGCAGCGCGCAACACGCAGGTGCTGTTTGTGTGTGCGGAAGACGAGCGGGCACGGCCTGTCAATCAATCAACTACTTGTGCAAAAGGTGCACCTGGCACCGCCTGTCTTCAGCGGGGATGCCATAGCCGTCGTGCAAGGTGATGCGGGCGCTGTCCGACTGAGGCCGTGAATTCGAGGGCGGGAACAACTCTGTGAACAAAGACTGGTGTAGAGGGGACAGTGAAAAAGGAAGTGTGCCCTAGTGTGCCACGTCTTGTGTAGGGGCTGGATAGTGGGGGCAGCCACCGAAACGACGGTCACACATGTGCCCTTGGGCGTAGCGGTTAAAAAGAGAGAAAATATAATCAATGGTTTGCCAAGAGCAGGTAAGCTCTACCAGCGGCACACATGCACATCGGGGCAATGGATGGGGTGCGTGCAGGAGAGTATTAGTAGAGGTAGTAGTGTACGCCCTCGGGCGAGGGTTGAGGAAACATGGCCTTTCCCGAGACGGCTGCGTGCAGGAGAGCGACCGTGCCGCAGGGGGGCGGGACGTGTACGCAAGAGGGGGTGCTGAAGAACTTGAAGGAGGGACGTGCAAGGCACAGTGGGACTGCTGCCAGGTTAAACCCAGCCACAAACTGCCACAAATTTGTGTTTGAACCGCCGCAAAGTGCCAACAAGCTGCCGCAAACTGCCGAGCATTGTTTCAGGAGGAGCTGGAAGCCGCCTGGCTCAATGCTGGGCAGACGACTTCATGCAGGAAGACGTCTGCTGTCCAATACGCAGCCCAACCTCTCCTTCTGCCGTGCCGTCTGCTGCGCGCAGGGGGTACTGGCTGCCAATGGAGCAGGCTGCTGCATGCTGCTGCTGTCTCAGGCGCCGTCAGGCAGGCGATCCGTGCCCTGGGGAGGGCTTGCCTCCACGTCAAAGTCTTGTGGAAGGGCTGGGGCTGGGGCTGACGGCGCAGCTTCCGGTCCCGCATCTGCGGCCTCCCCTCCAGCTTCCGCTGCAGTACCTTGAACGCCTGCTGCTTGCACGCCAGGCAGGGACACGCTCGGGGCAGGGCCCTGCATAGTCCGGCTGGCGGCAGCGGCTGGCGGCAGCGCTTGCCAGCTCTGGCTCAGGTGGTGCCACTCCATGTCTCTCAGCAGGACACAACAGCGTGGCACAAGAGCTCGTGTGATTTATGTCAACATGCACAGGGTGAGGTCAGAAGTGCAGCCAAGGCATGCTAAGGTGTGGGCGTGAGGGTAGATGAACATGGGCGCGCGGCGTGTATCTCCTGGCCTGGCAGTAGCAGCACCCTAAAGCCACTTGGCAGGGGTGCTGGCGCTTGGCTGTTCACCCCCGGCTGTTCACCCCTGTGGTTTTGACACAGCAGACGGAGGCAGTACAAGCTAGGGGCACCATTTGTCTGTGCTGCGCCTCACCTGTGAAGTTTTGCTGCCCGGTGCACACGACGTCCACCCCCTTGGAAGGGTAGCAATATTTCATCGAGCCAAGAAGGCAGTCTTGCACCCGGGCCTCGAAGCCGTAGCAACCCAGCATAGCTTGCATGGGTTGCAGAGTGCCTCCCTGGTCCCCACCGAACGGTTGGATCCAGCCGCCGGTGCCCAGCCCAAGCTGACGGCACGCCACCCCGGCCACCGTGTTGCTTGCCCCATCACCGCACACCTGGCAGGGCGGGGCCGGGGGGCAGGAGGGGCCAAGGTTTGCTGGAAGCAGCGTCTCAACCGACCAGGCCCTCTCTCACAGTTTCTTTCTCAGATCTGATCCCTAGAGACCGAGCGCGGTGTGTCAGTGCTACAACGCAGCATGCCAGGTGTTGCCAATACAAGGCAGCGGTGTCATCCTCAAAAGTGTCACCCTCTGCCCAAGGCGCTCCCAACCCACCCACCCGCTGACCAGCATGCTCCAACGGCTGCTGCCAGGCACGCCGTGCGGTGACCCCCGGGTGCGGCGCCTCTGTCAAGGGCTTGCCTTGCACTGCCTATCACTCACGAGTTGCCTAGCACTGGAGGCCCTGTCGATTGCCCACCACAACGTGAAGTAGCACAGCTGCGGCACTGGACGCCCCTACAGTGCCCCGCCCGCCTACCGGCAGCCACTGCGCTCCACTCCACACGTCAAGCCATCCCGAAGTGCTGTTAAGCCCTTCCCTCAGCCGCACGCCTGGGGAGCAGGTTGAGGGATGCAGGGAGGCGGGAGCGCCATGTGTTGCTGTCTGGCAGGACCGGCTGGCTGGCTGGCACTAGTGACGGGTGGGGGCTCAGTGGCGTTGCGTTCCAGCACAGCACAGGACAGCATAGGACAGCACAGGACAGCACAGCACAACCGCTGTGAAAAGCTGTAACGACTAGACTAGACTAGACTAGACAGCACAACCGCCCCCTGCCACCCACAGCACCCTTCTGATGCCCTCAACCCCAAAAGAGCCCTCTCCCTGACCGCAGGCGCCCAACAGGTGCACACCCTCCCTCATGCCACCTACCCTGCACCTACACGAGCGCATCCACAGAGCGTGTGCGTGGGAGGCCAACATAAGATGGCAGGCGTGGGCAGTGGCTCTGTTGCTTTGTGCTGGCCAGAGGCATCCCTCGTCCCTGCACTTCCTCCCAAATCCATGCCCAATTCCCCGGGAAGCTTCACCGCCCCCTCTCCCCGCTTCACCCACCCAGCCCACCTGTCCAGTGCACACCCCTGGAGCAGCCAAACCGCGTCCCCCGCACCGTGCCCCCCGCCCCACCTTGAGTGGACCCTGCCTCATGTTACGCACCCAGATTGTTGGCGGGCACGTACTGCCCGGAGTCGCGGCAGCTGCCCATGAACGGGCAGGTCCCGTTTTCGGTGAAGTCGCCCGGAGAGCCCCAAGACTCGTGCACATCACGGGTGTATGTGTAGAGCAATCGGTCCACAATCTTGACCACACTGTCGGTGGTCTTGCACCTCACCACTGCCCCTGGCCGCTGGTCAAAAACGGAGCAGGAGGGCTGGGTGCCAGCACCCTGGGAGGACGAGTTGCCTGCACGTTAGGCCCAGGCAGGGGCCAGACAGGGGTCAGGCAGGCTTCGAGATTGGTGCCCCAATGCGCTAGCCCTTGTTGGTGCGCAGATGTGGGCCATGTGATGCGGGTGGCCCACACAAGCACGCAAGTTGCCTGGCATTGCTCATGCATCACAGCATCACCGAGAGCTGCCTGGTGCGGCTACAAAGTGGGCCGCAGGCGTGAGACCGTGGGCATGAAGGGGGAGGGCTTGAAAGGGAGAGGCTGCCTGGCGGGTGCCACTGGCAGCATGTCCACGGATCCATCCCACGCCAGGCCGCTGTACTGCAGCCTAGGCAGTACGGCACCACTGCATGCCTGGCAAACAAAGGCCTCCACATACCTTTCTGCAGCAGGTGCCTCCGAGTTGCGCCGCTCGGCGCCCAGGAGTCGTGTTCTGCCTGCACGCATTGTGAAGCAAGCTCACGGCACGGGCACAGGATGGCAGGCGTCTGGTGTGATGGACAGCGCTTGTGGGGCAAAAGCAGGACATGTGAACGAAGATGTGGCGGTGCGGGGCCGGCCACTGGGGCGGGCGGCTTCACCTCACGAGCGGCGGTGGCAGTGAGCATCACCGCCAGCAGTGCCGCGGCAGCTGCGGCAGCCACACCCTGCATTTCGGGCACTCCGGAGCGTGCCAGGCAGCGCTGCCAGTCTCGAATGGCTCGCAATGCGACGGAAAAGGCAGTGCAGGTGGATGGTGCGTTCTTTGCCGTTTGGCTTTGAAGGCTTTGGTGCGGCCTTGGGTAACCCAAGCTAAATGCCGGTAGTCGAATCTTTTCAAGGCTTTGAACGACGGCAAGGTTAGCTGTGAGCGCGCGCGGCTACGGTCGGGTGCATTTCGGCATTACACGATCCGAAATGGCACGTGGCCACTTGCACGTCTTGGACAGGCCTTTGGTTGTACCTCCCGCTTGTCGGTTGCCCCCTCAAGAGACCTTCGCTGCGATGGCTTCTTGCATGTGCCCTGGGGGGTCATTGCATGCCACCAGGATCAGTGGCCATCATGGTGCAACGTAACGGCGACTGGGCTGGCGCCGCGGGTGGGTGGAGGCGCATGGCGGGAGGCGAGCGGGCAGACATGAGAGCAAACATGATGCGGTCCAACAGTGCACGCAAGCTTAGTTGTCAAATGCCTGTCAAAGTTGTAACTGCATGCATGCAAAGGAAGAGCGACCTGAGTGCCTCCTGGGCTTCTTCAGAGCGATTTAGGTTGACAGGGACGTGAGGAGGCCAATGGACACCTTGGCAGGACTGCTGGACTGCTGCAGCGATTCTCACACGCGGCGCAGTTGTGACTGCCCGGAATACATGTGATGGTGCATGGGCGGCGTCTGCACTGCCGGCGCTGGGCTAAACTGGGCCCCTCAGCATGCCCTGCGCCACAGCCGGGAACAGTCCGGCCGGGAACAGCCCAGCGGTCGCACCTCTGCCTGGCATGGCAGGGGCTGCAAGCCAAGGCTGGCTGCCAGGCAGCTTCATTTGGCCTGCCTGGCAGCTAGATGGAGCCTGGACAGACGGGGGCGGAGGGTGCAGCGCTCGATCCCAGGCTGTCTTGCTCCTGCACCGGCCCCGCAGGCAGAGCGGCGGCTGGGGAGGGCGCTTGGGTGGGGGGTGGACCGTCCGGCAGGGGAGAGGTGGCCGCGGGGGGCGGACCAGCCTGCGAGGGAGGGGTGTCCGCGGGGGGCAATGAAGAGCACGAGGGTGCCATCAGGGGATCTGTGGGGGCCAGCGCTGGTGGCACACCAGCTGTGTGCTGTGGTCCTGCTGCGCCACTCAGCCTGGGCGTGCTGGCTGGCTGCAAGGAAAGGTGCAGCAGGGTCCTGCACAGGCGACCCTGCGGGGCGGCGCACCTCCGTGCTGGTAGGTGTGTGGGGGGACGTGTCAAACACCCAGGTCCCTGGCCAACTCAGCACCTCAGCACCTCCCCAGCACCGCCCTGGCAGCACCCCAGCAGCACCCAGCTCGGGACACAAGGAGGCATCGCTCACCGGGGCCTGGCCGCCTGTCGTGCCACCCACTGGCAGGCCAGACGGCAGCCCAGCTGCACGGGGGAGGCGCGGCGGCAGCTGGGGCCTGCTGACCGCAGGTTGGGGCGGTGCATTCCTGCCTCCCTGCCCAGCAGGCGGCCTGCCCGTCGTCTCGGCAACGAACGAAAGAGGTGGTCGTGGGCATGGGGCCCGAGGGACGGGTGGGGCAGAATGGCACCCCGCTGGCCTCAGCATGCACAACAGGGAGGGCGCCAGGCCTAGCATGGGCCAGGGACAGGCGGGGCAAATGGGTCAGGCCTGTGAGGGCACCCCACCCGCCACGCGGCGTGTTGTCTCCTGCTCAACACGAAGGGCGGGGGGGCAGGGGACGGCAGAGCCCACGAGAGGCGGGACACACCGTGGCACCCAGGAACGTGTGGGACAGACCGTGTGGGAGAGTTTTGGCCAGCGCTGCTGCGCGTGCTGAGCTCGCGTGCTGCGGTGTGCGTGCTGCGCTCGTTTGTTTCGCACAGCACACAAACACGCAGCAAACTCCTCGCTTGCTTTTGCTCGGCTTCCGACTGCGGCACGCCCCGACCGCCAGCTGGCCCTCCCGAGGCCAGCGGTCCCCAACCCCACACCGTGTGTCGGCAGCAGCCAGTCCAGCCCACAACAGGCGGCGGGCAGTACAGTGAACAGCAACCCTGCGTGTGCATGAGGGCTTGCAACTCGACCAACGCCGGCGGCTGTGCGGCCAGAGCAAAGCCCAGTACACCACGGGTCCCCCCCCCAGAGTTGCCCTGTGGCCTGCCACTGCTGTGCTGCTAGCATTGTTGTTGACTACAATGAGTTGATTATGGGCGATGGGTGCAAGTGGTCACAATCGCCGGCGATGCTGTAAAAACAGATAGAGCTAGCGTCGTCATAGTAGTGTGCAGCCGCTTCAGGGCTGCTCGGAGAGCAAATAGTGGCTGGGACAAGCCGTGGCTGGCAAACGAGCCGTGCCAGGATTAGCGGCCTGAACGAGCCATGGCTTGTACAAGCCTGCAGTGCAGGTGGGGACCACGTGTCATGTTATGGTCAGTGGTCAGTGGCGACATGAGAGAGGCGTAGATGGGCGAGCAGAAGAGATGGGCGGCAGTAATGCAGGCCAGCGGGGCTTGGTGGTGGTGTGGTCAGAGTGGTGCATAGTTCAGAGTATCAACACAGAGGGCATAACCATACCCCCTCAGAACAGGTCTGTGGTGAATGTCTCTCATCGCTCCACACCACCAAGGTGCCCCGCCCCCGAAGGGGGCGTAAAAAGTGGGAATGCAGCAGGCACAGAGCAGGCGGGCAATGCAAAGTGCAGCAAGCGCAGTGGGTATGCAGCAGGCACAGCGCGGCAGGCAACGCAAGGCATGATGCAACACAAGGCACAGTGCAGGCGGGCACATGTGTGCGTGTGCTTGCGCCGTGAAGGCCGGCATGCGCACCGGTAGTGGGAGGGAGGGATGAGGAACCCAGGCAGGAGTGCCTTTAAAGGACAGGGAGCGTCCACCTCTGGTGGAGAAGCTTGTGCTGCTCTGCTGGCAGGATGGCGCTGCTGCTTCAAGCAAAGCTGTCGTGCACCTGTAAAAGTTGTGTGGGTGTGGGGAGTGGAGGTGGGGGGGACGTCAGCGCGAGAGTAAGCCCCGTTGTGTTGGCTCACGAAACCCCTCTAGTAAAAGAGGGGCCCGCGGCCGGCCACATAACTGTGGTTATGGCGAGCTGCCCCGCCGCCAGACGCTGCCCGGGGGCAGGGGCGGGCGGGGGTCCTACCCTTTCGGGCTGGCACTTTCTGCCGGGTCGCCCGGGGACTTTCGCCCAGCAGCTTAGCAGGTGGAGGTGCGGGAAGCGTGGGGGTGCTGAGGTGGCCCTTCGCGCTGCGTCCTTACCTAGAGCGTGTGTGTGGGGCTTGATGGAGCGAGGCGAGATGGATGGGCAGGTGGGATACGTCGGATGGAAAGTGACGTTGCCTGCCTGCATAGGGGGGCAGTGCAAGGAAGCGTCAGTTCTTGACGAAGGCAGAACGAGGCAGGACAGGGGCAGCAGAGGAAGGACTGGAAACTGCTCGACAGCCCAAGCACTGACCGGCATAGAAGCCAGAACAGTGGGTAGCAGGAAAGCACCCGGAGGGCTAGCTATCTTCACGGCAGCAAGGCAAGGCAAGCAACAGAGCAGGCATGGAAACTGCTCGACAGCCCAAGCACTGACCGGCATGAGAGCCAGAGCAGTGGGTAGCAGGAAAGCACCCGGAGGGCTAGCTATCTTCACGGCAGCAAGGCAAGCAACAGAGGAAGGAACGGAAACTGCTCGACAGCCCAAGCACTGACCGGCACGAGAGCCAGAGCAGTGGGTAGCAGGAAAGCA
>JTEE01000137.1:101684-114713 GCA_002896455.3 Chlorella sp. ArM0029B
GCAAGGCAAGCAACAGAGGAAGGAACGGAAACTGCTCGACAGCCCAAGCACTGACCGGCACGAGAGCCAGAGCAGTGGGTAGCAGGAAAGCACCCGGAGGGCTTGCTATCTTCACGGCAGCAAGGAGCAGGGCAAGAAGCAGAGGAAGGACTGGAAACTGCTCGACAGCCCAGGTGCAAGGAAACAAGATGCAAGAAAAGCAGGGCAGACACGCAAGGTGCAGCGGTGCGGCCGGCGGCCGGGCAAGCCATCAGATAGTGGTGCATGTAGTGTTTCCACATACTGGTCTTCGGTGGTCATTTGATATGGACGGTTTTTCATCGTGTGGCGTCGGCCGCCGGGCCGTTGCTGGCGAGCACCGGGTGTGCAGGCGGGCGGCCAGGCAGCAGTGCACAGAAGGGAGGGGCAAGCAAGGCGAGTGCAGCGTGGTGCAGGCAGGCAAACAGAACGGGCAGCACAAGCGGGTGCGGCGAGATGTGGTCCTTATGCTCACTGTTTGAGTTGGAGCCTGGCTTGCCGGTGAAGGGCTAGGCCAGGGAGGAGGCGAAGAGGAGAAGACGAAGTCTTGCCAGGAGGCTCAAATCAAACTGCAGGAGAATGGGAGCAGGGCGGCACGTGTTCAGTGCGCTGCGCTGCATGCTGGGCCAGTGGCGGGGGTGCGCTGTGCAAGGTGTGCATGTGTGTGCATGTCGCCGGGGGCGGAAGTGTGGGGGTGCATGGGGCGCGCGTGTGCTCTCAGTTCAGGTCTCCAGAAAATGATTCACCACAGCCGTGAGGCTCACTCGGTAGAACGAAAGTTTTCATTGTCGCATCACCGAGCACAGCGCGCGCAGCGCGCCGGCAGGCGCGCACCCATGCAATGCACATGTGGGTGTGGATGCACGGATGGCAGGAGCGAGCGGACCGGCGGCGTGCGGTGCAAAGCCCTGTGCAAACACGACAGACAGGCAGGTGGCGTGTGCAAAAGCGGTGTGCTCGGCGAATGGCTTTGAAGGTCGGAAAGAACGCAGCGATTGTTGTTGTCTCTTCAGGCAAAAAGCTCAGAAGTGTGTGATGATAACAAGTCTCGTCACTCCTTCAGCCAGCCAGGCCAGCCCATCCCAAAAGGCAGGGCAAGTACAGAAACAAGGCAAGAAGAGGCAACACACACACCAGGGGACGGACGCTCCTAAGGCGGCGGTCTCGGCAGCGGCGCCAAATGTTTGAACAGTGGCGCCGCCGAGGCCCCGCGCCGCCCTGCAGATGTTCACAAGCAGGTGTGGCACATTGTCAGTGGCAATCAAAGAGAGGTAAGGGTGGACTTTGAGTGTGTGTGTGCATGCAGTGGGATGTCGCCCCTGCTTGATGACTGACAAGCGGCGGGCCAATTCAGGGAACAGGCTCAGGGAATCAACGGGCAGGCCTGTCTCCACTGATGAAGGAGAGACGCACCGATAATGAACCGAGTTGAGTGTTCATGTGCATATGCATGCTTCCCAAACAGGGATGGCGAGAGCAGGGTGCGGAATGGTGCAAGGGTGGTGCTGCGGCGGTGCGGCAGCCCTCAGGGATTGCTATGTTGTCCACCTTGGGGTTCAGTTCTCAAAGATTAATCAACATCACCGGGCACCACCCCGCCGCAGCACACGACACCAATAGAGAAGTGTCTCACCTGGGGGGCGGCTGAGGGTTGCGGGGCTGGCTGAACAGTAGCGAATAAGAGTTCGAACACCCCACTCTGCCTCTGAAGAGGAGTGCAGGCCCGCAACTTTCCAGGCCCGGGTCCCCATGCAGCCACTTCGCTCGCCCAGGGCGTCTGCAGCCCGTCTGGTGAACCGACAGCTTGATCGAGAGGCCCACTAGCCGGATTGCAGGTCTGAAGCTCTTGGGTGAGCACCCGCGCTTGCTTCTCCACGCCCCTGTTTCGCGCAGCCCATTTGATTACACCGGGTTGTTGCTTGCCGCACGGTCCAGGGGCCTGCCGAAGCGCCCCCGCCTGCTGCCCAACCCGCCGCCGCCCACGCCGCCGCCGGTTTGCCCTCCCTGCTGCCCCATTCGAGCTTCCTGTGGCGTCCCAACACCCACCAGTACAGCTGCGGCAATTTCCACCACCATAAAGAGCCTGCTGTGTCCCCATGCTTCCTGCAGCAAGTGCCGAGGACCACAGGCAGGCAGGCAGACAGAGCAGAGCAGAGCAGCGATGGCGGCGGCGCCACAAGCAGCGCTTCGGCAGGGGCTGGGTGCCCTGGGCCGCGTCGCCCCCTCCCAGACTACACTCAAGCACCAGGCAGCCAAGGACTTCTTCGTGGAGGTGGGCAGCTCCTGCCTGCCTGGCTTCCTGCTGCCGTTTCGTTGCAAGCCTGCCACGCTGGGAGTAGTGCACGCCTGCGTCATCTGGGTCCCTGGTGTCGTGTCCTTTTGTTTTTCAGCAGCACAGCTGCCGTAGTGCTGCTGCGCAGCAGCCCAGGGTTGCGGTTCCTCAGCAGCAGGGCGGCCAGCAGGGTCTCCGGGGTTGTTGCGCCCCTTGACATACAGCAGGCACCATGCCTTATGCCTCGCCATGCTGGCACACGCGGTGCGCACAGCACGCCGCCAGGCTGTGCCTTCCAGCTGGCACCTGCTGCGCGCAGCGTGCGGCAGGCTGTCAACCCGTGCTGGCATGCGCAGCGCACAGCATGCGGCACACGACCCCCCCGTCCCCCGCGCCCCTTGCTTGACGCCGCGCGTGCCCCCGCCCCCGCCCGGCCCCCGGCAGGTCTAAGGGTCTGCCGCCGCCTGTCCTGGCTCCCGCAATCCACGGATTCTTTCACTGCCCCCGCCCCCGCTCCCCGCAGGTCTGCCGCCGCCTGCCCTGGCTTCAGCAATCCACGGATTCTGCTACTGCCCTGGCTCCAGCAATCCACCGATTCTTGTACTGCCCCGCCCCGCCCCCCCGCAGGTGTGCCGCTGCCTGCCCTGGATCCTGAACAACTACAAGCTGGAGGAGTTGACGACGGTGGAGGAGCTGCGCCGCAACGTGTCCTCCCTGTTCCGCAAGTACCGGGATGTGACCACCCCGGAAGTGATCGACCTGCTGGTGTACAAGGGGCGGGAGGAGCTGGAGGTGAGGGGCGGGCGGGGTGGGAAATGGTGGGGCACGATGGGGGGGCATCGAGCTAGAGTGAGGGGCGGGTGGGGAACGAAATGGTGGGGCACGATGGGGGGGCATCGAGCTAGAGTGAGGGGCGGGTGGGGAACGAAATGGTGGGGCACGATGGTGGGGCATCGAGCTAGTCAATTTCGTGGCTTGGAAGCTTGGGAAGCGGGGGTACGGCATGCCGCACAAGGGATGCGGGGGTGGGCTGGTTGTGGGGCCTGGATTGACCGCGGGTTGTGCGGGATGGTGCATTGTTTCAGCAGCTACCAGGGTGTGGCGACCCCAGAAGTGATCGACCTGCTGTTGTGCAAGGGGAGGGAGGAGCTGGAGGTGAGGGACGGGCGGGGTGGGTGATCCCAAGAAAGCTGGGCGGTTTCACTCCCAAGAAAGCTGGGTGAGGGTGGGAGGTGAAGCAGCAGGGGTGTGGGGTACGCTTGGTCGGTTGGTTCCTGGGCTTGGAACTGCAGTTCCAGCACTGCCAGGATCGACCTGCTGGTGCAACGGGCGGGAGGAGCTGGAGGTGAGGCTAGCCTAGTCTTTACAGGCGGTAGGGGCAAGGGGTTGGGAGGTGAAGCAGCAAGGGTGGGGGTTACGCTTGTTTCTAGGGTTGGGCCTTGGGCTTGGAGCGGTGTGCTGGGGTTTGGGAGGGCGTGGGATGGCTGGGGGGGTGGGAGGTGCCGCACAAGGGGCGTGTGAGGCGAGCTAGCTGTGGTTCCTGGGGTGGCAGCGGGGTGTGGGGGGTGCGGGATGCGGGACAGTGCCCTGTTCCGCAAGCGCCGGCCGTGGCCATCCCGCTCGCCGCTCTCCCTCCCCTCCCTCCTCCCCCACTGCGAGTGGTTGGTACCACACCCGCGCCCCGTGCTCTCTGCCTGCATGCCCTCTGTCTTCCCTTCACCTGACCCTTCCTGCCCCCTGCTCCCTCTCCCCCCCGCCTTCCCTCACCTTCCCCTGCCTGCCCTCTGCCTTCCCTTCACCTGACCCTTCCTCCCTCCTCCCCCCGCCTGCCCCCGCAGATCTCTGCCTCTCGCTGTACCCGCCTGCCTGCCCTCTGTCTTCCCTTCCCCTCACCTGCCCCTCCTCGCCCTCCCTCTTCCCCCCCGCCTGCCTGCCCGCAGATGATCCTGATGCAGCACAAGCAGCGGCACCACGTGATCACGCAGTACGTGCACAACCCGGCGATGGACCGCATGAAGCGGGCACCCACCATGAGCCCCTTTCTGGAGGCCTTCTACAAGAGCAACTGAGCTGCCAGCTGGACAGCCGGCTGAGCTGGCACCCGCGCTTGACACGTCAGCGCCGTGCCAGCTCAGCTGAGTCACAACTCCTGCTGAGCTGGCCCCCCACGAAAGCCCTCTCCTTTGCTGCCGCACCCCTGCCTCCTCCTTTTGCTGCCTTCCTTGCCCCGCCTCCCCGCCTCCCCTGCTGCGCTCCTCCCCTTTCCCCGGCCGGGACTCTGCACTTTGCTGCCTGACGCAGCCCGTGCACCGGCCCCGTGCCAGCTGTACATTGTACACGAACACCCACTGTTGCTGTAATTACCACACACTGTCTCTCGGCCCGAGTGTGCGCCAGGTTGCAACATCAACAGGTGCGGCGCAGCAAGGGTGGGGAGGGAGCAGGCAGAGGGGAGCGGACCGGGGCCAGTGCAGGAGCGGGAGAGAGTGAGAAGCAAGAGGGGAGCAAGCGAAAGCACGAGCAGGCAGCGGAGGGGAGAGGAGGCGGGAGAAGGATACATTTGAACGTATGAATTCGGGGCAATGCTGGGGAGGATAACAAAAGGAGCGGGGAGGGGGCAAAACTGAATGGGTGAGGTCAACAGGAGCGGGGGCCAGGCAGGCGAGCAGGGGCCAGGCTGGCACTGCCTGCCCGTAGCGCTGCCGGGCCTGTGCTGAACAGCACAGCACAGCACGCTCACATCGCGAAGTTGGGGCAGCGCGCCTCTGTGCCCTCTGTGACTGCAGCAGGGAAGGTGGCGATCACGCCATGGGCTTGAGGCACCGCTGCCGTGCTGTGGTGCGACGAGGGCATGCAGGCAGGTGGCGGTCGGGGCAGGGCCAAGAGGAGGGTCGGTCACGCCATTGAAGTTGAGGCAACGCGTCTTGGTGCCACTTGTGACCACAGCGCAGCAGGAAGGCGGCGGTGCCCTGGTGGAGGGGTGATCGGGAGCCATGAGGTTGAGGCACCGCGTCTTTGTGTGCAGCCAGGCAAATAGCGGTGCATGTTTGTTGCACGGCGTGGCACCGGCGAGTGCCCGCAGCGGGTGCAGGCCAGTGGCGGTTCCCTTGCAGGGTCAGGCCATGAATTTGAGGCACCGCGTTTCCGTGTGCACGGCGTGGCAGCGGCGGGTGCAGTAGCGGGACCCGCAGCGGGTGCATGTGTAGGTGGACATGTCGCCGCACACGGAGCAGAACTTGCGGGTGGCAGAGGTGAGGGGCGGGCCCACGGCAGCTGTGAGGTAGCTGGGCGCCCCCTCGGGCAGCCGCTCCAGCTCAGCCTCTTCAACATAGTCCCTGCAGGGGGCAGGGAGAGGGGAGTAAATAAGAGGGGGTTGCTGTGCATGAGTGGTGAAGGGCAAAATGACAGACAGCAGAGGAGTAGGCAGCTGCTCCAGCTCAGCCTCTTGCACCTGCAGGGAGGCAGGGAGGCACGGGAAGGGGGGAGGCAGGCTATGCGTGAGTGGTGGAGGGCAAATCGAGGCATGCAAGGGTTACTGGGGGAGGGACAGGTGGGGGTTGCTGTGCATGAGTGGTGGAGGGCAACAAAGTACACAGCAGAAAAGTAGGCAGCCGCTCCGGCTCAGGCCTGATCCCGTGAGGGCAAGCGGCAAGGGAGACCGGGTCAGCCAAAGGGAGACCGGGAGACCAGCCACACGAGCAGAGTGCTGTGGCCTCACTTGTCCCACTGGCGCCCGCCCACGCTCTGGCGCTCAGACGCCTGCCCACAACACAACACAGCACACCTCTCTGAACAAGGCGGGCATGCATGCTGGGGAGGTCAAGCAGGCGCACCTGAACACTTTGGGCCCCTTTGTTTTCTCCGCGATCATCCCGCGCGTCTTGCGCATGCCGCCCCCCACTTTGACCTTCTTTCGCTTGCGGCCGCTTGCTTCCGGGTCTGCACAGCGGGGATGAGCACATTGGGGATGAGCACATTGGGGATGAGCACATTGGGGATGAGCGAATGCACATCATTGTACGACGAATTGCGGGGGCAGATTGCACCCGGCCTGTTGTCAGACGCTTGCGGCGGCTGGAGGGCCCCCCTTCCGGGTCTGCAAAGCGGGGGCAGGGCGGGGGGATGAGCGAATGCACACCATTGTACGCCAAATTGCGGTGGCAGATTGCGACCGGACAGTTGTCAGACGCTTGCGACCGCTCGAGGGCCCCCCTTCCGGGTCTGCAAAGCGGGGGCAGGGCGGGGACCCGCGAGGGCACACAAGAGTGCACAGCGTGTCAAGCCACGCACTGGCTGGATAATTTTTCAACCGGCCAGCTAATTGGATGCTTGCGTGATCGCTGGAGGGCCCCCTTTCTGGGCCTGCAGTTGCAATTGAGACAGGCAGGCAGGGGTGCCCCGCCCTAGGATGTCGAGTGTGGGCCCACCGTGGGCCGTGCGGCCTGTGCGTGCTGCAACAGCAGGCCTCCCCCCCGCCCCACCTTCGTCCGAGGGCAGCTCAAACTCGTCGTCCCCCGACCCCGCCCTGTGATCGCAAGCTGCTCTAAGCGTGCAGCGCCGCATAGGGTGGGAGGACTGATGCCAGTCTCCCTGTCTCCCCACTGGGCCGTAGGGGTCACCCCCCCACGGCCTCCCCCCCGCCCCACCTTCGTCCGAGGGCAGCTCGAATTCGTCGTCCCCAGACCACCCTTGCGTCAATGCTGCGGACGGCCCGAAAGTCGTGCGAACCAACACCAGCAACAACCGGAACGTAATCACAACGCCCCACAGTCGGCAGCCCAACCTCAGCGCCCCCGGGCCCGCCCTAACAAAGCATCGTGGGCCAACCACGGGCCGACCTGCAACACCAGGCCTCCCCCCCGTCCCACCTTCGTCCGAGGGCAGCTCGAATTCCTCGTCCCCAGACCCCGCCGCAAAGTCGTCCTCCTTGTGGTTGTCCTCCTCCAGGGCGTCCAGGCGGGCCTGGATGACCTGCGGCAGGAGGGCAGGCGGCAGGCAGGACGAGGGCAGGCAGCAGTGAGGGGAGGAGACCAGGGAGGACCAGGGAGGAGGGGAGGAGGGGAGGAGACCAGGGAGGAGGGGGGCAGGGCAGGTCGGCAGTCGTTTTTCAAAAGTGGAGAGCGTGGGGGGAGGTGGCTAAACGTCCTCCTTCAGCGCTTCCAGCCGGGCCTGGATGACCTGCGCCAGCCAAGGCAGCAGGCAGGAGCGGCGGGAAGGGCAGGGGACGGCAGTGAGGAGTAGGGGGGGGCAGGGCGGCAGGCAGTGGGGGAAGAGGAGGGCAGGAAGGGGGACGGCAGGGCAGGTGGGCAGTCAACAGAAAGCAGCGCGAGGGGAATGCCTGAGCTTTCCTACTGCCAGTGCAGTCAGGCGGCCTGTGTAGGCGGGCAGGTTTGTGAGACATAGTGGGAGGGATGGTCCGGGAGGTGTAGAGCGAGCAGAGGGGTAGGAGCAGCCTCGAGAGGGTGGCATGCCAGTCTGCATGACTACAAGTTTGTGCCAGATCACCCCGTGCCACCCTGCGTGAATATTGAATGCAAGTCTGACAGGCAAGGGCATGAGCGCAGGCTGGTTTTGCGCAGGGGCGGCCGCTCACCCGCCGCCGGTCGGCCTCGTCCACCACCGCCATCCGCTCCGACACCTTGCGGTTGCGCGTTTGTCGTTTGTCCGCCATGGCTGCCAGTCACGCTGTGCCTGCCGCCAGCGGCTGAGGAGGCCTCCAGGCCTCTGGCTGTGTCGCTGCCGCGAGCTCAGGGACGCCGGCTCGCCTACTCGGTGCTAAATCATGCAGCAAGGCTGCCAGCTGGATGCGCCGCGGCTTGTTCCGTTCTGCCGGGCCCACTTTTTCCTGCTGCGCTCCGTGCGGCGCGCCAACAGGGCAGACAAGCAGCTTGCTTGTGCTGCCCTGCCGATCACACTTGCTACATTGTCCAACGCGTGCCAGCTGCCCACGGCAGTCTTCGGGAGGGCGGCCACTGCACGGCGCTGCCACTCGCTGCGCAGCAAGGCGGGGCAGGATGGAGGACATCCGGGCCACCCTGGATGGTGCGCCGAGCGGGCGGGACGCACCGCCCAGGCAGTGCTGAGGCGCTGCCGCCGGTGCCGCCAACGCCACCGCCAGGGCGGCGCCAGCACCCCTGCGTGTGTGTTTTACGTAGCCAGGCGTAACCTCAGCTGTATCAAGTATTCATTCAATTGTTGACTTGCTCTTCCTTTAATTGCTGCAGCCCTGATGGGTTCGGATCGCAACGTGCCCCTGGATGAGCGTGACAAGCACAGGTGGGGCACGGCACAGTGCTAGGGCCCAAATTTGGTGGTCCGCTTCATAGCTTTTGCGGCTGACCCCCAGCTGTACAGTGGGGGAAGACAAAGTGCCTTGCCAAGCCTCGCCCTCTCCGCCTGCACCCTCACACGCTGTGCCCTGCTGCGCCCGTCCCGTGCTCTGCATCTGCAGGAAGGAGCGCAAGTTCAGCGGTGACGCGTAGGTGCCTGGCCAAGCCTCGCCCTCTCTCTGCCTCCACCCTCACACGCTGTGCCCTGCTGCGCCTGTCCTGCCCGGATGTGCAGGAAAGAGCGCAAGTTTAATGACGAGGAGGTGTGCAAGTACTATGTCTGCGGCTTCTGCCCCTACGAAGAGTTTCGGCGCACCAAGAACGACTGCGGCGACTGCCCCTGCGTGCACGACGACGGGTGCAGGGCGCAGTGGGAGGCGCTGGATGAGCGGGCCAAGGAGCGCTACGGGTGAGGTCTTTTGTTTTTTCATTGCGGTCCTTCTTGCAATTTTTGAGTTCGTAAGGCGCAGTGGGAGGCGCTGGATGAGCGGGCCAAGGAGCGCTACGGGTGGGCGCTGTTCTGCCTCGCTGCATCCCTCTGTGCAATCCGTGTTTGGGATTGGTGGCGTTTGGAAGGGCGCTGCATGAGCGGGCCAAGGAGCGCTACGGGTGGGTGGGCGCTGCTGTAATGCACTGCACTCCCTCGTGCAATCCGGGTGTTGGTGTTCATTTATTTGGTGTTTGGCGTTTGACACCTGGCGTCAGGGAGGTGCTGGAGCGCTACAGGTGACGGGGCGCTGTTGCGCCTCATTGCATCCCCTAGTGCAACGAGAGTGTCTGGCGTTTGAAAGGCGCAGTGGGAGGCAGTGGACGAGCGGGCCAAGGAACGCTACGGGTGGGTGGGCGCTGCTGTGGCCTCGCTGCATCCCTCTGTGCAATCTGTGTTTGGGATTGGTGGCGTTTGGTGGTCGCTGCTGTGATGCACTGCATTCCCCCGTACAGTCCGTGTGTTGGTGTGTGTGTGGTTGGCGGTGGAATGTGGCGTTTGGAAGGCGCAGTGGGGGGCGCGGATGAGCGGCCAAGGGCCCCGGTACAAGTGAGGGCGTCCCCCTTTGCCGTCAGTCACGTGCCGCCGGTCTGCGCAGCTGCTGTCTCCCTGGGTCGCTACACATACGATGCGCCGCTCATCAATTTGGATGATTCTGCCTACTCCCGCTGGTGCTAGTGCATCAAACCTACCTGCTCACGTCACCACCCTAGAGGAACAACCTGCGCACGCCTGTCGAAACATGTGTTTGAACCCTCTGTTGTTCCCCCCCTCCCATGCGCAGCTACGCAGCCGACCTGCCCCCGTGGTTTACCGCCTGCTGACCGCCTGCTGGTCGGCCTGCGCATGCCTGACGCCAACACTTTTGTTTTCTCTTCTTCGAACCCTCTGTTGGTCCCCCCCTCCCATGCGCAGCTACGAGCCAACTATCTCAAGTGGGTTGACCGCCTGCTGATCAGCATTTGTTTTTGACCCTCTGTTGTTCCACCCCTCCCACGCGCAGCTACGAGGCCGACCTGCTCAAGTGGTTTGACCGCCTGCTGGTCGACCTGCGCAAGCGCATCGACGCCAACAGCCGGCGCCTGTCCAGCAGCGATGCCCCGCTGGTGCGCGGTGCCAGGGGGCGGGAGGGGAGGGGGGTGGGTTTGTACTGCTCTAAGGCAGAGAGGAGACGCCAAAGTATGGCTTGTCCAGCAGAGACGCCCCGCTGGTTTGTTGCCTGGGGGGTGGAAGGGGGAGGGGAGGTCGTGAGGGTTGTAGGGCTTGTAGGGCTCGGTGGCAGGGAGGCATGGGCAGGAAGGTGAGGCCTGTGCAACAACCACCGGCAGCGGTTGTGTCAGCTGCCAGAGTGTGTCAGCTGTTGGTTTGGGGCCAGCAGCAGGCCCTGCAGCCGTTGCGGCCCAGCACGTCCCATCAACTGACGGTGACCACTTTTCCGCCGCTGTTGTGTCGTGTTGCCCTGCAGATACTTGTTTGGGACCAGCAGCTGCTGGACAGCATATCCCATCCCGTCCCATTGACGCTGCCACTTTCTTGCCTTCACTGGGCGTGCTTGCCCTGCAGCGGCTGGACAGCATACCCCATCACGTCCCATTGACGCTGCCACTTTCTTGCCTTCACTGGGCGTGCTTGCTGTGCAGATTCTTGTTGAGGACCAGCAGCGGCTGGACAACATGGCACAGCAGGTCAACGACTTGCTGGCGCGGGCAGCGGTGAGTGCTTGCATTGGCGTCCTTCACAGTGATGCCTGTACGGTGATGCATTGGTGTCTTGTGGCACCCGCAGGGACGCGTGGTCGCATCAGGGGTCCTGTGCAGTGATGTCCTGTGGCGTGGGCAGCACTGAGTGGTTGCTTCGGGGGGCCTTTCTAGTGACGTGACGCTTGGGTGCCTTTCTTTGTGGTGCATTGGTGTCCTGTTGAGTAACAACGCATTGCTGTCTTGTACCGTGGGCCGCGGTCAGTAAGTTGTTTGTAAAGCTGTATCGAGGGAACACGTTTGGGTCTTGAACCGATCTGTCTGTCCGCCTTGCTCCTGACCTGACCTCACCCCCACTCCCGCCCCACCCCACTCTTGTCCTCCCTCCCCCCCGCCCTCCACTTACAATTTTGCAGATGCTGGGAGAGCAGGGCGACATTGACGGGTCGCAGGCTGCTGCCCTGGAGGCTGAGCGGCTCAAGGCGGCGCGCATTGCTTTTGAGCAGGGGGCGCAGGCGCGGGCAAACAGCAGGCTGGGCAAGAACTTGAACCAGCAGGCGAGCTGGGCGGGGGCCGGGCGGGGGGAAGAAGGGGAAGAGGAGCGGGCACTGTGCATTTCGACCCGGCTGTAGGGGCAGATGGGGGCGCGCGGGCGGCCGGGTGTTGCGTGAAGCGACCTGATGTTGCTCTTCGGATGTTCACCATTATGATTATGATCAACCCGTGCCCTGCTGCCGCCCCGTCCACACTGTGCTGTGCTGTGTCGTGCTGTGCTGTGCTGTGCTGTGCGCTGCAGGTGTGCCAGATCAGCGGGCTGATCATCAACAACGAGGAGAGCCGGCTGCAGGACCACTACGCGGGGCGCAACTACAAGTGAGGAACTTAGGGCTGGTGCAGTCGGATGCGGCATGCAAGAGGGGACAAGGCAAATGGCGTGGGCTGTCCAACCAAGAATGCTGTGGGGTGCAGCAGCAAGCAGTGGGCAGTACGGTGTGGTACAGCACGCAGTTAAGAGGTGCTGAGGGTAATGACTTCTCCCCTAATCATGTGCAGCTCTTGGAAGAGGCTGCACAAGGTGCAGGCCAAGCTGCTGGAAGCGAGTCGATTTCTGCCGCCTTTCCCCCTTTGTCTGTGCTTTCTCACCCTGTGCTTCCATGCTTTGCCCTCCAATTCTGTGCAGCTCCTGCAGGAAGCTGTGCGAGGTGCAGGCCAAGTTTCTTTCTTTCTTTGTGCTTCCCCGTTTTCAATGCTTCCTCACCCTGTGCTTCCATGCTTTTTCCTTGCTGCTGTGCAGCTCTTGGAAGAAGCTGCACGAGGTGCAGGCCAAGTTTTCTTTTCTTTTGCTTTCTTTGCGCTTCCCCTTTGTCTATGCTTCCTCACCCTGTGCTTCCATGCTTTGCCCTCCAATGCTGTGCAGCTCCTGGAAGAAGCTGCACGAGGTGCAGGCGAAGCTGCTGGAGGTGCAGCGGCAGCGGCGCGCCGGCACCTACGGCGCCCCCCGCACCGGCGACGTGCGCAGCAGCAGGCAAGCGTGTGTGGGCGGCCAGCAGTGCAGCCCGGGGGGGTGCAAGCTGGGGCATGTGGGGCGACGTGCGCAGCAGCAGGCAAGGCCAGGCAACCTGGGGGATGTGGGGCGTGTGGGCTGGGAGGGGCGTACTAGGCGAGGCTGACAGCAGTGCCTCTAGGGGCGGCACTCTGTGCCTGTGGGCAGCAGGCAAGCGTGTGTGGGCGGCCAGCGGTGCAGCCCCGGGGAGTGTAAGATGGGCCGCCGCAAGGGGAGCAATAATGCTTCCTGCTCTGTGCCTGTGGGCAGCCACAGCCTGCGGAGATGTGTGCCTGGGACTTGGAGCCAACCCGCCTCCCTAGCCTACCCTTGTGCGCCCCTCCCCTGCTGCTCTGCCTGCTGCAGCTACCGTGAGCGGGGGCCGGAGCGGGAGCGGGAGCGGGTGCCTGAGCGGGAGCGAGGGTACGACCGGCGCGACTCAGACCGGAGGCGGGAGCGGGACAGGTGCGGGCGGGTGGGCAGGTTGGGTTGTTGCGGTGAATCATGTGACCATCGGGTGGTGGAGGGCTGACCGTGCACAGGAAGTGTGAGCAGTACATGTGCGGGCGGGTGGGCAGGTTGGGTTGTTGCGGTGAATCATGTGACCTTCGGGTGGTGGAGGGCTGACCGCGCACAGGAACTGGGAGCAGGACAGGTGCGGGCGGTTGGGTGGGGTGGGGTGG
>JTEE01000137.1:123528-134432 GCA_002896455.3 Chlorella sp. ArM0029B
GGGGATGGGGGGGGAGGGGGTGCTGTGTAGATCGGAGGGCAGCTCTGGGATGTGGGGCGAGAGGTGGGTGAAGTCAAAGGAGGCGGTGCATCGTGCATGGTGCCTGCCGCATGCGGGCACCTGTGCATGCACGGTGCATGTGCCTCCCGCCCTTGACTTGCTTATTAAGCCGGTCCCCCTGACGCGGCTACGACCTGGGCCCTGTGTTGGCCAACCCCGCAAGCATGCTGTGCTTGCAAGCGACCACTCATCTCCTGCTGCACCGCGCTCCCCTTTATTTGCCACTCTGCCTTCCGCACCTCTGGGTGCCTTCCACCACTAATCCAACACTTGCACTTTGCTGCTGCCCTGCCGCCAGCCAGTTGGGCGCCTTGTCTGCCCGCTGGACTGCTTCTGGAGCCTTCTCCTACTATCCCTGCTTGTCGACTTTTTGGAACTTGTAAAAGCTGACAGTTGCTGGGTTCAACGCCTGAGGCCGGCAAAAGGTGTGGGTTGGGCACCTGCGGCGCGTCCCAAATGTCGATCATGAGTTACTGACGATTTATAATGGGAGGGCATGGGAGGTTATTCGCGTGTATTGTTGACAGATCCTAGCTGCACCGAACACAGGCAGTGCAGCATGTCATCGGATTCTGCAAGCGGTGGCTGCGGGCCCACAAGTCAAGAGGAGCAACACTGCGTCTGCCACATCACCCGGTTGATTGGAGCATCTGCCTTATATCGGCATATGCATCTATGCATCTATATGTAGCGCCTGGACCCCCACTTTCAAAGGGGTGCCAGCTCTGGGTCCAGGCATGCAGCATATTCAGCACAAACAGAGGCGTCTCCCCCAACATGGAGTGCCCTTCTAACCCTAGGCCTGTGACAATATTAATTGTTGTGCAAACGCGGGAGCCTGGCCCAGCGGGCGGCGGCGGTAGGCGTGCCTCAGCAAGTCGTGCCGCAAGGGCACAATGCCTGCCCCCGTGTTTTCCTACCGCACTCACATGCTCTGTGCTTCTTCGGCTCTGCCTTGAAGGAGGCGCCCAAGCGGGAACAGGAGGACCGGTGCCAACGTTGGCGAAAACATGGCCACTCAAATCATCGCTGGAATTTCCCGATTGTTCGATCATCAGGCAACCAGCTCAGATGAACAGGAAGCGGGGCGTTCCGTTCCGCAGCTCAGCACTGCTGGCAGGCCGCAGCGACAAATGGCAGCGATGATGCGAAAGTGCATGCCAACAGTTGCATTGTACGCAGATTCGCCTCGGCAATCAATTGGATCCGCTTGGGAGAGCCGAGTGTCACAATCGCCGATCAATTGCGGGAGTAAAGCGGCAGCAGCAGGATGCCGGTCGTCGGCGTGAACCGCGACAAACTGTTCGATGCTCTGGGCCAGAAGTACAGTGAGTGGGCGCGGGCCTCGGCCGGGCATGCGGTGGCCTTCTCCCCGGCGCTTGCAGGCCCGCTGACGCCCTCCCCGACGTTCTTCTGCAGCTGAGGAGGAGTTTGAGGAGCTGTGCTTCGAGTATGGGATCGAGCTGGACGATGTGGTGCGTGGTTGGGTCAGGGCTGGCTTGCCGCCGCTGCCGCCGCCGCCAGTTCTATGCCGCCAGTCGCCGGAACTCGCTGTTTTGCTCCCGCTACCTGGAGTGCAAGCTGCCTTTGTGGCACCGTCCACTCAACGTATATGTTCCTTGCTGCCCCTGCATTACTGGGCACACTTGGTTGCGTCAGGTGGCGGCGCTGCCCGTCCGCTCATGCGTCGCCTGCTCTGCCTGCTCATGCCTTTTTTCCTTTTCTCCGTCCCGCCCCGGAGTAGACCAGCGAGAGGGAGATGATGCGGAAGGAGCTGTCGGGGCAGGCAACGGCGGATGTGAGCGGTGCCAGCGAGGAGGTAAGCGCACGCTGACCTGACGTAGGGCCGCTGGTCAACGCCCGCTGGTCAACAACGCCTCTGCCGCTGCCGCCGCCTCTGCCAGCGCTTGTTGGGTGCTGCGCCGCCTGTTGGGTGCTAGCCAGGTCGGCAGGCGTGTGGCGCTGCTGTGGTGTTGCCGAGGGGTGGCAGAGGGGTGCTGGCTGGAGCCAGGCTGGCCAGCTGTCGGAGCCAACCCTCCTGCTGCGTGCGCTCGCTCAGTGTCCAGCCTGCCCTCAGCGCGCGTTACGTGCTCGGGTGCTGGGTGGTTGATTCACGCCACGTGGGTGCATGATGGTCCTGCAGAGTCGGTTGCATGGTGCTTGCTGCTGCCTGTCGTCACTGCATGGGTGCATGCCCGCCCAGATCGTGTTGCCTTGCTGCTGCCTGCATGTGTGCCTGCATGGGTGCTTGCCATGCTGCCCCACGGCTTCATCCCGGTCAGCAACATCCACACCACCCACACCAGCCCATTGCCTGCGCGGTTGGTGCTGTTAGCTCGCACCGTCGCTTTGCTTCTCACCCGGTCGGACGCACCGTGCAATTGACCAGCACCCACCAGCGATGTTCTGCCCACCGGCAATGTGCTGCATCCAACCCCACTGTCCAAGCTGTGCTGTGCCTCCGCCTTGGCAGGTGATTTACAAAATCGACATCCCCGCCAACCGCTACGACATGCTGTGCCTGGAGGGCATTGCCCGCGCCCTCAACATCTTCCGGGAGCGGGAGTCACCGCCGCAGTACACGCTGGCAGACATGAGCGGTGGGTGGTGCTGGTGACGGGGGGCTCTGAAGTGAAAGCGGGGTGGGGTGGTCGCTGCGGCCGCACTACACGCTGGCTGACACGAGCGACGGGTGGTGCTGGTGACAGGCTGTCCTGCTGTGGAAGCGGGGTGGGGTGGGTTGTGGCGACGCTGCGGCACACGCTGGCAGGAGTGAGCGGTGGATGTTGTTGACAAGTTATATGATGCGGAAGTGGGGTGGGACGCGCGGCGCTGCGGTACACGCTGGCAGGCGTGAGCGGTGGGTGGGTGCTCGCCACGTGTGTGTGTGTGTGTGCTGCTGTTGCAGCAGGGCGGGAACAGACGCCGCGCCACATGCTGTCAGACATGTGTGGTGGGTGGGCATTGTTTTGGACCAGTGGGGTGGGCATTGTTTTGGACCAGTGGGCTGGGAGGCGCTGCTGGTGCACACTGGCAGAGAGGAGAGCGGTGTCGCTGCTGCAACCTCCCCACCAACGCTCGACACCGGCTGCCCTTGCGCCTGCAGGCAAGCAGGCAGATGCATTGCATTGCATGGTGGTCAAACTGGAGGCATAGCGGGTGCACTCCTTTGTGGTGTGCTCTTTGGTTCACTCGTTGCGTGCCTGCCCTCTTCCTGCAGGCAAGCAGATGCACCGCATGGTCATCAAGCCGGAGACAGCGCTGGTGCGCCCCTTTGTGGTGTGCGCTGTGCTGCGCGGCATCCAGTTTGACCCCGTGCGCTACAACTCCTTCATCGACCTCCAGGTCAGCACAGCATGGCACAGCGTGGCGCAGCGAGGCACAGCATGCATGCAGCAGGGGTGGGGCACAGAGGGAGCACGCACCCTTTGCACGTCTTTCTCACGGCGACCGCAGCACAAGCCCCACTGGAACCTGTACTGGCAGCGCAGCACCGCCCAGATGCACCTCTCTTCCCGCCCCACTCAACACCTTGGGCATGCTGGCCCTGGCAGGACCAGCTGTGCCGGCGGTGCACGCTGGTGTCTCTCGACACGCACACATCAAAACCCAATTCTACTTTCTTCCCTCCTCTTTTCGCTTTTCGCAGGACAAGCTGCACCAGAACCTGTGCCGGCAGCGCACCCTGGTGGCCATTGGCACGCACGACCTGTCCAAGGTTCAGGGTCCCTTCACATACGAGGCCCTGCCACCTGAGGACATCAGCTTTGTGCCCCTGAAGCAGAGCCGGGAGTTCAACGCGCGGGAGCTGCTGCAGGTAGGCGGCAGGCAGGCAAATGGTGTGGGATGTGGGTGGTGGTTGTTGATGTGGGGGCTGGGCAGTGTGGGCTGGGCAGCACGCGGGCCCCCCATGCTGTCGCGGCCCACCCACACGCGCTGGCCTCTGTTTCATTCTCCGCAATTCGAGTTTGCACCTGTTTGTCACACACGGGAGCTGCTGCAGGCAGGCGGCCGGTGGGTGGGTGGGTGCGGGCCAGGCGATGTGGTGTGGTTGGGGGTTGCCTGCCGAAGGCGGCTGCAGGCGGCTAGCGGCAGTGCAGCAGCACACATGTGCCTCGTTGCCGTGCTGCACAGTCACCAGCGCTGGCCTGCCCACGTGTGTTTTGCCTCGTGTGCCTGGCTGCCCTGCGTGCTCCTGGTTCTACCCAGCCAGCCAGCAAACACACGCCAACAGCAGCGCACACATCATGTGCTAAATCAAGGGAGCTGCACGAAATGCTGATGTGGTGTGTGCCCCCCCCCCCCCCCCCGACCTGCAGCACTACCTGGCCAACGACCAGAAGCTGAAGAAGTTCGTGCCCATCATCCAAAACAGCCTGGTGTACCCCGTCATTTACGACGCAGACCGCCGCGTGCTGAGGTGAGCATTCTTTCTTTCTTTCTTTCTTTGTTTGTTTGTTTGTTTGTTTGTTTGTTTGTTTGTTTCTTTGTTTCTTTGTTTCTTTGTTTGTTTGTTTGTTTGTTTGTTTGTTTGTTTGTTTGTTTGTTTGTTTGTTTGTTTGTTTGTTTGTTTGTTTGTTTGTTTGTTTGTTTGTTTNCAGCCGCCTGCATGTACGCACGATGCCGGCTAATGATTCGAAAGCAAACCCTGAACATTCTGTGATGGTTGAAAGATTAATAACATGAAGCCCCAGCCCTATGAACGACACACTAGCCACAGCGCCTGCACCGCCTCACCTCGCACTAACCGCCAGCATGTACACACGATGCTGGCTGATGATTCGAAAGCAAACCCTGAACATTCTGTGATGGTTGAAAGATTAATAACATGAAGCCGCGCTTTGCATCCACCCCACCTCAAATCGGCACCTCCCCTACCCTACCATTCGTGCACGTCCCGTGCTCACCTGCCTCTCCTCTCACCCCACAGACTGTGGCTTGGCCAGGCTCCCGGTTGGTTTCGATGTGGCCTCTCACCCTGCCCTATCAATCATGGGTGTTGCACCACACACTTTGTTGCTTCCCATTCCGCTCAACCCTCTTGCAGCCTGCAAAGTGTTGGAGGGTGTGTGTTCACCCCTGCACCCCATCTACCCACTGCACCCTCCCACCCACNCAGCCGCAGCCGCGACAGGCGGCGCAGCAGGAGCCGCGACCGACGCGACCGGTGAGCCCTGCACGGCCACACACCTGCCAGCCTGCCAGCCCGCCTGCCTGCCTGTCAGCCCGCCAGCCCGCCAGCCCTGCCTGCCTGGCACCCACCGCATGCTCCACTCTGTTGCAAGCAGACCTGCTCTGCGCACCCCTTCTAACCTCACCCGCGTTGCATGCCCGCAACGCCCCTTTTGCCACGCGCCTGCAGGTCTGGCAGGGGAACGAGCAGGGATGATGCCCCACGGGCCGGGGTAGAAACCGGGGCGGCGCCTGCCCCCAAGTAGCTGCCATTCCTTGGCCCGCAGAACCTGCCACGGCCCAGCGCCCACTGCAGCAGCGAATGTGACGGGGGCACTGTGACAGCTGCAGCACCGTGGTCAGCATTAGTGTTGGGAAGCGTGCCCACACTAATGGCCTGCCCAGGCAGACTAAGCCATTCATCACCTGCCTGCCCCATTTCATTTCGCGCCCAGCGTGTTGCACACCCCCGCCTGCTTTGCTTTGCTCTGCCTTTGTAACTTGTGCCAGTCACCATCGCTTGGCTGCTCTTTCACACTGGGACGTGAGTGCTGCCATCAGTCCAACATGCAGCGTGGGCCTAACGCCGCTGGCGGCGTTGACTGCCACTGCAACTTCCGCGCCAGTCTGCACTTGCGGCAGTCTGCAGCCCATGGTATGTGCATCGTGGTGCATCATTGGGCTTCGAAATGAAGCACAATGTTTGTTCGCTTTGCACGCTAGGCTGGTGCTGTGGTCGCCGTCTGATCTACGCTCATCTACGTATCCCTGCTTGAAGTCGTCTCTTGAGTCAAAACACACACTCCAGTAAGATTTTTTTTGGATCTCTGGCAAGCACCCTGTGACAGGCAGGGCACCCTATCTGTCCTGCTCCCTTGTGCTCGCTGATATTGGGCTGGGCAGCGGCAGCCTGGCGTTGAGACGACAACCCCACTGGAGATCGAGAGCGAGGCGGTATGTACCCTCTATCTGGCATATGGCATATGCAGATGGCTGTTTGCGAGAAGGCCGGACAAACGGCAGGCTGAGGGTGAGAGCAAGTGATGCAGCTGAGCCGCTGGCGCTGTCAGACTCAGCGTGCACAGCAGGACAGGCCATACCTCTCCCATGAACCCGTGCCTCCCATCTCCCTGCCCTGCCGCCTGTACTTTTCTACCAGATACCTGCTGCTCAGCAACCCCCCCATGGACCTTGGTTGGAACAACTTGCCCCTCACGCCGAACATAGTTTTCTACCTGACCGCTTGTACCCGCCTCGCGACCTGTCCCGAGGTGTCGAGCTGCGCTTGACACTGGGACCGGCACGAGTGAGCGTCCCAATGTCGTGCCCGCGGTTTGAACCTCACGTTCAGAGAATGCGAACGGGCTCGAGCTCATGCGCCGCCCGCCTCCCTGGGAAGCATCCGAAGAACGAGGAGCAGGAGGATCAAGTGCAGGTGCTGCAGCCGGAGGGGCAGGGGCGAGGGCCGGCCCAGCGGCAGCGCCACCAGCCCGGCCTGTCGCCGGTAGAGGCGCTGCCTGCCGAGTTGTTGGCATGCATTCTCAACCAGCTGGGCGACTCCGCAGCCGACCGGCTGGCCGTGTCTGCCTGCAGCCGCACGCTGCAGACGGCCGTTTACGCAGCAGAGCCATCGTGCTGGGAGACGGTTGCGGTGACCCGCAGGGCGACCCGCACCAGCAACGGGTGCACGGCCGAAGCAACGTTTGCAAAGGTGGAAGGCTGGCTCGCCGCACGCCGCCCAAATGTGCAGTGGTTGCGGCTCACCGGCCCGCACGACGTGCGGCCACCGCTGCTGCCGGAGCCGCCACGTGAGTGCAACACTTCGTGCTGCTCTGGCTGGGTCTCCCTCGGGCCGTGAGTAAGTGTGCCTCGGGGTTGTTGCAGACAGAGGGTGGCCCCATCGGCAGTGTGGCCCCATGCCACATGTCGCACGCTCTCTGCAGTGCCAGTTGCTGGACCGCCCTTGACCAACTCTTGCCCTTAACCAACCCCTGCCCTTATGCCTTCCTGCCCCCCTTCCTCCCCCCATGCCTGCGCTCCCTCCCTGCCCTCCCTCCCCTCCCNGTTTGTTTGTTTGTTTGTTTGTTTGTTTGTTTGTTTGTTTGTTTGTTTGTTTGTTTGTTTGTTTGTTTGTTTGTTTGTTTGTTTGTTTGTTTGTTAGGGCATTGATGGGTGGGTGCGTGATTTCAGATGCAAGCAGCCTGGGCATGCCTGCTTCTTTCATCATGCCGACCGCTGCGTGCTGAGGTGAGCGGGACAGGCAAATGTGCCATGTGCTTGGCATAGTTAAGCCGGGCATGCCTTGTCACCTACGGTGCAGACCGTCGCATACTGAGGCAAGCGGAGAGGAACCGTGTCTTTGCCGGTGGATTGGCTACACGGTTTGAGGGGCTTGTGTGTAGCCTGCCACTCCACCATCAGTCCCCAGGCAGCACTGTGCCATCAACGGACACAACTTTGCTACGTGCCTTCTCACCTTCCCCGCCCACACACTTGCCTCCCTCCCATGTGCGCAGCCTGCCCCCCATCATCAACGGGCAGCACTCGGCCATCAGCTTGGAGACGCGCGACGTCTTCATCGAGTGCACAGCCACCGACGTGACGAAAGCCAAGATTGTGCTCAACACGGGTGTGTGCACGTGCTGCCGTGTGTGTACAGCTCAGCTGACTTTAATGCTAGCGTGGTTGCCGTATGTGTGCAGCTCAGCTGACTTTAATAGTAGGGTGGTTGCCGTATGTGTGCAGCTCAGCTGACTTGTAATGGTGGGGTGGTTGTTACTGGCATTGCAACAGCAGCAGCGGCTGTGCTGGATGCAGGTGTGGGGCGTGGGGGGGTGAGGGAGAGATGGCACGGGTCTGGAAGAGAACTGGCATCGTGCTGTGCAGTGCAGTGCTGTGCTGTTCAGTGCCGTGCCGTTCTATGCTGTGCAGTGCTGTGCTGTTCAGTGCCGTGCCGTTCTATGCTGCGCTGTGTCGTGCTGCACGGCGTGCAGCATGCCCTGCTGCCCTCCCTTTTGGGGCACGGATTGCTGGGCGTGTGTCACCCCTGCAAGCGTGTCTTCCGCAGCAAATAAGCCGGTGTGCCGGCCCTCCCCATGGCCGGGACATGACTACATGCTGCGAACAGCAAACCCCCCAGCGCCGCTGTCTGGCTGGCGGCGCTCCCCCCCATGAGCCGCCGGTCCTGTGATGTCTGCGCATATCCCCACTCCTCCATAATATGACATGGTTGCCCCTCCCACTCGTCCCGGCACGCCCACCCACTGTGCCTGCCTGCTGCATCGCCGCGCCGCGCCGCCCAACCCACCTCTTGGCTCACCTTCCCCCTGCTCCCCCCGCTGCGCCCTGCTGCGCCCTGCTGTGCCTGCTGTGCCTGCTGTGCAGTTGTGGCCATGTTCTCCCCAATTCTGCAGGCCTCTCGGCTCACTCACCGTCTACCTGCTCCCCCTGCTGCCCCCTGCTGCGCGCTGCTGTGCCTGCTGTGCAGTCATGTTCTCCCAGTACTGCAGGGCTCTCGGCTCACCGTCTTCCTGCTCCCCCTGCTGCCCCCTGCTGTGCCCCTGCTGTGCCTGCTGTGCAGTTGTGGCCATGTTCTCCCAGTACTGCGAGCGCCCCTTTGAGGTGGAGCCCGTGGAGGTGACCGATGCGCTGGGTGCCAAGCACAGTGAGTTCATGGCTTGAGTGCAAACTCTTACTATGTTCATTGAAGTAGTTATTGACACTCATGTGTGCGCTGGGGGCCGAGCACAGTGAGCGGAATGTAATGAATGTTATGTTACTTGTCATCCTGGTGCTTGCCACTGTTGTGTGTGGAGGTGACTGATGCGCTGGGGGCCAAGCACAGCGAGTTTTACTTACAGCTGTGTAGTTAATCCCACTGGTGTGAGCGATGGGGACCAAGCACAGTGGGTTCGGTTTGTAATTGTGTTGTCATTGGCTGGTTTTGCTCTAGTTGGGCATGATGACATAGGGAGCTTGCGTGGGTGGGTGAGGGGCATGTTGCAGCAGATTGTGGTGAATAGGCGGTCAGCAGGAATGGCTGGGCGGGCAGGTGCCCCCTTCCCTGGATGGTTTGTTGGATCAGACGCACGGGGGTGTGTGGCCGGGAAGGAGGGTGCGGTGTCTGCTTGCCTATTGCGGTTACGGAGCATCCTTCCTTGTTCGAGTTTTGCTTTTGGGCAGCCTCTTGGGCGCTCTGCACCGCAGCAAATAAGCCGGTGTGCCGGCCCTCCCCATGGCTGGGACATGACTATATGCTGCGAACAGCAAACCCCCCCAGCGCCGCTGTCTGGCTGGCGGCGCTCCCCCCCATGAGCCGCCGGTCCTGTGATGTCTGCGCATATCCCCACGCTCCCTTCTACCCCGTGGGGCACTGCATCTGCTGGCCCCCTCCTCACCCGCTTTCCAACTGGCCGCGCCCTACCCTACCTCCCCCTCTCTGCCCGGCCGGCAGGCCGACCCCACCTGCTGCCTGGCGCCTCCCTCCCCTCCTTCCCATACTGCGTGTGTTTCTTCCTGGGCCCCTCCTTAACTGTTACACCTAGAACGCTGAACCCTAGCGCCAACCGCCCATCTGACTGCCACCCCCTTGCATCCTTCCCCCCTGCCCCCTCCCCTCCTCTCCCTTCCCCGGCCCCAGTCTACCCCCAGTTGGACACGCGGCAAATGGAGGTGGAGGCGGCATACATCAACGGCTGCATCGGGCTGGACCTGCCTGCAGACAAGGTAGGCTCCTTTTTGATATGCGGTTCGGAGAAGTCATCGACAGCTTTTGCTCTGTTTGCCTGCCTGCCGGCCGGCCTGCAGGTGGCACAGCTTCTGAGCAAGAAAATGGCGCTGACGGCGACGGCCATGCCTGACCCCATTAAGCTGCGTTAACATGCCTTGTGGTTCTGGTTCTGCCTGCCTGCCTGCCTGCCCGCCTGCAGATGGCGCAGCTTCTGAGCAAGATGCAGCTGACGGCGACGGCCACGCCCGACGGCAGCAAGGTGCTGGCGCAGGTGCCCATCACACGCAGCGATGTGCTCCACGGTGGGTGGGGCCGGCACAGCGGGCACAGCCTAGGAAGGGGGTCTGGGAGGAGAAAGAGGGAGACGGTGTGAGGAGTTGGGGGCCGCATGGGAGCAAGGTGCCGCTTGGCTTGCTCCCCGGTGGGTGGGGTCAGCACGGTGGGAGCAGCTCAGGCGGGGGGTCTTGGAGGAGAAAGAGGGAGGCAGTGGGACGGTGGGCGGAGCTCAGTGGCTGCAATCACGGAGGGCTCTTTGGCATTGCCAGGCTTCTGCACGTTTGCTCCTTTTCTTTTTGGATGCCCCGCACCTGCCTCCGTCTCCTGCTCTGTCAGATGGTCGGGCTAGTGCGGGGCGTGTTGAGTGGTTTGTGGACACCAGCAACGCAACCATGTTGTGTTGTTTTGTTGCCATGGGTTCTGTGCATGTGTGCGTGCTTGGCAAGCACGCGCTGGCTAATGATTCGAAAGCAAACCCTGAACTTCTGTGATGGTTGAAAGATTAATAACATGAAGCCCCAACCCTATGAACGACACATTAACTACAGCGCCTGCACCGCCTCACCTCCCACCAACCGCCTGCATGTACGCACGATGCCGGCTAATGATTCGAAAGCAAACCCTGAACATTCTGTGATGGTTGAAAGATTAATAACATGAAGCCCCA
>JTEE01000137.1:146146-196716 GCA_002896455.3 Chlorella sp. ArM0029B
GCTGCCGCCGGTGTCGCCTTGGGCGCCACAGCAGCTGCTGCGGGAGCAGGCCGGGCCTGCGATGCGGGCGCTGCAGCCGGGGCTGGCGCGGGCCGCTTCTGCTGCTGCTGCTGCTGCTGCTGGATGGGCAGAGCGGCCTTTGGGAGGAATCCAGCAAAGGGCATGAGAGGCCACTGGGGGAGCAGGCCGCGAGCTGCCATCGCTGCTGCTGCCGCCGTCGACGCAGACGTAGCCGTCAGCGTCACTGGCCGGCCGACTGCACCTGCAGCCGCAGCGGCGGCCTTGATAGGCTGCGCCGCAGGCTTGGCGCCCGCTGCTGCTGGCATGGCTGGCTTCGCTGCCGGCTTCACAGCGGACGCGGCGGGGATGCCGGCAAGTGCCGGCTTGGCAGCAGGCACCGCTGCTGCTGCCCTGGCAACTGTCCCAGGCTTGGCGGCAGCGCCGGCCACGCCGGGCTTTGCGGGAACAGAGGCAGCAGCACCGGGCTTGGCACCGCTCGCCTTGGTGGCCGCAGCCACTGCTGCGTTGCGTCCTGCCTGGTGACACACCAGCGCCAGCTGCTGCCGCAGCGTCGCGTTTTCCGCCGTCAGCCGCTGCACCGCCCCCGCCAGCTGCGCGTTCTGCTGCGCCAGCACGGCATTCCGCCCCTCCAGCTCCGACATCTGCTGCTTCTTGCGCTGCCTCGACAGCTGCGCATTCTCCCGGTTGCGCTGCATGCGCGCCTGCAAGGCCGGCGCGGCGTGGCGGGGTGTGGCGGGTTGTTGGGCAGGCGGGAGGTTGGGCAAGCACAGTGTGTGGGGCGCAAAGCTGTGGGGCCCAGGGTGGGGCCACGAACTATGGGCCATATGGGGTGAAGAGTTGCAGGCGGGCGATGACAGCCAGCACGCAGAGGGCTAAACAGCGGCGAGATACAGCGAAAGGGGGTGAGCTTGGCTAGGCCGGGCGCAGCAAGGCACCGCAGATGGGGTACCAATGATACTACCGTGCCCTGGGGCGCCTGCCGGCGGCACCGCTGTGAGGCCAGCGGGCTGGGTGGGGAGGGACCGGCGGCAGCCTCCAACAGCCACAACTGCACAGCATGGCACAGCACCCCTCAGGCCCTCCAACTCACCAGCCGCTTCTCCTCCTCGCTCAGCTGTGCCCGGCCGCCCGGCTGTTGCTCGGAGGTTGCAGCCCCAGCTGCCGTAGGGCTGCCGCCTGCCGACGTGTGCTGGCTGACAGCGGTGGCGCCGCTTCCGGCGCTCCCGCCTGCCGACCCCTGCCGCTGCTGCCCGTTGTTCTCGCTCTCCGAGGTGGCAGGGCTGGCGCGGTCGTAGGAGTTGCGCAGGGGAGAGGGCGACCTGTGGTGCTGTGCAGCACCCACAAGCGCGGGCGACGGCACGTGCAGCGCATCGCTCATCAGCTGCAGCACCACCGGGCTGTCGCAGCCGCTGCCACTGCCGCTGGCATTGGGAGAGTGCCGTGCACCGCTGCTGCTAACAGGTGCCACAAAGGCAGCTGCATCCAGCTGCAGGCTCTCCAGCAGGTCGGAAGACGTGGGGTGGCTGCCCGCCGTGCCGCCGACGCCCAGGTCGCCAAGGATGGCGGCGTCGCTTGGGTCCAGCCCCAGGCAGTCCAGCCCGTCCAGCGGGTCAAGGCCGGGCGGCAGCGCCGTTCCTCCTAGCTCAAAGTCCATCTGCGCAGGGGAAACGAGGGGAGGAGCTCAGGAGGTGGCGTGCACCAACCCGAAAAGTGACCGCAGGTCCTTGCGCCCCGCCGCGTTCACCCAGCTGCGCAGCCATCCACCCCCCACCTGCAAGCCATCCAACAGGCCGACATCGGGCAGCTCGTCCAGCAGCACCCCCCACGCGTCCCCTTCAGGTAGGGGCGGGACTGGGCCCGCCATGGGGGGCTTTTGACCGCTGCCAAGCCCTCTGTGCACCGCTCTCCAGCAGGGGAGGGTGGCCGCAAGCCTCGATCGCGCTGCTTCCAGAGAGGCAAGACAGGAGGAGCGCTCGGGCGTGTGTATGAGGCAACTGCAAAGGAAGCGCAGCCGCCAATTGCACTGCCACTGGCTCCTGCGTGTTGCTCTTCCGCGCCCTGCCTTCCTGGCGCCCTGCCGCGCCTGCCACGTTTCTTGATTTCTGCCACGGCATGCCTCATTAATCCCTCGTCCCTCTTTGGGTGCTACATGCGCGTCGGCAATGCAGGTGGGCCATCCGGCGAGCCGGGGTGGCTTTGCAAGCGCTTCTGAGCACAACTTGCAGCTCTTGCCAGGTTGGGCCGACCATTTACCCTTCTCCTGCATGCCTGTTGCATGCAGGCCCTACGGAAGCTGGGCGCCTCGCTGGGGACAGCGGCGCAGGCTGCCACCGCCGCCGCTGTCGCCACCGGTGCCGCTGCCACGGCCCGGAGCGGCGGCAGGAGGGCGCTCAGCACAGCCGCTGACAGCCTTGAGCGGGCGCCTCCCGCTTTTGTGTTTGACATTGGTGCGTCAATAGCTCTGAGTTGCCGGGCCCTGGCCTTGTCAAGCTCAGCTGGCCCTCGAAAGTGTGCCACCTGTCACCCGGCTGTCGCACCCCACCTGGCTGTCGTCCCTCTCGAAGAGCTGGGCCCTCACTTACTACCTTCGCTGCTGCAGATGGCGTGCTGGTTCGGGGGCGGCACATCCTGCCGCAGGCCAAGCGGTGCGCCTGCTGTGCCGCTGCAGGGGGTGATGATGGGGCTGCTGCGTGGCGAGCCGTGTTTCGGGCGATAGCCGGCCTCTCTCGACGTCCCCTGCTTTGGTTGTGGCCTCGCGCTTCGTTTTTGTAATCGTCACTTTCTGTCTGCCACCCCCGCACCATGCCCCTGTGGCTGGAGGCATTCAAAGCCTAGCCCCTGCCCTTCACCATTGCCTGAGCTCTACGCCCCCCTGCATCTTCCAAACACATACACACTTCCACACACTCCCCCACACACCCTGTTCACTCTCCGCCCCGCTTGCAGCGCGCTAGCCAAGCTGTACAGCCCAGACGGCTCGCAGCCGCGCTACCCCATCGCTTTCCTCACCAATGGGGGCGGCGTGACGGAGCGCTACAAGGCGCATCAGCTGAGCGAGTGGCTGGGGGTGGCGGTGGACGAGTCACAGGTGGGCAGAGGGTCGGGGCAGTCATTCAATCAATCAATCAGTTACATTTCAAGTCCAGGGGGAGCCAGCAAGGTCTCATGGGACAGGGTGGGGGGTGAGTTTATCAGAATGTAGTTTGTAGCAAAGCAATTGTGCGTGGGCGGGTGTATGTATGTGGGCGGCAAGGCAGGCGGGGCACGGCTGTGTGTGTGTGTGTGTGTGAGCAGCGAGTCTTTGATTGCTGTGGCAAGTGGGTGGCGGTGGATGTGTTGCAGGGTCTGCAACCGGTGGATGCGTTGCAGTGGGGTGGGGTGGGGTGGATGGTGGTGGTGGGTGGCTGGGTGTGAGCAGCGAGTCAGGCAGTGCACGGCTGGGTGCGCGTGGGCGGCAAAATTTCAAAATTGTGTACCGGGTGGGTGGCGGTGGGCGAGTCGCAGGCGGGCGGTGCCGTGGGCAGTGTGGGGGTGGTTGGGTGTATGCGGGCGGCGAGTCACGCGGAATGTGGCAGGTGGGTGGTGGGTCGGTGGCAGGTGGCGTGGCAGGCTGGGGCTGAAGCCAGAATGAATGCATCGCAAGGAAGTTGGGGGTGATGAGCAGGTGGGGTGGGGTGCAGGGACACGCGGGGTTGCCCTGTTCCAAAGACCTGCAGCCTGGGGCGTGGCAGGTGCCCCATGGGCATAGCGCCACACACCCTGGCGTCCGCACCTGCTGCACCTGGCTACCCCCGCGGCGAAGCCGATCGACGCCAAGAGCACCGAGACGACGGAGCGCGTGAAGCACCAGATGGATGCGGTGACGACCGGGACTGGCTTGCGCCATCCACCCCTCATCCACCCGTCATTAACACACCCGCCCTCCCATCCCCTGCTGCCGCCCGCAGGTCGTGCTTTCCCACACACCCTTCCGCCAGCTGGTGTCCCAGTATGGTGATGAGCCAGTGCTGGTGGCGGGGCGGGGGCAGGTGCGGGCGCGCGGGGCGGCCGCTAGGCCGGCAGTCGTGACTTGACGTATGACACTTGAGCTGAGAACATGACATGACGTATGACACACACATGAATTGATGACATGACATGACGTATGACACACACATGAATTGATGACATGACATGACATGACATGACATGACATGACATGACATGACATGACATGACATGACATGACATGACATGACATGACATGACATGACATGACATGACCCTGCTGCAACTATGCACATGCTGTGCTGTGCAGCACAGCAGTGCCTGCCCGTCTTCTCTGCCCGCAGGCACCTGCCCCGCCTGCTGCCAAGCACGGCGTGATGCACCGGTGCGACGAAGCCCCATTGTGCTGTGCTGTGCCATGCTGTGCTGCTGTGCCCAGCTGTGCAGGTCAGGGAGGTGGCCAGGCACTACGGCTTCCGCCACGTCATCACACCCCAGCAGCTCGTGCGCGCCATGCCCGCAGCCGTGCCCTTCCAGTGAGTGCTGCAGTGCCGCAAATTGGTCAGCGACTATAGTGACTGTTGTGCAGCAAGTGTTGTGAGAGGTGCTGCGTGATTTGGCCACTGAGCGCTGCGAGTGTTGTGGTGGCCGGCCGGCTTGTAGGGATTCGCCGTGGAGGAGGCCACGTGCGGAGCAGCCAGGGCGGCGGCGGCCCCTTGCTTGCATTGCCCTCCGCATTGCTGCATGCAGCCCGATGCGCACACCTACCGTACTGCTCGCCAACCAGAGCTGTACTACCTCTTGTGGTAGTCTAATTTAGTATAATCGTTATAGCTTTTCACATCCCCTGGAAGAGGGTTCAACATCAGGACGAACGAGGAATCCAGAGAGGTTGACGAGGCATGCACCACAAGGCCTCTTGTACATGCACGCCCGGGAGTCACCAGCCACCCGCCGCCCGCCTTGCCTGCCCACCGCTCACCACCCTCCCTGCCACCCCGGCTGCTGCAGCGCGGACCAGGGGTGGTTGCCGGGCCCCACCGACCTGCCCAGCTACACACGAGACCTCAAGTACGGCTCACTGCAACACCCTTTCAAGTGAGGCGGCCTGCTTGTGCCAGGCTAGCTGCAGTGCAGCAGCCCTGCAAGTGGAGTCTGCCTGCCTGCTTCGTGTGTGGCTCGCTGCAGCACCCGTTCCAGCGAGGCTGCCTGCTGGTGCCAGGCGGGCAGCTGTCGTTTTCACGTGTTTTGTGTCAGGGCGTGGGCTGGGAGCTGACCTGGCAGTGCCCTGGGTGCTGACTTGGCTGTTTACATGTGCAGGGCCGCCTCCTGTGTTCACAGACACCTGCACATATACTTCCTCATTCCTTGAAGTACCACCCTGATAGCAGGGCAGCGTCTCTGTTCACAAACCCCTGCTCTGAGCCTTCCTCGTTCCTTGAAGTGCCATCCTGATAGCAGGGCAGCGTTTGTGTTCACAGGCCCCCTGCACTGAGCCTTCCTCATTAACCGTGCACCACCGTCTTGCAGGGCAGCGTTTGTTTTCACAAACCCCTGTGTTCACAAACCCCTGCTCTGAGCCTTCCTCGTTCCTTGACATGCCACCGTGCCTGCAGGGCAGCGTTTGTGTTCACAGATCCCTCGGATTGGTACAGGTGAGGGGGGGGGAGCAAGCCCTTCTAGTTTGCGCTGGTTTGTTCTATGAAACTAGTGTTCTGAGACTCAGATCCCAAGTGTCATAGTTGGGGCAAGAAATGGGGTGAATGGCAGGGCAACAATGCAGTGGTGGCGGCATGCGCACAGTAGCAACAGCGCCGAAAGCAGGCGAGTGCGGCCTACCTCCCTGCTTGCTTGCTTGCCGAAACGCCCGCCATCTTCTCCTGCTGCCGCCCTGCCCCTCCCGCTCCGACTCTTCAGCCGTGTGCCCCGCTCTCACCGCCCCAACAGTATCCCACATCAGTTGATTGCTTGATTCATGCATCCCAGGTTAACTTTGTGTGTGATCCCATGCCCCGCCCCGTTCTGCGTGCAGGGACGTGCAGCTCCTTCTGGTGCTGATTTTATTTCTATTTCTGTTTCTCCCTAGCTCCTGTAGCCCCTCGTTTCAGCGTCCTTCACACTTGACATGCAAAGTCTGTGTGCTCCCCTCCCCGTGCAGGGACCTGCAGTTGCTGCTGGATGTGCTGACCTCTGGCGGCGCCCCCGGCCACACGCCCGCCCCGGGCGCCCCCCACCCCGAAATCTATTTCAGCAACCCAGATCTGCTGTGGGCCAACGAATTCCCGGCGCCACGCCTGGGCCAGGGCGCCTTCTCCGCCTGCCTGGAAACGCTGTACCAGCAGGTGGGGCGGGGCGGGGCGGGGCGGGGCTTGCTTTTGCTTCTCGATACACGCAGTGACAGCGCCTTCTGCCTGCTGATCACACCACAAGCTAGCTCACACCCCCCTGCTCTGCAACCGACGTGCCGCACGTCACCGGCCGCCCCCTCAAGGCGCACCACTTTTGCAAGCCTTTGTATGAATTTTTGACGTTTGCTTGTTTGTTTCTTATCGAGGGGGACCACCCACTAACCCATAAAATATGCTTCTGACCGATAGGCGCTGTGACAGCGCCTTCTGCCTGCCGATCACACCACAAGCTAGCTCACACACCCCTGCCTGCACACCCCACCAACCGGCGTGCCGCAGGTCACCGGCCGACCCCTCAAGGCGCACCACTTTGGCAAGCCGCATGCCGCTCCCTACCTGCTGGCCGAGCAGCTGCTGCTGGCCCAAGCCGAGGCGCTGGGCCTGGGCGTGGCGCCCGCTGACTCAGCAGGTCACGCAGCAGGCACAGCAGGACGCCAGCTGGCGCGCACGCCGCTGCCCTTTAGCGCGATTTACGCGGTCGGCGACAATCCCGCTGCGGACGTGGCGGGTGCCAACTCAGCGGGGGCGCCGTGGGTGTCGGTGCTGGTCACCCAGACGGGGGTGGCACGGGAGGACTGCAGCAAGAACCCCGCGCAGGTGTGCGGGGTGCATGCATACCTTGTGTGTATTATCGTTGTTGTTGATGAGCTGCGTTTGAATTGTTGGGTTTGTGTGTGTCCAACATGCGTACATGCTGCTGATGTGTCTGGTCTGGTTACGTCTTGTCTGTTCAACGCGCGGGTGCGGTTGCATGTGTCCATTGTGTCGATTTGTTGTTTGTTTGTTCAACAGGCGCAGCTGCAGACTGCATTTGCTTGTTGTGCTTTGTTTCCTGTTTGACGGTCGCAGCACGTGCAGCAAGGCATCCTTGTTGATTCTGAGGCCGCCCCTCCCCGCCACCCTCGCTTTGACTGAAGGCGATGGCACGCCTGCTGCTGCGGCGGCTGGGCGGCTGCTGCTGCGACGGCTGAATCCAGCCCGCTTCTCCTCTCCTCTGCTGTTCCCAGATTTTGCTGGCTTCCAATTTGAGGCGGGCATCGGATGGGGTCGTGATTCTCTTTCTCCTTTTTTAACGACACTTTCTGACGACACCTTCCCCGCCCTTGGCCTCTGCCTGCAGCTGGTTGTGGCAGACGTGGAGGCTGCTGTGGATGCGGCCCTGCATCGCACGCGGCATGCCATGTGGCACAGCATGCGGTGACACAGCACGCGGCATGCCATGTGGCACAGCATGCGGTGACACCGTGTCAGCTGTGGCACAGCACGCGGCATGCGGCACAGCATGCGGTGACACAGCATGCGGTGACACAGCACGCGGCATGCCATGCGGCACAGCATGCGGTGACAGCAGAGAACAGCAGAAGAAGGAACACAAAAGGCAGCCTAGCTCGCGATTCTCACGCCCTTGCCCTCCCTCACCCCTGCTGCTCTTGAAGCGCTCAGCCTTTGTGTCGATAGCCCCCCTGTCCCTGTCCTGAAATGACAACCTTGTAACTGTGAAATCCTTATTACATGTGGTGCGATCAAGTGGCGCTAGCAAGCGGGCCGTTTGGCAGGGCCTTGGCAAGGCCTTGGTTGAGAAGTGGCTGGCGAAACAGCAGGCTAGGGACACGGCAGGGCGGGTTACCAGAAGGGGGTACAGACAGGCAGACAGATACGCAGGAAGAGCGAGGTTTCGGGGCAAGGAGATGAGTGTAAGGATTCATGTATTAAAGCTGGCGGCTACCATCCAGCCAGAATGAAACGCAGAGCAGAGGGTGCTTGTAATGAAACGTGTAGCGGCAAAAACATGGACGCTGGCACATGCATGGCGACACAGAAAAAGGAGGATGCGCCCTTGTGGGCGTGGGTTGAGGAAGCAGCAGAGGCACATGTAATAAGGCGACTCCTTAAGGGTGCTGCCCAGCACTTGTATGAAACGTTTGGGGCCAGGCCTCCTGCCGCAGGCTTAGCCTGCAGCCTTAGCAAATGATGGACTGGTAATACAGAGAGGGGGGAGCCCTCAGAGGGACCAGCAACATATGTGGTCGTGGTGGTGCTCTGGAGATGAGAGAAAGCACCTCATTTGTGCGTCCGGGTTGTTTGGTCGCTGAGGCGGCGGTGAGCCTGCCAGCCCGCGTCACCCTCCAATGTACCGCTTCACGACTTGATGTACCGCAGGGCGGCGAATGCCACCGCCTTGCAGATCAAAACATAGCTGAGCAGCACCCCCGCGTTGGCAGCAATGGACAGCTGATCCAAGTCCAGATCCTGCACGGTCTGCTGGCCTGAGGTGATGGGGCAGGTGCCGCCGGCGGCGCTGCAAGGTGGTGGGAGGGCAGGAGATAGGTTGAAAACGTAGGTGGTCAAGGGGTAGGACGTGCCACGGTTTGCTGGTTAGGAGTGAGGGGCAGGTGCCGCGGCGGCGCTGCAACAAGGAGGGGAGGGCGGGGGGGGAGGGCACAAGGGCGCACACACGAGGGCGCACACACGAGGGCGCACACAGCTGTGGCAGGCTGGGCGGACTGAAGCTCCCAGTGGCAGAAGCACGTGGCAGCATTGTGTCGAGGCAGCGGTGACGGCACGACGCACGGGGGGGTCCGGCACACACACGCTGCCACAAAACACAGTCCTTCACACCAACGGAGGCAGACGTGCTGGCATGGATGCCCCAAGTGCTGCCCCAAGTGCAGCACCACTCACGCTAGCTGGCTGGGCGTGCATGTGAGCACCAGTCCGTCGAGCTCCGCCAGAGCGATGCCCATGTAAGAATAGCGGACGTAACTGCAGGCAGGGCGCACACAGCACAAGGATAGTCAGGCGGGCAGGGTGAGCTGAGCTCGGTTAACCAATCAATTACATTTCAAGTCCAGGGGGAGCCAGCAAAGGTCTCATGGGACAGGGTGGGGGGTGAGTGTAGTTTGTGGCAAAGACAAGGAAATGTGCGATGCGGGCACTGGTAGGCTGCGCCAGCCAGGCCGTGGGTGTGGAGATGGAGGGTGGGAAGAGGTCTGTGAATTGTGTGCGTAGGGTGGTGTAGATTAAGGGAAGCACTTGTCACTGCAACACGCCCAGCACACCCTGTGCCCAAGGCCCGCCCATCCCACCAAACGGAACAGAGGTTACTGATGCTCAAAGTCGGCAAACAGACACGTGCAAAAGATCAGGGAGGGTAGAAAGCGTAACTCACTTGAGCTCCCGCACCACCACCATACACTTCTGCTGCACCGCATCAATTCATGCCCGCACACCCCATGGATAAGCCAGGGCACGTGCGCGCAGTCCCCTTCTACCCCGAGGTGATCCAGCACCACCTGTGCCCCAAGGATCGCCCATCCCACGGGCAGAGAAGAGGCCGCTGCCCGCTAGAGAGGCACACATCAGGGTCACAACAACTAAAGAGCGGGAGAAGGGTTCACCTGAAGTGGTCCAGCACCCCTGTGCCCCAAGGTCCGCCCATACGACCGGCAGAGAAGAGGCAGGTGCCCTCTAGACACGCTCACACCCCACCCTGTCCCATGAGCTCGAGACTGGTTGCTGGCTCCCCGCTGAACTTGAAATGTAATGGGTTGAGTGTTTGATTTCGAGAGGCACACACCGGGGTAAGATCAAGCGACGACGAAGGTAGAAAGAAGGGGGGTCACCTGAGGTAGTCCAGCACCACCATCCACTTTTGCTGCAGGGAGGGCGCCAGGAAGAAGCCGCCAAACAGGCGGCTGATCTCCAGGAACATGGGCAGCACCACCACTGCAGGGCGGCGGCAGGGGAACCAGGAGGGGAGGAGGTGGGGTGAGGAGGGAGGTGTGCAGGGAGCAGGCATCCAGCAACATGGGAAGCACCACCACACTTTAAGACGGCATGAAACCGAGTAGAAAGCAGCTGTGAAATGCAAGTGGTGGGGTGTGTGTGGCTGAGGAGGTGGCTGGCGCCCAGGGGCGCGACGGGCAGCATGACCACAGCAGGCGATGGGCAGCATGACCACAGCAGGCGATGGGCAGGGCAGGGCTGGGAGGCCAGCAGGCACCCCCAAGGGCCAGGCAGGCAGAGGGCGCAGGCACTGGGCAGGCACGCAAAGCAGGCAGGTTACCACCAAAGAGTCTGGGGGCCGCACACAGTTTGCAAGGTGCAGCGGGCAAGTCCCTCAAAGAGCAGAGGGAGGAAAGGAAAAGGGTGCTCTGCTCATGGGCAGGGCAGGGGCTGGGAGGCCAGCAGGTACCCCCACCAGAGCACACTAAACGGGTGCGGGAGGAGGCTAATGGCAGGCTGCCAGTATGGAGTCTGAGGAGTGCACATGATTCACAGGGAGCAGCGGGCAAGATCCCCAGCAAGCAGAACACGGGGACGGGAGGATGGCCGCTGGCTGGCACGTCAGATAGGAAGTTGCCGCCAGGGAGGGTGAGGGGTGCACACGGGTCACAAGGTACAGCGTGCAAGTTCCTCAACTAGCAGAGGGAGGAAAGGAAGGGGTGCGCTGCTCAGCTCACCGGATGTGTCCACGTCGCGGCACACCGCGCTGACTGCCTGCGCCAGGCTGACGGCGGCCTGCTGGCAGAGCACCATGAAGGCGGTGAAGATGAGGAACTTGGTGAACACCATCTGCGGGCACATTTACCATTCAAGGTAGGGTGGGGGGTGGCCAAGTGAGCAAGCTTAGTGGCAGAGCGCTATAAAAGCGGTGAAGATGATGAATTTGGTGAACACCATCTGCAGGCACAGTTGGATATGGCAAGCAGTTTGTGTGCGAGCGGGTGGGTGGGAGGGTGGACGGGGGGCACGTAGCAGGCACACCGGCAGGGCAGCATGCCAGCCGTGAAAGTGAAGAACTTGGTGAACACCATCTGCGGGCACATTTACCATTCAAGGTCGGGTGGGGGGTGGCCAAGTGAGCAAGCTTAGTGGCAGAGCGCAGAGCGCTATAAAAGCGGTGCAGGCACGGTTTAAGTGTGGCAATCAGTGTGTGTGCGAGCGAGCTGGCGGGTGGGGGGGTGGGGCACATAGCAGGCACAGTGGCAGAGCAGCATGCCGGCGGTGAAGTCAGAAACTTGGTGAACACCATCTGCAGGCACAGTTGGTTATGGCAAGCAGTCTGTGTGCGAGCGGGTGGGTGCGTGGGGCGGGGCGGGGCATGTAGCAGGCACAACGGCAGTCATCTTAAGGTGAGGAAGTTGGGTGAGCAAGCACAGTATCAGGGCAGGCGTCTGCGCCCACCCACCATCACCCACCCACCCCATACCCACACAGCCTGCCTCCCGCCCTCTACCAACCCCGGCTTGCCTGCAGCCCGATCATCCAGTAGGCGGTGACTGCAGGGAGGGAAGGGGAGAAAAAGGAAGCACGTGTGCGAAACAGGCGTGCCATGCTGTGGAGGATCACGGTGCACTCGGTGGCGCCGCTACAGTCGCTTGTGCACGCATGCCATGGACTGCCAGCGCCTGCCCCGCACCCGCAGCAGCCCGCCCACTGATACACTCACCCCCCACCCTGTCCCATGAGACCTTGCTGGCTCCCCCTGGACTTGAAATGTAATTGATTAATTGATTGACTGAAACAAAACCGCATGCACGAGCTCGCTAGCCAGACCTGAGAAGAGCAGGGGGGAGACGACGTAGACGAGCGCCTCGGCCGTCGTTTTGGCGAGGAAGTATGCAGACACGTAATACATGCCGGCCGCCCGCTCCCTCAGCGTCAGCACCCGCTCGGCGGGGAAGGAGTTGACGACGGCCAGGGACCCGAAAATGCCCTGCAACCAGGGGGGAGGCAAGCAGCAGGTGGTTTGTGTGGGTGACCCATCAGTGGCGGGGCGCCAGGAGGGCTCCAGCAGGGGAAGGAGTTGACGACGGGCCAGGGAGCGAACAATGCACTGCAATGGATGGGAAGCAGGATGGGGGGTGGTTGTTGTGGGTGGCAAGTGGATGGCAGGGCCTGGGAGGGATCGATCGGTGGCAGGGGCTGGCAGGCAGGGGCTGGCAGGCAGGAAGGCCTCAACAGGGACGATTCGCAGCCAGCAAGCCAAGCAAACTGTGCGTTTCACGGGCAGCATCCACATGGTCGACCGGCGGTCTACAGCAGAGGAGCCGAATGCAGAGGCAGGACAGGCGCAGGCGCATGTGTTGGCTGCCAACACGCAACCGCCACGTCACCCCCATCCCACCCCACCCCACCTGGTTGATTGTGCAGAAGAAGAGGACGGGGAGGCGCTTGGCGACGCTGGCTTGGGTGGTGCCGATTTGGAAGAACACGCCTGCACACATTGTAATTGATTAATAAATGGTTGATATTTGAATGATTGACATTGGGAGAGGAAGAAGGGGAGGAGGGCGCGCTTGTGTGAGCTGGGGGGCGTGAGCTAGGCAGGGGCTTGGCTGTGCAGGGCGCGGGTGCTGAGGGCAGCAAGAGTGGGACGCATTCAGGGCATGCACAGGAGGTGTTGCCAATCGGCAATGCAGCGCCACACTTGGCAGCAGCAAAACCGCAGCGGCAGCAGCAAGCAGCTGCGGGGGAGGAGCAGCAGCAGCAAGAGTGGAGCGGCTGCAGCAGGCGCAGCATGCACATCGCGCACAGCACGCACCGCCAATGAGCGCCGCCATCGCCACGCTTTGCAGCAGCTGTATGGCCACCGTGCGCCACCGCCGCTGCTGCTCCTTCCAGCAGCGCCTGCAGGTGTGGATATAGAAAGCGGAGAGGGAGAAAGCTTTTGCTTTTGTGTGTCTTTGTGCTTTACATCTTTTTATCCGCAACGAAACGTGCGACAAAGATACCAGGGGAGGGGCGGGGTAAGGAAGGGTGTCAACGCAGGCCTGACTGCATGCGTTTGTATGCACACCAAGTTTGCACATGCGCACATACACGCTGCGCATGTGCTCAAAACGCATGTGAGGGGAGGGGATAGGGTGGGGAGTGGCATCCAGGGAGTGGCGGAGGGGCCAGGGGACCCTTCATCATCATGCAGTAGAGCAGTGCATCCCAGTCACGCCACGAGGATGGCCCACACACACCGCCCTGACACCCGCCCCTACCGAACAGTAATGACATGCTGAAACAGGAACTTGATGCACTGTGACGTGTCCTTGACTCACGAAACCAGGGTGGCCCATACAGACGGTCCCGCCCCTACCAATCAGTGTGGACGTGGTTAATGCAGATGCAATGCAGCGGGACTCGCGCTGCCGCGGGGCTGTAAACCATGTGCGCAAGAAATGCAGAGCATGCCACCAACGGGGACGGCCCACACACACCGCCCTGACACCCGCCCCTAACTCGCTGAAAAATTGTTTGTCTGATGCGACGTCCAAGGTATTTGTTGCAGTGTAAGGTTGCGGTACTCACGACACGAGGATGGCGTACTGGCGGCGCCAGGGCATGCGCTCACGCAGGTTCAGCTCCACCTGGTCGCCCTCGGGGAACCTGCAGGGGCGCAAATGTATTTCAGGACGAACACATTTCAGGACGCATTTCAGGACGAACATACATCTTCTTTGCTCGATGCAGTGCGGGGCGCAAAAGTGTGTGCTGCAAAAACTTAGTGTTAGGCCAGCGCGGGACAGCACACATTGCTGGTGCCCGTGATACACCTAACTTGCTTGTAGCTGGAGCACGAAGCTGTACACTCTGCCGAGTGCGCCATGCCTGGGCCGGCAACCCGCCACCTCAGCTGAGAGACACCACATCAGCCCACTGAAGAAGAATAAAAACGACATTCTGATACACTTCCCCCACCTTGTGCCATGAGACCTTTGCTGTCTCCCCCCTGGACTCGAAATGTAACTGATTGGTCGATTCATTGATTGATTGCCTGAATCACCGGCGGCTCCTGCACCTGCAGCAGCGGCTCTCCAACTGCCAGAATGCAGCAATGCTGGTCAGCCCAGCTGCCACGTCAGCCCAGCTGCCACGTCAGCCCAGCTCACTCAATGACCGGCGGCTCCTGCAGCTGCAGCACCGGCAGGCTGCTGAAGCTGGTCTCCCGGGCGTCGGCGTGGGCATGGGGGGGTGAGATGACATCCATCACGTGATCTGCGGGGAAGACAAAAGCAAGTGCGTAAGCGCGGTGTGCGGTGTCCAGGCATGCACTTGGGGAAAGAGATGCCAGCCATCCCGTGATCTGCACGGCATTCAGAGGTAAGAGCAGGGCAAGGCGTGAGTGCGCTCACGGCGCGGCGCTCAGGCGTGCGCGTGGGGAGGCAAGGCGCCAACGATAGCGTAACTCGCTGTTTCATGAGTGGGTGAGAAAGAAGATGTGGTGGGAGAGTGCAAGGCAAAGGGAGGGGGCAGATGGCAAGCATCCCATGATCTGGCCCTGCCAGGGTGGGAGGGAAGAGGGGCAAGGTGGGGCAGGGCGGGGCGGGGCCCGCGCTAAAGGGGGGGCCGCCCCGCCTGCTCTTTCGTCACCATGCCACACTCACAGCAGCACAGCGGCAGATGCAACCACAGCACATCACATCACAGCACAGCACACCACAGGTGAGACGGTGGCCAGCAGCAGCGCACCCGCGGGGTTGGTGAGCGGGGGGCAGGGGAAGCCGGCTTTGGCGAAGAAGTTGACGGCGGTGGAGGGCGGCCCCTGGAACACCACCTTGCCGCCCTGCACTGGTGAAGGACGCAGTGTTGCAACAAGCCGCGTGGTGTCAAGTCGAAAACACAGTGACGCACAATGAAGCGCACCGAAGCCCTGAATGCAGCAAACCCACATGCATACTGTGCATGCCTCCCTGCCACTCTTGTGCCCTTGGTGCTGCTGATGCTGCTGCTTCACCCAACTGCCCCGCTTGCCAAGGGCGTCGCCGCAGAGTTTGCAGGAAAAAAGCTGCTGCTGCCTGCAATGGCTGCCCTGCCTGCCCTGCCTTGTGCTATGCATGCAGTTCCCTGCAATGGCTGCCCTGCCTGCCCTGCCTTGAGCTGTGCCTGCTGTGCCCTGCTTTGCTTGCCTGGAGGAGGAAGAGGTTGTGGAAGAGCGCGAAGATTTTGGCCGAGGGCTGGTGGATGGTGCACAGGATGGTGCAGTGGCGGGTTTGGGAGAGGTCACGCAGGAGGGTGCACAGGCTCAGCGCCGTGGCTGCATGGGGGTGAACAGCAGGGGCAGTGGGGTCAGTGCAGTGGCTGCATGGGGTGGAAGCAGGGGCAGTGGGGGGCGGAAGTTAGCAACAGGACGAGGCTGGAGCAGGAGGGTGCACAGGCTCAGTGCCGTGGCTGCATGGAGGTGAACAGCAGGGGCAGTGGGGTGCGGAAGTCACAAGCAGACGGTGGGAGTCGGAGGTCAGACAGGCAGGAGGCTGGAGCAGCAGGGTGGCTGCATGCTCAAAGGACAACCTGGGTTGATGCGGAGCGGTAGGGGAGCTTGGGTGATCGAGGGCCGGGCAAAGATTGGCAGAAGGTCGGACACTTCTTTGCGCAGCGGCACTGAACATAGGTCTCCCCTTAAGAAAAACACTCACTGCTGTCCAGGCCGGAAGTGGGTTCATTAAAAAGATGAGGCGGGGGCGGGTGACCCCCAACCCAGCACACAAACACATACACTACCCAATAAACAGCTAGAACAGATCGCCATGCTTGTACATGCATCGAATTTGAAACAATAGAAGAGCACAGAAGGGCACTCACTGCTGTCCAGGCCGGAGGTGGGCTCATCCAGGAAGATGAGGCGGGGGCGGGTGAGCAGCTCCATGGCCACGCACAGACGCTTCCTCTCGCCTGCACCGGGTGGAACCGCAGGACAAACAGGTGATTAACAAATGAGTAAGTTTTGAGCACACAAAGAAGTGCCAGGCAGGCATGTTGACATCAGCTTCCGCACAGCTAACAGCTTCCTCAAAGCTTTAGCACAGGTTCCCCTCTGGCCTCTCAGGCACTGCTACGGAGCGGCGTGGCCGAGAGGGGGCCCGCAATGGAGGGTGCAGGCGCCCTGGTTCAAGGTGGCGTAATAGGTGCATGCGCGGGCACACGGCGGTGTGGGGATGCGGGTGAAACAGTGGGACGCAGGGCAGGATGACATGCGGGAAAGGCGCTGTGCTGTGCCATGCTGCGCTGTGCTATGTTTTGTTGCGCTGCGTTGCGCTGTGCTGCGCTCTGCTCACCGCCGCTGATGCCTTTGCGCAGCGGGCTGCCCACCAGAGTGAGCCTGCAGAGCGTGTAAGGGAGGGCGAGGGAAGCAGGGCTCGGCTGCCGGATTGAGTCCACGGTCTGGGGCCTGACGGGTCTGGTCGGGCAAGCATGTTGGGCGGGCCTGATTAGACTGGCCGCTGTTGCCTGGCTCAAGCCGGGGCTGTTCTGCCAGCGCGCTTCTCGGCCTTCCTGCCTGCCCGCCTGCCTGCGTGCCTGCCCTGCCCTGCCTTGCCCTGCCCTGCCCTGCCCTGCCCGCCTGCATGCCTACCTGGCAGCCTGGGCCCAACCTCCGCCTCGCCTTCCCGTCCCACTCATGCCCAACCAGACCAGCCCAGACACGCACACACACACACGCACACACACGCACATGCATGCACATGCCACTGTCTTCTCACCTGCAGTTGTGCAGCTTGCAGGCGTCAATCACTTCCTCAATGCGCACCACCCGCTCCTCCACACTCGTGTCACACGGCAGGCGCAGCTGCAAGCAGGGAAGGGGCACAACAGTACAGGTGTATGGGGACGCACGTGGAGGCTGTGAGGGGGGTAGGGGACCAGACAGAAAGGAGACACAGAAAGCAGGGCAAGGCGGGGCGGGGCAGGGCAGGGCAGCGTTCTGTGAATCTGGCCTTCCACACCACCGCTGCTTCTTCCCAGCGGCCGGACGGCATATTTGTGCTCATGCCACGTTTTTTAAGGGGGCTTAACCGAGGCAGGCGGCCCCGGCAGGCACGCCCTGCAACACCTGATCACCCTTTGCACGCTGCCCTCACAGAATGAGGATTGGGAAGGCCCTCCCTCCCTCACCTTGGCGGCGTAGATCAGTGTCTCCTCCACCGTGTAGTGCGCCGACAGGATGTCGTCCTGAAACCCAGGCACAGGAGAGAGGGGCAGATGAACACGGGGGCAGGGGCAGTGGCACAAAAGGCAGGCGTGCAAGGGGGCATGGAGCAATGAGAGGGGGGCAGGCAAGCGAGGGGGCATGCGGCAGTGACACAAAAGGCAGGCGTGCAAGGGGGCATGGGGCGGTAGAAGAAGGGGGCAGGCAAGCGAGGGGGATACAAGCCGTGAGGTTGGGGCCAAGCAAGGCAGGCCACGGCAAGGGAGGAGCAGGCTGGCCCTGAGGCTCAAGTCGCAGAGGAGAGGCAGATGCACAAGGGGCATGGGGCAGTGAGAGAATAGCAGACGTAGAACGGGGGCATTTGGCAGTAGGAGAGGGGCAGGCAAGCCCGGGGTATGGGCCCTGAGAGCGGGGCTAGGCAAGGCAGGCAAGGCAGCAAGGAGGGGCAGGATGGTTGGGATTGTCCGGCTGCAGTCCTGACATGCAAGCATGGCAAGCGCATGGCAAACACATGCAAAGCACATGCAAAGCACATGCCAAACACATGCAAAGCACATGCAAAGCACATGCAAAGCACATGCAAATCACGTGCCACACCGGCCGGGCCACACTGGGCTGCTCAGCCACACACTGCAACTTCACACGCGCATGCATGGCATGTGCCTATGCGGGCCACTCGGAGTCTCAGAACCAAACGAGCAGGCCATACCCAGCGGCTGGCACGGGCTGAACAGGAAGTTGAACGGCCACCCCCCGAATGCCGATTGCTGGCTTCAACTGCTCTGCCGATGACTACAAGGTGCTGACTTCCGACTGTAGATGACTATAAGATGCTGGCGTTTAACTGCGAATGCCTACAAGGTGCTGACTTCCGACTCCAACTGCTGATGCCTACGCACCTGCATGACGTAACTGCAGGCCTGCCCCCCCCCCCCAACACACACACAGCGGTGTACTGCCTCGCCTACAAAGCGGCGTAGTGCCTGCCCACCTGCATCACGTAGCTGCAGCGGGGGAGCAGGGGGCGAGGCGGGACAGGGGAGGGGCAGGCGAGGTGGGTGGGCAGAGCGGGCTGGTCAGGGTGCAAGGCGCAGGCCAGGACAAGCAGCTGCCAACTGGCCAGGGCGGCCGGGCAGGCAGGCACTGCAGATTGAGCAGAGAGCCAGTTGGTAAAGCAGGCAAAGCAGGCCCAGTCTCCCTGATTCATGCGACACACCTTGCTCGTTGCACCCCACCCACCCGCCCTCGTTATCTGCCTCCTACGCGCCCTTGCTGCCTCCCTGCCGGACCCGACCCCGCCTTCCTGCCTACCTCCCTCGATCCTGCCCCTGCAGGCTGCCTCCCTCCTGCCCTTTGAGCCTGCCTCCCTCCTGCCCCTGCCATCTACCTCACTCCCGCCCTCCCTGTCCATCTCCCTCCCCCCCGCCCCTGCCGTCGCCATCCCCTTCCCGCCAGCGCCCGCGCACACCTGGCGATGCGTTTGAGCACTGAGAGGGAGTATGGGTGGCCGTTGATGCGCGCTTTGCCCTCCAGCACCGCGCCCTTGTCCATGCGGCAGGCCAGCGCGTTGAGAAGCGTGGACTTACCGGCACCGCTGGGGCCTGCAGCGCAAGGGGCGAGGCGAGGCGGGGCGGGCAGGCTCAGCACATTCCCTGTGGGGAGGTTCTCCTTGCCGGCACCGCTGGGGCCTGCGGCAGGAGCGGCGCAGTGCAGCATGAAGCAATAGGTAAAAGTGAAGGTAATGTGGTGAGGGGGCCGCATTCCAGCTGGCAGCGTCGCCTGCCGGCACCGCTGGGGCCTGCGGCAGGAGCGGCGCAGTGCAGCATGAAGCAATAGGTAAAAGTGAAGGTAATGTGGTGAGGGGGGCGCATTCCAGCTGGCAGCGTCGCCTGCCGGCACCGCTGGGGCCTGCGGCAGGGGCGGGGCAGTGCAGCATGAAGCAATAGGTAAAAGTGAAGGTAATGTGGTGAAGGGGGGCGCATCCCAGCTGGCAGCGTCGCCTGCCGGCTCCGCTGGGGCCTGCGGCAGGGGCGGGGCAGTGCAGCATGAAGCAATAGGTAAAAGTGAAGGTAATGTGGTGAAGGGGGGCGCATCCCAGCTGACGGCGTTGACTTGCCGGCACTGCTGGGGATTGCGGCAGGGGCGGGTCTTGGCAGCGGCCTGTGACCAGGCCACACGCCGGCATGACAGGGGAACACCAAGCCACACACTGGCACACCTCACGACCGGCTGCAAGAACGCACCAGGGTGCTGTTTACAAAACTTGTTTACAAAACTGTTACAAAACTTGTTTTGTAAACACAGCTCCATAGCAAAGACTGGCAGGTACATACGCCACTGTTAACAGTGGCGTACCCCGGCGCCTGCCCACATGGCATGCAGGGCTGGTACTCTGCTGCGCAAGGGAAACAAGTGCTATGCACTGCTTGCGCTGAAAACTGGAAAACAAACTCACCCATGATTGCAGTGAAACCCGAGCCAACCTGCCCAGACACATTGTCGAGCAGGCGCTTCTTGTGCCTGCAAGGCGGGGGCGAGCAAAGACGGCCGCGCGTCGGGCAAAAATGGGAAAGGGCCCGGGGGAGGCGAGGAGCGGCGGCGGCGGCGGCGGCGGCGGCGGCGGCACCGCGCAGTGGCGGCGGCAAAATATGGCGTGGCCATCCGTGTTCCCACGGCGGGCCCGACCTTGCGTATATTGCAGGGCTGCACTCACTTGGTTGAAGTCACTGTAAGCTCTGACCAGGCCAGCTCTACTTCGCCGCCCGGCTCCACCGAGCAGCCACTGGCCTGGGCCTCGACATCGCTTGCGCCGTCCATGCTCGGTATTCGTAGCGCCACGGGGGGCGAAACAGCGCGATCAAGGACTCTACCACGCCGTGCCTGCAAATAGCCCGTCCAATCACCGAAGCGCGCGGGGCAGTAGGTCCCACGCTACTCTCTATTCTCGGCCTGAGTGACGCCAATTCCTGCAACCTGCGCTTTAATACAGTCCCATGAGGCTCCACCGACGTCAGGTAGTGCCAGATCTGGCACAAGGTACTGCAAGTGGCAGCCGGCCTGAGTGGGCAGCGGCGGCGGCGGCAGCCCAGTCAGCGGCACAGATCCCTGGGCACCATGCCAGCAACCGTGCCCCTTGCCGGTGAACAAGGACCTTGTTCTGTTCCTTATCTCCAGCCGTGACAAGTCGCAGCAGGGGTCCAGCAGTGCTGTCAGGCCAGAAAGCCCTTAACTGGAGCGTCAAAGGGCGTTGGTGAGTGAGGCGCCAAAGCAGGCAGGGAGGAGGCCAGGAAGGCCAGCGCCTGCCTTGACCCAAAGCGCCTCCCGGTGCAGCCTTGATTTCGCTCACAAATAGACGGGGTAAAGCGCAGCGGGCCTGGGCGGGCGGCGCGGGACGGCGCCAGGGCTTGGGTGGTGATGAGAGCGTCCAAGGGCCGTGTGACCCATGCCTGGGCCGCCCCGCTGGGGCCGCGCCAGTAGTGAAACCCTTGTGGGTTGAAGGGTTCGTGATCGGACAGTGAGAGTACCAGCCAACATGGTGGGCAGCAAACCAGCGGTAAAACCTGCCTGGATGACGCCTAAGTGCTCGACCTGCCGAGGATGCGGGCGCTAGCAGACTCGGGCTCCATCCGTGCTGCATCCTCGGCCACCAGCATCTGCCTGTTGATTCACACAGGTCCCCTCCTGCCCTGCTCAGAACGCGGGCTGCAGCCTCGCATCTAGAACTTAAAATCTTCGAACACGTTTGAGCCTGAATGTTTCAAACCGCTGCAGGCGCCACGGTTGCCGAGGCCCTTGCCCGGGCGGGAGCAGTGGTGTGCCTGGTGGCCAGGACCGAGGAGGCGCTGCGGGAGACGGCGCAGCGCTGCCAGGGGGCGGGCGCTGCTAGGGTGGCGGTGCACCCATGCGACCTCTCAGACCCCTCAGCGGTGGGTGGGTGGCTGTGTGGGTGAGCGGGCGGTGGTGCATTCAGGGGCAGAAGGGAGCCAAGTCTTTCAGGCAGGAGGGTGGTGGTGCTTTCAGGGACACGAGGAAGCCGGATCTTCCAGGCAGGAGGGCGGTGGTGCATCCAGGGGTAGGAGGAAGCCGGACATTACAAGCAGGACGGTGACGGTGCTCTCAGGGCAGGAGGAAGCTGAGTCTTTCAGGCAGGAGGGTGGCGGTGCACTCAGGGACAGAAGGCAGGTGTGCTCAACTTGCCAGTGGATGTGCATGTGTGAGCGGCTGCTGTGCACATGTTCTGCACTCTGGCAGCATGCTGGCGTGGTGTGCGTTCAACTGGCTCTGCAGCCCCTCCGCAAGCTGTCCCAACCCCTTCCTCAACACCTTTCCTTTCCTCCCCTCCCATCCCACCTCATCCTCACTCCCACCATGCGGCACACCTCTCCACAACCGCTGTCCTCCCCTCCCACCCCCCATCCCGACCTCATTCCCCCCTAGGGGCACACCTCTCCACAAACGCTTTCTCCCCTCCCACTCCCCATCCCAACCTCACTCCCCCCTTGCAACCCACCCCTCCACAGGTGGACTCCCTGGCATCGGACCTGCTCTCCACCCACGGTGCCATGGATGTGCTGGTTCACTCGGCGGGGGCTTACCCAGATGCCGGCAAAATTGACTTCCTAGAAGGGGACCCAGACAGCTGGGAGGCCGCCTGCAAGTGGGTTCGAAGGGGGGGGATGGATAGCTGGGAGGCCGCCTGCAAGTGGGTTCGAAGGGGGGTGCCGTGGCATTACCCATCCCGGCTACTCTTCCTGCTGCGTGCAGGCTCAACATCCTGGCCCCAATGCGCCTAACCCGCCTGCTGGCGCCACCCATGGCTGAGCACGGTACGTGTCTGCATGGCCCGGGGCTCTGCGCTGTTCAAGGGGTGCACGCATCATATTCTGGCGCCTGTGTTGGTAGGCCTGAGTGCTCCCAAGGCGCTCTTCTGGTCTAGTTGTTTCTGCCTTCCACATCCCTAAAGACCGGATTCGACTTCAGGAAAACCCAATGCCTGGGATGTTGATGAGGCATGCACCAGGCGTGGCCACAGCCCTTGGGAGGCGGCCAGAGAGCTGCCTGCACAGCCGACCGTGCAGCTGCCCCTGCTTTGCCGCCCAAAGTAGCTGCATCACCGCCCAGCTGCCTGCCCACCGGGCGGCGCACACCCGCCTTTGCCCTCGGGGCTTAAAAAACAAGTGGGGACGCACTCGGGCGCCGCTTCCGGGTGCCCTAATACCATGCCTGACAACAACAACACACACACAAGGAAAAGGAGACGAAAACATGTCTTGCAGGTTGCGGCCTGGTCTGCTTTGTGGGTTCGGTGGCGGGGCTGAAGGGTGTGGCGGACGAGGGTGCGTATGCTGCCACCAAGTGGGCGGTGCGCGGCTTTGCTGGCGCCTGCTACGAGGTGCGCAGGCAGGGCGGGTGCTTAATTGATGGGGCGTCTCGAATGCTTGCCTACTTGACTGATTGATCAAGCTTGCTGGGTGCCGTGCTTTCTTTGTGGGTGCTGATGGCAAGACAGGTGGTGGTGCTTGCACAAAGACCAGCTGCGTCGGCGTCACGAGTGCCCAACTCTTCCTGGCTGGCATTCAGTGCTTGGCGTGCCGTGCTCGCTGTGGTGCGCTCTGCCTGCCCTGCAGGCCCTGCGCGGCCACGGCGTCAAGGTGTGCCTCATCGAACCCTCTCACATCTCCACCGACATGGCCATGGCCCAGGTGGGGCGGTACCGCACGGTACTGCGTGGTACTGTATGGCCAACGTATGGCGGCATATGCAAGGCACACGCTACCAAGGCGAAGGGCTGACGCCTCAGCATCTTTCGCCGCCTCCCGCCCGGTCTCCCCTCCTCATCCCGTCGCCCGCCCTCCCAGCCGGCACCCGCTATTTCCTGCTTTCCTATCTCGGCCGGCACCTGCGGCAAGCAGACGAAGCCGGTGCTCCTCACACCTCTCCTCTTCCCATCCTCGGCCTCCTCCTGATCCTGTCCCCCCCACCCTTGTTCGCCTCCCTGTCTAGTCTAGTCGCTACAGCTTTTCACATCCCCTGACAGAGGATTCAACTTCAGGAAGGACCAAATGCTGAGAGGTTGACGACGCACCCCTGTCCTGTCCTGTCTCCCCAACCCTCACCCCGCCTCACCCAGGAGGGCACCCGCTACCGGGATATGAAGCCGGAGCTCATGATCCAGCCCGAAGACGTGGCAGAGGCGGTGCTGCTGGCGCTGCGCCTGAGCCCGCAGGCCACGCCAGCGGAGATAGTGCTCAACCGCCTGCAGACGCCCTACGAGGCCTGATGCCCGGCGGCACAGCTGGGGCACTGATCTGTGGGGATTCAGTTGGCATGTTTCAGCGCCGTTTCTAGGTTTCAGAAATTTGGTACTTTGTTGCAAGCTTCGTTGGGAGAAGATGATGCAAAGCACACAAAAGCCAGGGACAGCGAGTGACACGTGCTCCAACCGGCGGCCCTGTCATCGCTCCCAAGTGCTGGTTGAGTCAGCACAGGTTCTGGTTGAACAAAATAGGGGGGGGGGGACGCTGGCCAGGTGATCGTCCTGCCAAACCCACCCTCCCTGCCCCTGCTCCATTTGGGTGTCACGGCGGCGCCGCCGCGGCTGGCGGCATGTGCGGGGGAGCCGGGGTGCGCCAGGCCCTGCTCCACTCTAAACATTGACTACACATGCCAGCAGGCTGCCAGACAGCTCCCCTTCATTGCGTACGAGTACTGTGCATCTTACGATTCGAGGCCTTGCCACGCTACGCTGCGCGCGGCAGGCGGCAGGCGGCAGGCAGCGGCGGCAGCAGGCGGCGCTGCCCAGGAGCGCGGCATCAGCCGCTGCAACTCGATTCGCGGGATTGCAAACGTGTGCTTTTACCAAACATAGCCAGCCCGCGCAGCCGTGGCAACAGCCGCCAATTGTTCGCTGGGCGCCGCCCGCAGCGCTGTGCGACATCGCCGAAGCGGTGTAAACTGCTGGATGTTGATTGTCGCGCAGCCCTGGAGCGACCGATGCGCCCTGTGCCAGCTTGCAGAATGCGCCTGGTCACAGCCGCCACCGCCGCCGCTGCGGGGACAGGTGGCCGGGACCGGCAGCTGGAGTGCGCACAGACAGTCTTTGTGCAACGCCGTTGACGAGCAGACAATACTCTTGGTGGCTGGCAGTGGTGGGGCAGGCCAGGGACGCCGATGTGCAGCGGCGCAGGGGTGCAGGGACGCCGATGTGCAGTGCGTCGGGGGTGTTGTGAGCACACGAGCGTGTGAAGGGTATGGCAGGACTTGGACGGCCCGGGAGGTGTGCCAGGAGGCTGGGCAGGGTGTTTGGCGTCATGGACTTTAGGGGGGACACATTTACAAGGTTTGCCAAGGAGCCATGTCTCCGTCGGGGCGCCTGGAGGGCGGCTAGGTGGCCGCCCGTGGTTTAAAGTTCAAAAAACATGCGGTGTGTCGAAGCCAAACATGCGGCACGAGGACGGTTTGGGGCGTTGGTTGAGCATGCTACCAGGGCCCCACCCCAGGCGGGTCTATTTACAACACCCCAAAGGCGAAATCCCAACTGTGCCCGGGCTGTGGGGCAAGCCAGGGCAGCAGGAATTCGGCGGGATGCAGGGGCAAGAAGCGAGGGGTGGGGTGGGTGGGAGGCGGTGAATGGTGGGGAGATTGTAAGCCGTCAGGCCTGCTGCCCAATGCCTCCCCTACTGCTCCACGCTCCCTACGTCTCTCAACACACTCGGCTGGTAGGCATTCCGCCTGGGTGCGTCGCCGCTGGGGCTGGCAGGCGCGCCGTGTGCGCCTCGCCGTCGCTGGCACTCCCTCTTCTGGCGGTTGGCGGGCTGCGTGTCACAGGCGGGCGGGAGGGTGCCAGGGTGGCAGTGGGGGGCGGGGCATGCAGGAAGCGTGTGCTCAACCCTGCTGGGTACACCCCAGACAAAGCTTTTCACCTGCTTGCCAGGTGATCGTCCTGCCACACCGTGACAGGTGGACGATCACATGTGGGCATGCCAGGGACGTGCTGGTGCCAGTAGGGGGGAGGTTCCCACCCTTGCCACGGGCTGGGCGCTTCCATGCCCACTGTGCTGGGGCGCTCGGCAGAGGAGGCGGCGCTGCTGGTGGGGCACCTGATGGCGGCAGATCCAGAGCGACTGCGCACCCCCCGCGCCCAATGCATGGCCCAGACCCAGCGGCTGGGTGTCCAGCTGCCCACCCCATCGTTTTGCGCATCCCAGCGCGTTCGGATCCTTGAAACTCGATTGCCAGCTTGACCGCGCGGCTTCCGGAGCATATGGGGCGGCTGCGCAAGGGTGCCTCCTCAGCTTCCTCCTCCCTCCCTTGCATGCTCAGCTCCTGCTTCATCCACGTTCTTGTAGCAATGCCACATGTTTCTTCCCAGTATGCATGGACGTGCCGTCTGTGCTAGTTATCTGCATGCAGCGGAAGCGCATGTAACCGGGCAGCCCCCCCATGTGCCATGCACCCCAAAGCCACCGGCGCCTGGGCAGCCTGCGGGAAGGGAAGCCGGGGGCGCCACAATCTGGACAAGAGGTGGGCTTCAATGAACTGTCTGTACTTTCATTGATCCTAATTAGTGCAGACACCGAGGAATGACAGCATTGAAGAGCACATTAAGCAAAGCCACTGATCGGGCCGCTGCCGCAGGTACCATCAACGGCCGCTGACTGGGCTATACCTGCCTTCCAGCCCAGGCTGGCCCACTGGGCTGCAGGCCCGCTCGTGCCGCTCGCAACCTGTCGGACCCCTCTTGCTCCCTCTAGCCTGCTTCCAAGGAGGAATCACAGTGATCAGCCGGCTGCAGAGTTACCGCCCCCAACGTTCCAGCAGGTCCAGGTGAGCGCCGCGCTAGTCTGGAGGTCGCCAATGCCCTTGGACGGCCAGCTCATGAGCTGATCAGGGGCACGAGGTGCCCTGCCTGCAGCCCAATGGGCCCCCCACTGCGCCACTCCCTACCTTCCATCCTCCCACTCCTCTCCTCCCACTCATCGCCCCACTCATCGCTCCGTCGCAGTTCCGAGCATCAATAAACTCATGAAGCTCGACGCCGCCCAAAATGCCGGCATGGCTCCCGGGGCTAGCATCCGTGCTCCAGGCAACGACAGGCGGCCGCGGCTCCATGCCGCCTCCGACGCTGACGGGCACGCAGACTGGGCAGTCGCCCTGCTCAAGTCTCAAGCAGATGCCACAGCGGCCGCTCGCGAGCGGGACAGCCCGCTGCACTGGGCAGTCTACAGCGGGTGCCAGGAATGTGTGGCTCTGCTGCTGGCGGCAGGCGCCGACGCTCTGGAAGCTGGCGGCAGACGCTCGACGCCACTGCATGAGGCTGCCCGGCGGGGGCAGCTCCCCACGGTGCGGCTGCTGCTCCGGGCTGCCCCAGCAGCTGCCCAGATGACTAACGCAGATGCAATGACGCCGCTGGATCTGGCGTTGCTGCGGGGACACTTGCACATTGCCCGTTGCCTGCTGGCAGAGGGCCCCCTGCTGCCGGCCAGGGAGGCCCTGGCGGCTCTAGATGCGGGCGCCTGGGCGCAGCCCCTCTACGCCACTCTGGCCGCCCGCCAGCCGCTGACAGCCCAGGAGTGGGGATTGGTGCCCACCCCTTGCCACGGCCTGGGTGCTGCCCTGCCCGCGGTACTGCAGCGCTCGACTGCAGAGGCACCCCTGCTTGTGGGGCACCTGCCGGCGGCAGACAGGCAGCGGCTGCGCACCGCTGCCCTCTGCCTGGCACGTGCCCAACGGCTGACCCTGGCTTTAATGCCAACACCAATCATGTGGCGCATTCTGGCGCAGTCAGCAGCGACACTTTGATTCGAAGCCTTGTCAGCAAATCACCACGCCGCACGCGTGTGCCTCCTCGACTTCCGCATGCCCCCGGCTGGCCTGCCACAGCTGCTGGCAGCTTGTTGCCCGTCTCCCTTTTGTATGTGAAATCACTAGAGCAGCACATTCTGCCTGCACCTCTTCCTGGTCTGCCCCTCAATGTGATACAAGCAAGCAAACAAACAAAAACAAATAATAATAAAACGCATGCAGTCCTGGCCCTTGATGCGTATCCTGCATGTTACACCGCTTCTGCAGGTTCCAAGACCGTTCCTCTGACGCTGCCGCCCGCACGCCCACTCACGATTTTGTAGGCAACTGCGCGCTCAGCCCGTGCGCCCAAGTGCGGCGCTGAATGGGCAGTGCCCCACATGTTATGAGGCCCCGACTTTTTCAAACCGCCTCCTTACAACACTTGTGTTCGCCAAGAATCAGCGCTCTGCGTGGGGTTAGGCGGCTCCTATTCTTTTTTCCGTTTCCGGGCACTTTGGCGGCCCGCCACTGGCGGGGGGGGCGGGAGTGTTTCCGTACGTAGCCACTGGTTCCGTAGGGGTGCTATGTTATAGGCATGGGGAGCTGGGGAGACACGGACTGGCTGAGCGTGGAGTGCGATTTGATAGGAAATCACCAAGCACGAAAAAGGGAGGACAGGAAGTGGTAGGAGAGAATACAAAAAGCAAAAAATGAAGAATCTTAGGCCCGCCCGGCCCGGCGGCTGGGCGGCCGTCCCCCGCCTGGCAGCAGCATAGCTACCAGAGGCACCCGACTCTGCCGCCGCGGAATCCGCTTGATAAAATCGCTGCTGCTGCTTCCGGAGCGGTTTTTTTCACCACCTCTTGCCGCCGGCCAACGTCATTCGCCGCATTGGCTCGGCGCTAAACTCGTAAAGTTTGTTGTTCGTTGCTGGTGTCAACTGAAATGGGTTTCGGCAGCTAGACGGGACGATCGAAAGCGCAAGGACCCTTCTGAGTGAGCTAAAGCGTTTTGGCAGCGCCGCCGCCACCCTGGCGGCGCCTGGCGGTACACTTTTTTGCCTTGCCAAACAGCTACGTACGTGCTCATTTCCCAAAATTTTCGGCGGGGGGGGGTGCCCGGAAACGAAAAAAAGAATAGGAGCCGCCTTACATGCAGACCTGGGTTTGAACACACAGCGCTGCAGGGCTGTGGGATTAGCTAGCATGCCTGCCAGCTGGCAGCCACCGATAGGCAATCTGAGGCAGGGCAAGATGGTTGCGACATGATGCGAGCAACAAGAAGGGCGATCACGAATCGAAAGAAGGAAGAAGCCAATCCCGGGAATTTCGAGGCATTGTGAAGACAATCCATGTAAAGAGTTCTGGTACGAGCAAGCGGGTGAGCATGGGATGCATGAGGCTGCGGGAGATCAAGCATTGATGGCAGCTCCCCAGGAAAGAGGTTATGCAGTGCATGTGAATGTGTGTTGTAAAAAAATAGGTTCATGCTTGAGAAAGTGTAGAGACCGCTCATTGGCTGGCAGGGGGCATGTCGGGAGGTGGGTGGGGTGGGAAACAGGAACGGCAGTTTCAAAGGCAGTGAATGCATGGGAGAGCAAAGGAAAGTGGGCAAAGCGGCACCAGGCGCAGTGGCAGGCCAGGCGATGTTGAGGAGCGCCCACATTCCTCGGGATCAACACTCAAAATCCGAATTCGACTCTGGTCCGTAAAAGCACATCAGGGGCGGTCAGCCCAAGGTGACCAGCGCACATTTGCACTTCATGCTGCCTGTGTCTGCGGGTGCAAAGGGCCGCCTGCAGGCCAGCCGGAGCTTTGATGGGTGCATGCGCCGCTGGCGGCATAGGCGGCGCGGTGTTCCTGCGGACCACCAAGGCCTTACATGAAAGCTCAAGGGGGGCGTGCCACTGCTGATACTGGTCCTGATCGCTCTCTCCATGTTCAATTGACCAAGCAGTTGGTCCCGCCGACGTTGGTTGACCGTGCCGACAGCAGCTGGCCCCATGGCGTTCACGCGTGGATGTGAATGATGCCTGGGTATCACGGAGCTGCCACTCCAGATGCAGAGAGGCATTTTGAGGCCACTTGCTGGAAGCTGAGCGGCGGTACGGCGGCCGCTGCTGTGCTGTGTATGCAGGTATGGAACCTTCGTCGCTTCCGCTTCTAGCTCAGATCTCTCCCCTGCTGTGTCGCTGTTGCGCCCGACGTGCAGTATGGGCGCTCCAAGCCAACCTTCCTGTCCCCCTCCGCCTGACGCGCCTGGCGCTTACCCGCAGCCCGCCAGCGGCGCCTTTGGGGCCAGCGACGCGCTGCCCACGTCCAGCGCACCGCCCGATGCGACAGAGCAGCGCCACCAGCCTCCACCGCCGGGGCCGACGCCGCCGCCCTTCAACTTCGCACAGCCCCCGCCGCCCGGCTTTGCGCCGCCTCCAGGCGCCCCGCCTCCAGGCGGCTACCCGCCCCAGCCTCAATATGCGGTGCCCGCAGGTGGGTGCCTGTTCTTGGTCAAGGGCCGTTGCCCCATCGCACGGTCCGAGCGCTCAGTTGTGCGCTCAAATCACGGGTCCGCTGCGCAAGGCGCGGGCGCCGTGTGCTTTCAGCTCCTGCCACACCAGCAAGGGACTGCTTTGATCCCGTCAGTGCACCCCTCGTGCCCCCGCCCCGTGCAGGCGCTGCCACAATCCCGCTGTACCCAATGCCCGTGGCCGGCGTCGCCCTGCGCCCCCCCCTGGTGCGCTGCTTGCTGGGCGGCGTCACTCTTGCTGAGCGGCCTAACACCTTGAGCTCTCACGCTTCCACCTCGCCGTTCTGGCCGATTTGGCCGGTGCCGTGCCTGCCAGTTTGCCGGGAGGGAGCCCCGCTTGGGTGCCGCACGCCCGCTGACTGTTGGGTGCTGGCGCCACCTGGCGTCACGCACCTGGCGTCGCGCACCCGTTAGGGGCCACCCCCCCGCTTGGACTGGCCACTTGTTGGGTGCTGGCGCCGCCTGGCATTGCGCAGCAGCTAGGTCACCCCGCTGGCACCTGGCAAATCCAGGCGCACCAGTCGACCGCAAGATGGCGTGCTTTGGTGCCGTTTTGGCACGCCCACCGTTGCGCCCTTGCGTCCGCTTACCTCTGCCACGTCACCTCCTCTGCCTCTGCCGCAGGTGACCCCCCAGCCTGGGCAGGTGCTGCTGGGCTACCAGCTGATGCAGCCCGCCCCCGGCTGCTGCCAATGCGACGGGCTGTCTGCCGCGGGCCTGATTTCAGGTAGGCGGGCGGTGCCATGCACGGAGCAAAGGGAGGGCATGCTGGTACCAGGCGGTACAATGCCGGCGGCTGGCAGGGGCCGGGCAGGCAGGCGGGCGCGAGCAGCAGATCTTGTTTTTGCGCCCCGGGGATTGGGTGCGGGCGCCGTTGGGCACCCTCGTTCAAACGCTGCCACTGTTCCATTTATCCAAATGCCTGCGTCCCTGCTGTGCCCACCCGCTGTGCTTTGCCGACCATGCCCCCTGCCTGCCTGCCTGCCTGCCCCGTACGGCCAATCCGCTGCTCTCCATCGCTATCCATGTATGCCTGGGGCGGGCAGGCTTGAGCCACCTCTTGCTTGCCCCGGTAGTGTAACAATGCCTGCTTTACACCGCTTGCCCTCTCTGCCCGGCCCCGTCCCCGCCCGCAGTCATCCTGCTGATCTTCATTTTCTGGCCCCTTGCCTTCATCCCATGCCTGGTAAGCCGAGCGGGCACCCCCGAGGGGCCACCGCCCTGCCTGGGGAATGGGCAGGAAACGCGCCTGCCTGACTACCTGCCTGCCCGCCACTCTGTTTGTTCCTGCTCTTCGGAACTGTTCGGATTCGAAGGCGAGGGAGGAACCGCACGTGCCTGCACTGCTTGCAGCACTGCTTGCAGCGTGAAACCCGACTTTCTCCACGTGCCTACCTGGCAGAGTTAACCCCCAGCTGCCGCCCGGTGTCCCCAGTACCGCCGAGGCGGCGCAGGCGCACACATGCTGCCATCCCCCCGGCACCTCTGCTTCCTGCTGACACGTCGCCTCCACACACTCTTCACTCTGCCTGTAAGGCCAGTGCAGCACTTGCTGCCTGGCCCGGGCCCCTCCCACCCTCACTTGACGCAAACCTCACCTTGTCACTCCCCACTCGCGTGCCCCCTCCTCTCACCTCCCTGCCTCATCCCACCGCTGGCCCTCTCACTCCCCACTCACCTGCCTCCCTGCCTCCTCACCTCCCTGCCTCCCCACCTCCCTGCCAGATGCCGGAGTGCTTTGAGCCCGTGCAGGCCCCGGTGTACGGCTGGCCGGCGCAGCCGCCGGCGCAGCAGCCCGGCATGTACTCGGCGTCGCCGGCAGATGGCCCGGCAGGCTTCCCGCCCTCCTAAGGTGGCCCAACCCGTCTACCTGATGCGGCCTAACCCACCCTCCTGATGTGGCCACCCGCCCGCCCGACGGTCCACCCGCCCGCCTGAGTGTTGGCCGCCCACTGGGGTTGGCTACTCGCCCGCCTGCTGTGGCCACCGCCCGCCTGACGTGGCTACCCGCCCGTTTGGGTTGGCTACTCGCGCTTCTGAAAATGGCCACCCGCGCGCCTGATGCGGACGCTCGTCCGCCTGCTGTGGCCACCGCCCGCCTGACGTGGCTACCCGCCCGCTTCGGCTAGCTACTCGCCTGCCAATGTGGCACCTGGCTGGCTTCCCATGCAGACGCTTTGTACACTTTCCAGCGTCTCACAACGTGAGGAGCGCATAGCACAGCGTGCATACGAGATGTCCCGCCCTCTCCTCCATTCGGTCTGCCCATCTGTAGCTTTCCGTGCTCCCCTTCTTGCTGGCCCCCTGCCGCCTGCCTGCACTCATAGTGAGTCCCCTCTCATTTCCGATCCCGTTGTTCAGCCCCTTCCATCCAGATTCGATTAGCAGACAGCAGTGCTGCGCCAACAGCATTCCGCACAGCACGCGTGCTTGTGCCGTCGCTAGCAAGTCTGCCTCTGCCCCTGCACTTTGTAGCATGCACCTCCCTTCGAGCGCCTGGCTACTGTAAAGCTTCGGCAGCGTGCAAGCGGCATTGCAGCACAGCAGCATGTGATGATGAGACATCAAGCACACCAAGCACAACACTCACGAATAAATGAGGTGCATGCCAGTGTCGCTGCGCCTAGCTAGCTCTGCCCTGCCCCGACCTGCCCATCCTCACTCGGAACGATGGAAAGGTCCGCACGGAGAAGGGCATGTTTACGAAGCCCCCGAAGTTAAAATGAGCAGCAACACAGGGGAGCTCTGCCGGTGGCACGCTGCTCGACCTCACTCCCCGCTGCTGCCACTGGCAAGCTCAGCACGCCATCGCCTGGGCGGCTGTCCCCGCCTCAGCAGCAGCTGCAGCCTGATCCTGCTCCCGCTCTTGCTCCCGATTCTGCATGATCTCCCGCTCTTGCTCCAGATCCTCTGCAGCCCGCTCCGCCGCCTGCAGCTGCTTCCAGGCCCCCTGCTCCTCCGCCTGCAGACAGACTCACAAGGGGGTGGGGCCGGGGGCACGGGTGGGCGAAGGAAGGCTGGTGCTAGCACAACAGCTGAAGGCCCGCCTTTGTGCCTGATCTGAGAGCTGTGCTGCGTGGACCACGGACAGGTATGCACGGGGTGGTGGGCCAAGGCGCCGAATGGTGTGTCCAGGGGAAGGTGTCCGGTGCTAAAGCACAAGCAGAACATGCTACGCTGGAGAGGTATTGATGCTCTTTGATGGCAAGGTGAGCAGCAGTACAGCTCGCAGACAACCAGTCAGAGACAGTTTAGGCTGGGGGTTACCTGCAGCTCGCGCAGGGCGGCCAGCAGGCGCGGCTCCTCTCGCATCCGCCGCCGCCGCGCGGCCTCGTACCGGCGCCGCACCTCCTCAAGCTGTTGGAGGAACACAAACACACGCACACATCAAGCGGGGGGTAAGAGTGTTGGCAGCCGGGCAGGGCAGGGCGGTCAGGGAGGCGTGCCCAGGGGCATGGGTTGGTGCAGAGGGGAGCCGGCTCAGGGGCAAAGCCAGACACACAGCGGGCGCAGCAGCAGTGGGCAGCGTCCGATAGTGGGTAAGCCGTGAGCATCTGGTAAGAAGGTGGTGGGCTACAGTTGGGTTTGATGCCCCCCACAAGCCCTCGCACTGCAAGCAGGGTGAGCTTGCCACGTGGGCTGGCAGCCCCAGGGTTGGTTGCACAGCGCGGCGTGCCTGCCCGACCTCTGAGAGGTAGTGGGCTCAACCGGCGCTCAATTCGAATGAAAACATATGGGCTAGCCACCAGCAAGCAGCTGCAGGCACGCGCCAGCAGGCAAGCAGGCAGGAATGCAGCCAGCCAGCCACCCCATCAGGCAGCCGGGTGGCCCCACACCTGCTGCCTGCCCTGCTCTTCGGCTGCGCGGTTGGCCAGCTCTCGGGCGGCTGCCAGCATGACAGGATCGTTGGGGGCCAGCGGGGGCACCTGCAGGGCACAGCGGGGCACAGCGGGGGCAACTGCGAGGCTCAGCATGGCACAGCGCGGTGCAGCCGGAGCAACCTGCAGAGCACAGCGTGGCATAGCGGGGGCGCATGTCGCAGCGGGGGCACCTGCGGGGCTCAGAGGGGCGTGCTGTGCCCCGCTGGGTACCTGCGGGGCACAGCACGGCGCAGCGTGGGCGCCGTGCCTGTGTGAGGGTTGGGCTGACCCAGAGGCAGAACCATGCTGCGGCATGCTGGGCTCCCCATGCCCCCTCCTCTCCCCGCATGGCGACTCCTCCACGCCAGCCGGGATGGTTGCCCTGCCAGTGTGAGGTCTACTTTCCACCTGCGCTGTACCACGAAGTCCCTTGCAGAAGCCCCACGCTCAACCCACCTGACATGCACATGCAAGTAGATAGAATCAAGAACATCTGATACACGTTATAGGTAGAATCAATATTTGTGATTTTATAGATATCTGATACACCTCCCCACCTGCCCGGTGTTCATGGCCTGGGGGCCCAGCCCCAGCCCTGCCAGGTAGGCACGGTTGGCGGCGATGCGCGCCTGCCGTGCCAGCTCCAGCGCGGTCAAAACCTGAGCAGGGAGGGCACAGGCGGGGCGGCCCATGGGCAGGGAGGGGCAGCGGGGGGATGGCAAGGCCGGAAGGAAGCGCAGCATGACCATGCATTCATTCAGTCATTAATTTACAGCGCCGCAGCATCACAAAAGTGTGCCGCAGATGCGCAGCATGACCTGCCGGTAACATCATCATCTGCCCTGCACCACCACCACCAATAAACCGCCCTCCCACCTGCCCTGCGAGTCCTGGCTGGCAGTGTAGGTTGCATCAAAAGAACTTGGCTACAGCAGTAGTGCCCATTTTGTTGAGACATCAAATGTCTTAACATATAAATTTGCATTACTGCTGTAGACAAGTTCTGTTGTGCCGTGTCCCCATCCCACCAGCCCTCCCCCCTCCTGCTCTCGCAAGTCCGGCCTGATGTTGACAACAACCAAGCAGCCTAGTTGCATGTACATCCCTTCAACAAAATACCATCCAAGAGACCCATCCCACCTGCCCTCCACCCTGCTGCTCCGAGTCCAGGCTCATGTTGCGGGGGGGCAGCCGCACCAGCCGCTGCAGCGTGGCAGAGCACACCACCTGCATGAACAGTAAAGAAATGTGCAAAGAGAGTGTGTGGTTAATGGAGCTTATGGGTTTCCTGGAGGGGCAGGGGCAGCTGGGTGGGATGGGGGAGTAGGCAGTTGCAAGGGCAGGCTGATGCAGGTGGCAGGCAGGCCAGGCTGGCAGGACGGCGGGGAGGCGAGCAGGCACCCGTGCACACTGAAACCCTGCAGCACCAGCCTCCCACTACCACCTCTGGCCACGGCGCGGGCAGGCAAGCAGGCAGGCATCAGGCGAGCAGGCGGGCGAGGCAGGCAGGCAGGCGGGCGGGCAGCACAATGGGAACAGGACTTCATCCCACACCTGTGAGGCGGGGGGCAGCGGGTTGGGGATCACTGGGGGCGGCGCCGGAGGAGGCAGCGGCGGCGGCTTGGCCCGCCGCTGCGGCTGTGACTGAGCAGGCGCCTGCACCTGTGCCTGCGCCTGCAGCCCGGCGGTGGCACCCGATGCCTGCTGCTGCTGCTGCTGCTGCTGCCCCTGCTGCTGCTGTGCATGCTGCCCCACTGGTGCTGCTTGTGCTGCTGTCTGTAGCACTGCTGCAGCCACTGTTTGAGCAACCTCTGGTGCTGGCTGTGCTGCAGCCGCCGGCAGCAGCCATTCCAGCGGGGGGTGAGGTGGCAGTGGGGCTCCCATGGGCAGCGCACGAGTCTGGGTTGGTGGCAGTGGCAGCACCGGAAAGGGCGCTGCCTGCAGCATGCCAGTGCCGGCATTGAAAAATGCAAGGGCGCCACCCGTGGGGAGCAGCGGCAGCGGCAGCTGCCGGCCCAGCTGTGCCTGCTGTGCCTGCTGCTGCACCTGCAGCGCCTGGCGCTGGTGCACCCATTGCATGTACGCTGCCACCTGCTGCTGCTGCAGCTGCTGAGGCAGTGGCGCTCCTCTTGAAGGGGCCAGCATGACAGCTGGCAGGGTCCCACCCGCCTGCGGCAGCTGCAGGAACAGCAGCGGTCGGGGGGCTGCCGCTGACGACTGCCCAGGTGCTGCAGCTGCAGCAGGAAGCGGGGAATGCCCCGTGGGCTGGAAGGCGGGGGGAAGTGGACGCATTGGCAGCACGGCTGGCCGAGGCACCGCTAATGCTGCAGCTGCTGCAGCCGCTAATGGGGCTGCCGAGGCGCCTGGTACTGCAGATGAGGCAGCTGATGATGCCATGCGGGCAGCCGGGGCAAGCGCTCTGGCCGGGGATGCCGCTGCCCCTGCAGCTGCTTCTGCTTGGGCTGCTGCCACCGTGTTGCACTGCTGGGGCAGCTGCACAGGGCCCAGCGACTGCTTCTGCAGCGGCAGCGGCGCCAGCAGCGTCGGCAGACGGGGCGGCGACAGGGACGTGGGCGGCGCAACAAAGTGAGGGCTGCCGCAGCTGCCGCCCCCGTCGGCCCCATTGCCGCTACCGCTGGTCCTGGGAGAGAAGGGCTGCGGGCGGCGCTGCCCAGAGCCGGCCATGGGCGTCTGCACGGCACCGCTACCAGCAGCTTCGCCTGCTTCAGAAGCTGCTGCAGCAGGCAGCGCTGGAGCTGGCATCGCCGCCGCTGCTGCTGCTGCTGCTGCTGCTGCTGCTGCTGCTGCGTATGGGACTGGTGCTGTTGCTGCTACTACAGCAAATGGCACTGATACTGGCGCAGGTGCTGGTAATGTGGCAGCAGTTGGCACTGCTGCTGGTGCTTCCGCTGCCGCAGCAGATGGCACCGATACTGAGGCTGGTGCAGGTGCTGGTGCTGCTGCCGCTGGCCCCTGGCCCGCCGGTGTCGTCATCTTTGACATTGGCAGCAAGGGAGGCACCCCCGGGGCCACCTGCTGCGCCTGGCTGCTGCAACCAGGCTGAGCTGCCGCCAGCTCCTCCTCGCTGCCCAAGCTGGCAGCCCCTGGGCAGCTGCTGCACCCTGATCCATCCCCACCTGTGGCGGCTTCGGCCACAGCGTCAACCGCAGCAGGCACTGCCGCTGCTGCCTCCCCTGCCTCCGCCCCCTGCCGCACTGGTACATCTTCTTGCATGGCCGCATCCTCTTCTTCCTGCCTTGCCGGCAGGCCACCCTCCTGCCCCTGCGCAACCTTCCCTGCCCCACTCTCCAAAACACGGCAGGGCGGGGGTTTGCTGCTGGCTCGGCCGCGGCCTCCACTGCCTGCGCCCTCAGGTCCCGCTGAGCCTGCCGCCTTGGCCGCTGACACCTCTGCCACCTCTGCTGCCGCTGCCCCTGCTGCCAGCCTCTCCCCCATCCCCTCCTCCCCTTCCTCCCCTCCGGCGCCCGCCCAGTCGATGCCGCCGGCCGCATAGTGCCCCCCCACAAGCTCGTTTTTGGAGAGTGGCGTCTGGCAGCTGGTGAGAGGCGGCCTGTGCGGTGCAGGACAGGAAGGCAGGTGGGGCCAGGGGCAGTGAGGTGGGCAGTACTCGATTTGGAACTGCAGCTGCACCCCACTCCAACGGCCCGTTTTAGATACAGCAAACACATGCACACATCCTTATTCTAAGCCGTGACTGTACCGCCCAGGGCAAAGGCAGGAAGGGGGTGAGGCCAGGGGCGGTGAGGTGGGCAGTACACCAGCTGGGACGTAAATGATCTGGGCAGTACACCAGCGAGCGGAGGCCTGCAGTGAGGTGGGAAGTGCGCGCAACTGTACCGCCCCACCCTCCACATGGTTACAGAGAGGTTGTACCGCCCCACCTCAGCAGCGTGGGGCTCGCACGCAGCCCAGCAACATGCGTGGGAATGTGAAGGCCTGCACCCCACCTCAGCATCCCGCAATCCCCGGAAACTGCTACTGCCACCATGTATAGTGCAGGGACTCACCTCAGCATCCCGCAATCCCCGGAAACTGCCACTACCACCATGTACAGTGCGGGGGCCTCACCTCAGCATCCCGCAATCCCCAGAAACTGCCACTGCTACCCTGTACAGTGATGGGGCCTCACCTCAGCATCCCGCAATCCCCAGAGATCGCCACTGCTACCCTGTACAGTGCAGGGCCTCACCTCAGCATGGCGCAATCCCACTCCACATCATCCCCCAGCGCCTGCGCTGCCTGGAAGCCCAGGATGCGCCACTTGTCGCACTTGCTGCACTGCACAGGCACAGCGGCATTCTGAAAGTGTCAGGCATTACAAGATGGCCAGGAGGGGGTTGGTGGGGAGAAAAACAAAGCGCCACTTGTCGCACTTGCTGCACAGCAGGGGCAACAGGTGTGTAGGTGGGCAGGCAGGAGAGGCTGTTTTGTTTGTTGCACTGTGTGGGCTGCAGGGCAGAAAGAGATAGCATGGCCGGGGCGTTGCAAGCGGGCGTTGCGTGCCGCTCCAGCACAGCCATGCCGCGGAGCATGATTCTAGGGTTCGTCCTGAAGTTGAATCCTCTTTCAGGGGATGTGAAAAGCTGTAACGACTAGACTAGACTAGCATGATTCCAGGGGCAACAGGTTTGCAGATGCCAGGCGGCCAGGGCGTGCACAGTGCCAGCCAGCACGCCAGGCATGCTGTGGTCGTGGTCTGCAGCACCATCATCAGCATCAGCAGTGCACCCCCCTGCACTCATCAGCACAACCCCAGCCGCCCCAGCCGCTGACCCGCTGCACCCTTTTTTGCCACCATTGTGTCCCAGCCCCGATATATCATTCAAGTTATTTGTAAGTTTCTTGCTGAAACTATCATAACGAGTATCAATTGTAGAATGAAGATGTGGAAAGCCCCTCCCAGCGATGCTCGCAACCTCTGAATCCTGCACCCACTGCCCCTGCGCTGCTTGCACCACCCCAGCCCCAGCCCGTCCCTGCACGCCCTTTGCCTGCACCCAGTGCCCCGCGCGCAGCTGCTGGCACCGCCCCATCCCAAGCCCCTCCCTGCACGCCGCTTGCCTGCACCCAGTGATCCCTGTGGTGCTGCGCAGCATACCCCCGCAGCCGCTCCAGCAGCGAGTGGAATTCGTTTGTCTGCAGAGGGAGAGGACAGGCATGCATGTTGCGCGTGTGGGACTTGTTATTCTGAACCAGCCTGTGGGAGTGAGATGAAAGGGGTGTGTGGGCATGCTGTGCCCATGTCATGGCGCGTCGGGGCACCGGGCAACCGCCCCGCCTGCCCCGCCCGCAACCTCGCCCCGCCTGTTTCAGCCCGCATTGCGCCCCCGGTGCCTCCTCCCCCCAACCCCCCCCACTGCTGGGACCGACTAGCATGCGTTGGGGCCTGTGTCGCGCTTTGCTTGCCATTTACGGGCTGTGACACCCGAAACAGCCACAAGCTAGGGAGCCACAGCACCTGCATCATCTGTCGGTCAACCGGAATGTTGGGCTCGCCCATCGACTCGAACGCGTCGTAAAAGCGGGAGTAGAGGGGGCTGCGAGGGGAGGGAGAGTGTGTGGGTGTGTGGGTGGAGGGGGGCGAGATCTTCAGGTGTTGTGTGCCCGGCTGGGGCTTTGGGGAGGAGGGGGGGTGGCAGGGGCTGAGGCAGGAGAGAGCGCCAAACGGAGTGGGCACTGGGGCAGGGTGGGGGCGGGCAGGGGGAGCCAGGGGGCTGGCACGGGGTGTCGAGATGTCTCAGGAGCGTGGTGGGCAGGATCAGAGCTGGCTGCAGCGCTCAGCAGGCTCAGCAGGCTCAGCAGGCTCAGCAGGCTCACCGCTCCTGCCAGCAAGGCGCCCAAACACACAGAGACACACACCAGCAAGGCACCCACCCCCACCGATACAGAGAGACACACGCACACACCACCGTGCCCCTTCCCCACCGTGCGCTGCTCTTTGGTGCGATGCAGAACACGGCTATGCCAAACTGCAGGGAGGAGGTGGTGGGAGGAAGAGCGAGACGGAAGCGGGGGAATGGAAGTCGATGTGTGGAGATGCAGGGGGAAGGCCAGCCATGCTCACATATGCTGGTAATTTCTGGATCCCCGTGACCCTTGCTCCTTGTGCAAGGTTCTCGGATTGCCGACCTGGAGCTACGACCAAGCTTGCTTCAGGCCATATGCAGGCAGGCGGGCGTGCAGCCAAGCACAGTCACCCTCAATTTGAAGCGCTGCAGCAACACATATGTGTGCCGCAGATGCGTCGTTTGGAGTTCCAGCACACACGCCCCCTCCTCACCCCAATGGGCGACTTGTCGTAGTCTTTGAAGCGGGCCGACAGGCGGCGCAGCAGCACACGCGGGTAGGGGCGCAGGCGCTGCAGCAGTGAGCGGCGAGGAGGGGTGAGACGAGGTAAAGCGTCACGTTCAAAAAGGGGGATGAGCAGGCGGGCGAGGCCACCTGTGTCGTTGCACTTAAACTGCGCTTGCCTGGTGTGGTCACTAATGCATCCATTTTTACCGCAAGGCTGAACTGTCAGGCCGCAACCCCTGTCCTGCAAGTAGCCTGTGGTGTTAAACTGCATTACACCCAGCATGACTCAACTGCATGACACCCAGCAGACAGCAGCACCCGCCCTCACCTGAAAGTAACCCGTGTCTGTAGTGCTTGAGTGCCATACACGCAGCATGCAAACACACAGCAGCACCCGCCTCCCACCTGAAAGTAGCCGGTGTCTGTCGAGTTGCGGCACACCAGCACCACCCCCGGCACCCCGCCGTTCTCAACCTCGTCGATTGCCCGGTTCACAAAGCGCCACTGGACCTGCGGGCAGGGCAGGGGGAGGGCAGGGCAGGGCAGAGCAGGGCAGGGCAGGGGTTGGGTTTCACACAAGAGGGCCTGGGAGGTCAGCTCCTTTGAGCGTGGCATGAGGTGGCGGCTGGGCGGCAGGGAGGCTGCCGCACCCCTTCCCCGCGTGCCCAACAACACACCATCCGCTACGCTACGCTGCGCTGTGCTGCGCTAGGCTGTGCTGCGCTGCGCTGCGCTGTGCGGCAGTGTGGGCAACACCACAGGAAGGAGGCCCGCAGAGGGAGGAAAGCAGCATGGGGGGAGGCGGGGGCTGTGGCACAGACTGCGTGCTGACCTGCTGACGGTGTCCCTCGGCGCCACCCCACTCGAGGAAATCTCGCGGATAATGATTATGTCACATTTAAATCGCATGATGTTGCTCCGCTTCAGCACTCTTTTCTATGCTGACCTGGGCGCTGTAGTCTGGGTTGAGCAGCACGAACATCCCCTCCCAGCTGTTGCTCAGCTTCAGCCCATTGTCCTGCACACACCGCAGCGTGGCACAACGGGGCGGGGCAATTAGGGCATGGCATGCTGGGATGCCTGAACAAGGTGGACGGTGGCAGAGATGCGGTTGACGGCGGCAGATTGCAGAGGGCAGCGGTCCAGGCTAAACGTGCAGGAGAAGACAAAGGAAAGCAGCAGAGGCGTGGGCTGTGAGAAGCCGGCAGCGGTGCACACAAAAGCACCGCTGCCCTCACCCCATCTCAGCGCTGCCTGCCCGCCAGCCTCTTCTCCCTTCCTTCTTCATTAAACCTGCCTCCCACCCACCTGCTTGTCGTACAGCTTCTCAGCGGGTATGTTTGGCGCAAGCTTCGAGTTGGTGCAGGGGTCCAGCAGGCCCTCGATGTAGGGGCGCTCCGCTGTTGGGCGGGGCAGCTCAAACACGCGGAAGCACGCTGCCTCCTGTGGGCGTCGAAAGTGATGGGGTGGGTTTGTGGTGAGAGTAGGGGCCCTCTGCGGTGGGGCGGGGCAGCTCAAAGACGCGGAAGCACGCCGCCTCCTGCACCATGCGCATGGCAGTAAAAGAGGTGGAGGGGTGGGTGGGTGGATATGAAGGAGTGATAAGCTGTGGGGCAGGGCATCTCAAAGACGCAGAAGCGCGCCGCCTCCTGCAAGCGGGGCGTAGAAGGTGGTGGGGCAGGTGGTTGAGCGGTGGTGTGAAAACTGAGGGCGTTCCGCAGCAGGGCGGGGCACAAGCACAAACAGGCAGCTCAAACAGCAAGCTTGGGTTGGCACGGGTATATGCCGGGGCGGTTGCTGCGCCTCAATTGCAACTCAAGCAAGCTGGGTTGGCACGGATACATGCCGGGGCTGGTGCTGCGCCTCAACTCACAATGATCCAATCTGGGGTCAGCCCCATCCTGGCCACCTCTTCTCCGGATCCCCCTGCCTCTGCCCCCGCCTCGCCGCCCTCGCCGCCCTCGTGCGTCGCCCCGACCTGCAGGAGGGGACAGGGGACAGCCACATGGGAGGCCGCGGGGGGGAAGCAGTTGCCGGTGTAGCCCTTGCATGCTCGATTTTCCCTCTTCTCAACCCACCTGCAGGAGGGGATGGAGCGGGGGCAGGGGCAGCTGCAGCCTGAGGGTGGGCGGCAGAGGACGAAGGACAAAACATCCGCCGGTGGCGCCGCTGCATCACTGCTCACCCCACTCTTTCTCCCCACCTCCCCTGCACACCCCTTCTGAACTCCAGCTGCCCCCATCCCCAACAGGGCCCACCCCAGTAGTAACCCCTGCCCATCCCACCCCTTCTGTTGTTCATCAAGTCTGTTTTCAACACCAGCTGCCCCCATTAACAACACAAGGACCCACCCAGCACCTGTATCCCCGCCCACCTGCTGCTCCTCCCCGCAGCAGGGGCAGGCCCAGGTGCCCCCAGGCAGCTCCCCCGCCGACACCGCTGGGTGGTGCAGGCACAGCGGGTGGAAGAGGCGGTCGCAGCAGCAGCACTCCAGGTCGGCACCCAGCTCCCTGCACCAAGGGTGTTGGCGGGGTGGCAGGGTAGCAGGGTGGCAGGGTGGCAGGGCAGCAGGGGCAGAGCAGGGCAAGGCGGGACACAAAGGCAGGATGACAGGGTGGCAGGGTAGGATGGGTGGCGGGCGAGGGGGGCGGACCCACCGCATGGGCTGTGCGTATGAGTTTCCCTCAAATCTCACCTCCCACGGGCGCGATGCCCACCGCGGCCAAAGCACGTGCCTGCCTGCTGTGGAGGCAGTGGCGCTCCCCACTTCTACATAAACCTGAACCAAACCCAAAACCACACACGTCCTTCCCCCTTCTGCTCAGGTAGCAGTGTGTCCAGCGCCTGCCTGCTCTGGAGGCAGTGGGACCCCCCACTTCCAAATACACCTGAACCAAACCCAAAACCACACACGCCTCTCGCCCACCTGCACGGGTAGCAGTGGTGTCCAGCGCCTGCCTGCTCTTGGGGCAGTGGCCCCCCACATTTGCACAAACCTGAACCAAACCGAAACCACACACGTCTCTCCCCCACCTGCACATGTAGCAGTTGTCCAGCGCCTGCCTGCTCTGCAGAATGCAATCCACCTCTTAAGCCACCCCTGCCCCAAATTTTCCACTGTGAAGCTCGCCTGCACAAGTAGCAGTTGTCCAGCGCCTGCCGGCTCTGCAGGTACGCCTCGTACAGGTGCACCATGCGCCGCCGCTCCAGCTCGGGGTCTGCATGACGACGTGATCATTGGTGAGTGCATATCAATCAATTACATCTCAAGTCCAGGGGAGCCAGCAAGGTCTCATGGGGCATAGCATGGCCGGCGGGCAAGTGGTGGGCTGACAGCTGGCCAGGCAGGCTGGCAACCCAGGCGCCAGAACCCCCGCCCGCACCAGGCGCTGGCATTTCATCTGACATCCCATCTGACATCCCATCTGACATCCCATCTGACACACCACAGGTGCTGCGCAGAGCATCGCCCTCTCCCGCTTCTTCGTAGACATTACAACGGTCATGGTAATTGGCGTAGCTTTCCAGGTGTATCTGCCTGTGCACATGTGTTCAGTTCAGCCCAGCCACCCCACCTGCATGCGCCCCCTCCAACTCATTCAGCACAAGCTCCAGCAACCGCAGCCTGGCCAACAGGTTTGGGAAAGGAGGGAGGGAGGTGTGGCAGAGTGGTAAAGAGAGAGAGGATGCCAACCCATCCTCTCCGCCCCCACCGTTCATTGGCTGCCTCCATGCCATGCGCCTTCTCACGTTTCACCCCGTGCTGAGCGCGCCATGGAATGCGGCTGGCAGTGCTGCTTCCCCTCCCATGCAACCCTGCCCGCTCTCCTGTCTAATGGTGAGCGCCACTCACTTGTTCTGCGAGCGCCCCAAGGGGCGCGGCTGTTGGGAGAACTCCCCCAACCTCACTCCCTCCACCACCCAAGCCCATGCCTGCCCTTGCCCAACCCACTTCAAGTGACTTGTCCTGCAATCGCCCCAGGGAGCGCAGCTGGCAGTGCAGCTCCTGACTATTGTGTGCGTCCCCACCCCTCTCCACCTCGCTCCCGTGCCCTGTACCCCCACTTCCATGCCTCCCTGCACCCACTTTTCCTGCGATCGCCCCAGGGAGCGCAGCTGGCGGCGCAGCTCCTGAATATCGTGTGCGTCACCCCCCCTCCCCCCTTCACTCCGGTCCCCCACACCCCCACTTCTATGCCTCCTTGCACTCACTTGTTCTGCGATCGCCCCAGGGAGCGCAGCTGGCGGTGCAGCTCCCCTTCATCGGCTGGCGGCACCTCGCAGTCCTCCGGCCGCACCCAGGCGGTGCTGTGCTCGCCGTAGTACCGCACCAGCAGCTGGCCTGTGGGGCAAGGGAGGAGGGCCAGAGGATTGGGAGACTGCAGCGGCAGGGGGTGATGCGTGATGCAAGTGAGGGGCGCGGGCCGCACCCAGGTGGTGCCGTGCTTGCCGTAGTACCGCACCAGCAGCTGGCCTGTGGGGCAAGGGAGGAGGGATGGACGGGGTGCAAAAAGGGTTGGAGGTCAGTGGGACAGGTGTCTACCGGGCGATGCTGTGCTCAGAAAACTGCGTTAGCAGCTGGCCTGGGGGGGAGCGAGAGAACGCAGTGCAGTGTGAACGAACAGGTGGCGAGCGGCAGGAAGCGTCGGGTGCCAGCCAGCCTTAACACAACCATTCTTCTACCCCCCCTGCACAACGCAACTCCAGTCCTGCAGCCAGCCCATGCACACCCAGCAAAAACAAAACAAAACAAAAAAAAACGATTTGCAGCACCCCCACACCTCTCCCCGTCCGCCCCACCCACCGGGGCGGTGCGACAGCAGCAGCTGCCCCCAGTCCCGTCGCTTGCACAGGCCAAAGGCCCACGCCACTGCGGGCCACAGGCCGCTGCTGGGCACCCGCACCCACAGGCGGGTGCCGGGGGGGAAGCGCTCGTGGGGAGGAGCCTCCTCGAGCTCCCGCAGCCGCTCGCTCAGCTGGGGGCCGTGCAGCGGCGGGTCGTCGGCGGATCTGGGAGTAGAGGGCGGGGGAAGGATGGACGAATTATAAGGGCAGAGGCAGGGCGCAGCGTGGCTGGATGTAGCTACCTGCAGGGGCGGGGGGCAGGGGACAGTGTGGGAGGATTCAGCGAGTAGGGCAGGGGGCTGGGTGGATTTAGGGGTCGGGGCTTGGTGGCTGGATACAGAGAGTAGGGGCAGGGGGCAGGGTGGGAGGAGGTGGTCAGATGGTGGGTGTCAGGGAGAGACAGGCGGGGAGGTAGATGAGCGATGGCCAGGCTGCCAGCGGCAGTGGGGCTTTATCAAATCTGGGGAGGGAGCAGGGGGAATTGGGGGCCATGTGAAGGGTCAGTCAGGCAGGCAGGGGCTGGGGGGCTTCAAGCGTTGCACGGTGGCCAGGCATATTGGGAGCACTCTCGGCAGGCAGCGCCACGCCACCTGCCAAACCTACGTCCACCCCCACTCTCCCCCACCCCTCACCCTTCCTTGACACGCTGCAACCGTCCGCACTCCACCCCACAAGGATCCGCATATGCTTCTGTTCGCTGCTTCCCTTCCCACAACCGCCCGCCCGCCTGCCCCCCATCCCCTCCCACCGCTTGGCCTTCTTGGGTGCCCGCTCCCGGTCCAGCGCAGGCCACCGCTCAATCTCGTAATTCACGCCCAGCAGGCGGTCCTCCTCCGCCTGTGACAGCTTCTCCTTAGGAGCGCGCTGTGCGGCTGCAGGCAGGGGACAGCAGGCGGTTCACGGAAGGGGAGAAAGCAAGGCCATCACAGCAGGCGGTCCTCCTCCGCTTCTGACACCTTCTTCTTGGGAGCGCGCTGCGGCTGCAGGCACCAGGTAGGGGTTCACACATGGGTAACGCAAGACCTTCACAGCATCCAATCCTACTCCGCCTCTGACAAATTCCTTTCGAGGGCGCGGCTGCAGGCGTGGGCATCGGGTTGGTTGAATAAACAATGTGAACTACACCCCGTGCGGTCCCCCACCTACCCTTCCTGGGCAGCACATACGGCAGCACCCGCTCCACTGGCAGGCAAACTTTGAGCTTTTTGGTGCGCCCGCCATCTGTGAAGTCAGACATCTGCACACAGAAGAGGATGCATACAACAGCGGATACCAATCAACCGGCAGGAGCTGGGGTTAAGGTGTTGATGTGAATGATGGGTGACGGGGCATGACGGCAGCACACGATGGTGTTAACACATGAACATGTTTGTGAGCTGCGGGGTGTCCATGCCCGGCGGGCAGCCTGCCCACCTGCACCACTGCGGTGGGGTAGCTGTTGCCGCCAGGACCACTTGATGGCGGCTCCACCCGCAGGATCACGCCCTGTGTAGATCAGAAAGAGGAGTGGCCAAGCCGTATTACGTGCAGGCATTGATCAGACGGGGAAGGGGGCGGTAGCGCTGGCGGGGCTGGCGGCGCAAGCGTGGCGGCAGGGCCAAGAGCAGGGCGCGCCGTTTCGGGGCTGATCATCGCGAGCCTACGTGCTGTTCTGCGGCATTCTCAGGGCCCGCCTCACGTGATGGCGCCCCGCGCCTTGATGGGCAGGCGGCAGTAGCTCCCCGCATAGGAGCACCTCGCGGCGCACTAGTGTGGGCCTTTTCGACATCTTAGCAGGCCGATACGATACTACGGTTGGCCGGGACTGCAAGGCCGGAACCCTGCAACCCAAAACCCTAGCGCTCGCCAAACGCCCCTGATAACGTGGATGAGCGGTGCTTCAGCTCGGAGTCACAGCTAGCCGCAAAAGCGGACAACCTGTCGCATGCACGCACGAAAAACAATGCATGGCACGGGCCGCCGCCGGGCAGCGTGCATGTCGGATCAGGGTCAAACTTGCGGTGGGTGCATGCTTGTTCCTTAGAAGTCTCTTATAAAACGATGTTCATCTGCGATGCCACCGCACAGAGGACAACAGGTTGGACCGTCTAATGCACACTGCCTGCAGATGCTGCAATCAATCAATGAGCGCCGGCAGGTGGCGGCGGCCGGAGGCTGCAGGCGGCAGCAGTGGCTGATGGCATCCTGATCATCGACGCCACGCAGCGCGCACTGGTTCTCCCACTGCCAGTCACGTCAGCTTCTTTGCAGCTTGCAGTCTGCAGTCGTGCACAATAAAAACAAATACAGGTCTGAAGCTGCCGGCAGCGGTCAACACGACGGGGCGGGCTCAGCAGTGTGCCAGCACAAAGGCACTGCTGATGAGGGCGGCGGAGCCGCATTCCCTTCCATTCCACAGCTTGAGCAACCATGTCGAAGGCGCTCACGGTCCTTGCCCTCTTCTCTGTCGGCTTGGGGTTTTATCGAATTGCGCCGCTGCTCCCGCCCCAGCTCGGTGCGTCCGGCCCGCCGTTTTATAAGCGGCAGCAATGCAATCCATGCGCTGAAATGAGGTGCAGGCAAAGCCAGCCTGCTGCACTGCCGCTGCTGCCGCCACCGCCGCGTGCCGCCACTGCTACCCCAACACTTGCCTTACCCATCCCGTTGCTATCCCCTTGCATGATGCAGCTCTGGGACTGATGGTGCTGTGGGTGATGGCGATGCGCAAGCTGTCTATGCCCGTGGTTGAGGCAGTGGCACAAGCGCAGGTCGCGGAACGAGGGGCACGAGAGACGGCGGCAGCTGCCGGCGCCGGCGGCGGCAGCCATGAGCAGCAGCAGCAGCAGCAGCAGCAGCAGCAGCAGCAGGCTGGCCCGCCCGCCGCAGCAGGCCAGAAAGCAGCAGATAGGGCTGCCCGGAGACGGCGGTAGCAGCCCAGCAGGCACAGCGCCTTGCCACCGGACCAAGGTGCGCACCCTTGGTCTGCTGCCTGTGGCATGGCCGCACGAGCTGCCCACGTGGCTGTTCACGTGACGTGTGACACGTATGCATGCTGGGTTCTGTGGGTTGTTCACGTCACCACGGCGGTGCAACCAGTGCGTTCATCTGGCCCACCCCCATCTCCTCACTCACACAGAGATGGCATGCGCCCACACTCTTGCTTGGCGTGCCCACTTGGCAGGGACAATGATCGTGGAACTGTTCCAGTCACTGTGCCCCACGCTGCCTCGGTTGCCCCATGCCTTGCAGGCCAACCCTGTGGGCAATCGGACGCTCTGACAAGCGCAGCAAGGCGTGGGAATTGTCCCCAGAACAGTGTGCGGGATCAGCCAGCCACGCCTTGCCAGCGCTCGCGCAGCCTGCCTGCCCCACCTGCACTGCATTGCCCAGTGTGCGGTACGCTGTAACCCCCCCCACCCTCTCTGCATGTGAGCACAGCTCAGGTGCCAGTGTCAGCCGTCAGAGGCACAATACATGGTGGAAGCTGCAATGCGCTGCAGTGACGGCAGGGAGGGTGTCGCTGGCTTGGCAAGGCGTGGTGTGGACGTGTGTGGGGCACTTGGGCACGGTCACCGATGCGGTGGGAACTTGTGCTTGCAGTTGAATGCACCTCTCTGTGTATTGGGCAGCGCCAGGATTGGCCGTAGCACAACCAAGTGGCTGGTGCCATGGGCTCTTGGCTCTGTGTAACCTCAACATCCGAAGGGTGGGGCGCTAGTTCGACAGCCCCGCCGTGGACGGGGAGCGAGCGGGGGGTAGGGATAGGGATTTGTGATGTGTGCCACCGGAAGCCGGATATAAACAAGCTGAGGTTTGCACGCAAGTGATGCAGCTGTCGCTGACGCTGACTGTAAGGCGGGCACACCTGTGTGGTGGCCCACTGTGGTGGGTGGAGGATCCTCCGGAGGGATGCGGCGCCAGCGCGCGCGGCAGGCTCTGCGGGCGGGTTAAGGGCGGATGCCAGCGTGCGATCGCGCGCGCAGGGAACTGTTATGCTGTGTCCTTACGGCTCCTCAGAACAAGCCCAATACTTCAGAGCAGGTGTGCACCCCGCGCTGCAGCACTGCACCCCGCGCATCCTCCAGGGCGCCCACCCACAAGCGTTCCTTCCGCTGGTGAGACCATTGCTAGGTTGCCGCAGGAGCGCCGTTGCCTGGCCCTTGTAGACATAGACCTAGTGAGCACTAAGTAGCTCCTCATAAGTTCTGTCAGAACAAAGCAAACCTAGTACTCACACGCACTAAAAACCGCGCATCCTCTCCGCGGTAGCAGTTTCGCTGGTACTAACAATCAAAGGAGAAGAAGCGCCTTGATTCGGGCCTACACTTGTGAGCACGGCCGCCGCCCACCGCCCGCCCGACCGACCGACGTTGCTTCCGCCTGTTTTGTTTCCCCCTGCTGTCACAGGCCTTGGTGCCCAGAAGCCGGGTACCAGCAGCAGCGACGCAGGCAGCAGCAGCAGCAGCAGAGCAGCAGCAGCGCAGCAACGCAGGCAGCAGCAAGGCAGCCGCAGCCGCAGCCACGACAGCAGCAGCAGCAACAAGAACAGCAACAGCAGCAGCAGCAGAGCAGCCGCACCACAGCCTCGGCAACGCAGGCAGCAGCAGAGCAGCCGCAGAGCAGCCGCAGCCGCAGCCGCGGCAACGATAAAGCAGGCAGCAGCAGCAGCAGCAGAAACCTTGTCTGCCGTGGTCTGTCTGCGGGCCACTCAAGTGCACATAGCAGCGCGGACTGGCAGCCTGTCGGCCCTAGAGGAGGCGATACAACAGCACCCGGAGCACGTGAACACCGGCGCCTACATCACTGGAGTGGATGATGTCACCCCGCTGCAGCAAGCTGCAGCATTTGGGCGGCACGCTCACCTAGTAATGCTGCTTGACGCAGGCGCTGACGTCAATGCAGTGGACAGGAGAGGCCGCACAGCGCTGCTGAGGACAGCGCAGCGGCTCATTGAACAACGCAGCTTCGGCAATCCTGGCGAATGCCTGCGGGAGCTTCTGCGGGTGGGGGCAAATGTGGGCAGGATATGCCCTGCTGGCGACTGGACAGCGCTGCACAAAGCGGCCGAGGCAGGCAACACGGCCTGTGTTACAGCGCTGCTGGAAGCACACGCAGACGTGCATGCAGAGGACAGTACTGGCCGCACGCCGCTGCATTCGGCATGCCAGGGGGTCCTCCCTGGGATCCTAGGAGGCCGTCGCCGCCGGCCCAACAGAGGTTGCGTGAAGGCGCTGCTGGATGCTGGCGCCGAGATAGAGGCGGCGGACAGCAGCGGTTGGAGCGCGATCCATTGCTGTGTTGGCTACAGCGAGGATAGCAGCCCAGATGTGCTTACAGCACTGCTAGCATATGGAGCCGATGCTGATGCCGGCGGTGGTATCACACCCCTGGCACTGGCGGCACGCAACGGCCACGCGCAGTGCGTCAGCGTGTTGCTGGCGGCAGGAGCGAGCATCGAGGCTGCCGACGCCAACGGGACGACCCCACTGCTGCGAGCTGCTGGCGCACGCAGCAACGAGCACCGGGCAGAGGACCGGTGGCAGCAGATCAATCGTGAAGCGTGCCTGCAGGCCCTGATTCAGGCTGGGGCCGACATAGGCGCACGCCAGCACTACCAACACCACCTCCCCCAATATGGCACCGAAATGGCACTGACAGCTCAGTGCTAGATCGGTGCCTCATCATTGCTTCCCCAGCCCCACTGATATGCCCCTGAAATGCCACCGATCTACCAATAATAGTGCCCACTTCCTCGGCTCATATCAGTGTTGTATCATTGCTTGCATCAGTGCTAAATCAGTGTTTGCATCAATGGTGGATCATTGCAAATCAATGCTGCCCTGGCTGCCACACCAGGCTAGCTGCCTGGCTGGCTACTTCTAGGCTGGCACCAGGCTGGCGCAAGGTGGAGACCGCAAAAAAAATGCA
>JTEE01000137.1:199182-210723 GCA_002896455.3 Chlorella sp. ArM0029B
GATTACATGGTTTGTTTACAAAGGGGGTGCAAGGTGTCCCCTCCAAAGGCTCCCCCCCTTGGGTGAGCCATCATGGCTATATCAGTGTTTGGCCAGATCAGTGCCTATCGGTGCCTGTCAGGGGCATATCGGTGCCATCCTGGGGGAGGTGGTGTTCGTAGTGCAGGCAGGCAGCCGCATGACGACCCTGCACTGGTCAGCCAAGCTGGGCTGGCTGCCATGCATCAGCCGCCTGGCTGCAGCGGGAGCGGACCTGGCAGCCCGTGACCGGCAGGGCCGCACACCACGCCAGGTGGCAGAGCAGGAGGGCCAGCCAGCGGCAGCGCAGCTGCTGCAGAGGCTGGAAGCTTAGCGGGCGGCTGCTATGCCCGCAGGTGCGCCGGCAGGGTCATGCCGTGACAACTCATTGAATGCAATTGTGGGTGCGGCATGATAGTGTGCGTACAGAAAGGCATTCTATGTGCTTTCCTGGAGATGCAGCAGGGCAGAAATCTGCTAGGCTTGTCACGAGTTCTTTCTTTCCGCCCTTTGTGCTGCAGGCCCAGGGGCACGCGCTGCAGCTGCCGCACCCCAGCCTGTTGCTGCTGGCCAGGCAGCTCAATGGGGAGAGGAGGAGGCACAGGCGGGTGGGCCAGCTGGGCCTGTAGAAGCGGCAGGTGCAGCAGGTGCAGCGGCGGCTGCAGCTGCAGCAGGGGGGCAGGTGGAGGAGGCTGCTGTGAAAGAACCAGGGGAAGAGGCGGCGGCGGCAGCCCCTGGGCAGGTGCAGCCTGCTGCGACAGCGCTTGTGCCAGTGGCGGCGGCGGCGGCGGCAGCTTCACAGGCGGCAGAGCCTGCAGAATTGCTGCTGAGGTTGGGCCAGGGCTGCTGCACCGGAACATCAGGTGAGTGTGCTCAGGGCATGCATAGTTGCAGCGCAGCATGCACGCGGGCCGGTGGGTCGGCTTGCAGGCGGGCGTGCGGCCACGCAGGTGGGCCGGGTGGGGGCACACATTTGGGCGCACACATGGCTGTGTGGATGGGCCGGCGCGATGCCGGGCGGTGGGGCGTGCTATCCCATTCTAGCAGGTGGCTGGATGGGCAAGAATCAGGGCGTTCTTGTCACTGCTGTTGGTTGCAGCGCGGCGTGAGTGTGCTGCCCAGCCATTGCCCTGACCACCTTGCTGCCCTGACCGCCTTGCTGCCTCCCCGCAGGGTGTGGTGGGAGGAGCGCGAGGATTGGGTGACGGGCACCGTCACACGCTGCACCATGCCGGAAAGGTAAGCCCACATGCGGACGCCCTCGGCACCAGCCATTAAAGGGTGACCAGCAGCTACGGCTGTGCTGGGCGATTGGGCTGTGGGCCATAGACAGCTAAGCTAAAATGCCCAGCCGCCAGCACAGTGTGTCATGCGCAGTGCTGACCACGCCAGCTTGCAACATGCCTGTGTGTCATTCCATTCCCTCACTGCAGGGTTTTCTTTGTGCGGCACGAGGGCCTTGGCCAGGCCGACATGCGCACGCAGCGGTACCGCTTGCACACGGTAAGACCTCCTCCAGGTGCTGTACTTCTAGCACAGCTGCCTGGCCTGCCGGCTGTGAGACCTCCGCCACAGGCTGAGCTGCTGGCTATTGCTGCTGACCTATTTAAGCGGCTGCTGGCTGTTGCTGCTGACCTATTCAACCGGCGGAGCTGCGCCTTCTCACGGGGCTATGTTGCAGGAGCGCTTCCAAATTCTGGGTCCGGATATGGACGTGGAAGCAGAATTTGTGGGTGAGCAGCCAGTGCAGGTCCCAGGCATCGAGGTTGGCCCAGGGCTGCTGCACCGGAACATCAGGTATGTGTGCTCCAGGCTTGTATTAGTGTAGCGCAGCATGCACGCGGGCTGGTGGATCGGCTTGCAGTCGGGCAGGCACTCAGGTGGGCTGGGCCGGCTGGCGCACAGAATGTGTTAAAGATGGGCCGGCGGGTTGCCGGGCGGTGAGGCATGCTGTGCCTGTTTCTTTCTCATTGCTACAAACTCCACTCCCCGCCCGCTCCCACGAGACCATTGCTGGCTTCCTGCCAGCTGAGCACGGCTTCCTGCCAGCGCCCTCACCGCCTTGCTGCCTCCCCGCAGGGTGTGGTGGGAGGAGCGCGAGGAGTGGGTGCCGGGCACCGTGACACGCTGCACGATGCCGGAAAGGTGAGCCAACCTGCAGCGCCGGTCAGTGGAGGGTGGACGGCAGCCGAGGGGTGGCCTGGGTGGGTGTGCTATGGGCCATAAACAGCTGGGCGTAAAACTGCACAGCTGTGTCGTCGAGTGTTGTGCAGGCCAGCCTGCAACATGCTGCTGTGTCAGTCACAGTCCCCTCTGCTTTCCTCCCCCGCTGCAGGGTGTTCTTTGTGCGGCACGAGGGCCTTGGCCAGGCCGACATGCACATGCGCACGCAGCGGTACCGCTTGCACAAGGTGAGGCCCCTCCTCAACCCCTCAACGCAGCCCCTGCCTGTTGCCTGCTTGAGGCCGAGCACAGCTGCGGCTCCAGCGTGCTTTCCTTTGTCGCCTGGTTTGCAGGCTGACATGCCGGTTGTGGTGCCGCTGCCTCGCCCGCTAAGCTGCTGCCTCAGCCCCGGCCTGAGACTTTGCCCTACGCTGCTTTTGACCGCCTCAGTCCCAGGCTACCCTTAGTTCCTCCTTCCCATGTGGCTGTGTTGCAGGAGCACTTCCAGCTGCTGGGGCTGGGGCCAGATGGGGGCGTGGAAGCAGAGTTTGTGGATGGGCAGCCAGTGGCAGTGCAGGGCCTGGGCAACGAGGTGCAGCCACAGGGGCTGGGCAGGGGGCAGCAGCAGGGGCGCGAGCCGTCGGGCCATGCGGGCATGGCGCCCGCAGCGGCCTCTGTGCGTCAGCAGCAGCAGCAGGTGGCAAGCAGGGGCAGTGGGGAGCGCAATCTGCCAGGCGGCGGCGGAGGTAATGACAGCGGGGGTGCTGCGGCTGCGGCAGTGGGAGCGGCGGCAGCAGCTGCTGCCGCTGGGGCGGGCAGTTCCAGCAGGCACGGGGACGCGCTGCAGCCTGGGCGTGAGCGCAAGGGGAAGAGGCGGCGAGTTGATGGGAAGCAGGAGTGAGGCAGGAGAAGCAGGGGCAGCAGGGGCAGGGCTGTTACAGCCACCCTGCTCTTGTCCCACTGGACCGACCGCCCAGCTGCACACTGGGGTGTTCTTTTCTGTTATTCAGGGGTTAGCTGTTTTCATCATTGGGCGATCGTGTTCTCCTTCCACCCATACCTAGCGATACCATGCGAACCATACGTTGTTGTTGCCTGTGGCTGTACAGCCACATGTGTGTACGTACTGGCTGTGTGTGCTAGTCCACCTCAACCTAGCACACGTGTAATGTAAGGAGGGCATCGCTGGCTTGACAAGGCTCGGGGAGCGCTCACACAGGGGGGGGCTTGCAAAATTAGATGTGGCCTAGCACGGTAGACTCCTATGGCTGCGGATTAGTGCTTGCACAAGTATAGAGAACGCTAATCCCCGCCCAGCGGGGCGAAGCGCAGAGGTCGATATGTAGTCCTGCTCTGCAGCAGGCTGTGCAGCGGATGGGCTCTCGTGCGCAGTGGCCACCCTCACTGACTAAGTCAGAGAACCTGTGCTTCCTTTCTTAACCATTGATATTGTGAGCCCAGTGTCGGGCCTGGCGTAGGGCCTTCATAGTCTCAGGCTGCGCAATGGATTGGGTTGGGCGCTGGCGGGTGCTAGCGGCGCGCGGCAGGCTCAGCGGGCGAGTTGCCTGGAGCGGCGCACGGCGGACTGGCGTGGGGCCTTCGTGGGATCGCGAGCAGGGGGACCCCACTTTTTTGAGATGCTCCCAAATTAAACCTCGGTGCTCACACGAACACTTGAACAACGCGCATCCTCGGCCCGTCCACTCGGAGCCTTCTATACCCGCAGGTGAGACCATTACCAAGTCTCAGAAGGAGCGCCGTGGTCTCGCCCGGTACTTATGAGCACAGCTGCCACCCACCGCCGCCGACTGGTGCCGCCGCTTGTGGCTGTTGTGTCCCTTCTGCTGCTACAGGCCTTGGTGCCCTTAGCAATCAAACATCAGCAGCAAGAGCAGCTGCTTTTGCACCGTCAGTGCTGCAGGCAGAGAAGCAGCAGCACAAGCAGCAGCAGAGCAGCAGCAGAGCAGCAGCAGCACAACAGGAGCAGCAGCAGCGGCAGCACAGCAACGGCAGCAACAACGGCAGCAACAACAGCAGCAGCAGCAGCAGCAGCGGCGGCAGCAGCAACGGCGGCAACAACAGCATCGGCAGCAGCAACAACGGCAGCAGCAGCAGCAGTAGCGGCAGAAGCACGCGCCCCCCCATACTTCCACAGCTTGAACAACCATGTCGAGGGTGCTCACGGTCCTTGCCCTCTCCTCTGTGGGCTTCGGGCTGATGAGGGCTGCACCGCTGCTCTCACCCCAGCTCGATGCGTCCGGGGCGCTGTTTCGTTAGCGGCATCAATACAATACATGCGCTGAAACGAGGCGCAGGCAAAGCCAGCCTGCACTGCCGCCGCTGCCGCCACCGCCGCCCGCCGCCACTGCTACCCCAACGCCTGCCTTACCCATCCCGTTGCTATCCCCTTGCATGATGCAGCTCTGGGACTGATGGTGCTGTGGGTGATGGCGATGCGCAAGCTTTCTATGCCCGTGGTTGAGGCAGTGGCACAAGCGCAGGTGGCGGAACGAGGGGCCCAAGAAACGGCGGCGGCAGCCATTAGCAGCAGCAGCAACAGCAGCAGCAGCAGCAGCAGGCTGGCCCGCCCGCCGCAGGAGGCCAGAAAGCAGCAGATAGGGCTGCCCGAAGACGGCGGTAGCAGACCAGCAAGAACAGTATTCTGTGACCGGACCAAGGTACGCACCCGCCTTGCTGCCTGTGGCATGCTGCCGCTCGAGCTGCCGCTGCAGCTGTGCGGGCTGTTCGCGTGACGTGCATGCCATGCTGGGTTGTGTGTGTTGTTCAGTCACCACTGCGGTGCAACCAGTGCGTTCATCTGGCCCACCCCTACCTCCTCACTCACACAGAGATGGCATGCGCCCACACACTCCTGCTGGGTGGGCCACCCCAGGGGCGGGCGGGCCATCTGGAGTGGCAGGCGGAGGCAATGTACGTGCAGGGACGCCGCCAGCCAACGTGCAAACCCGCTGCTTTGGTTGCCCCATGCCTTGCAGGCTGACGCTGCAAGCTGAGGTGTATGTTGGCAAGCACTGGAAGGCCTGGGGGGCCGCCCCAGAGGTGGTGCACGGGATCAGCCAGCCACACCGTGCCCGTTCCAGGCACGGCCTGCCTGCCCAGCTGCCGTCCTCTGCCGCCCTGCCCTGCCATGTGTGTACCATACACACTGTAAGTAGCCCAGCCCGTCAATACCTGCAAGCGCAGCAGCTGCTGCCGCCCCAGTGTCAGCCGTCAGAGGTACAGTGCATGGTGGAGGGCTGCGATGCTTGCCCATGACGGCAGGATGCATGGTGGCCACCCTCACTGACTAAGCTAGGGAGCATGTGCTTGCGGCCACAAGCGTTTCTCTTATGTGTCCAGTGTCGGGTCTGCCGGTAGCACCATCAAACCTGTATCTGCCAATAGGCTGCATCACTTGAATGGTTGCACTACCGCCAGCGGCGCGGGGCAGGCTCGGCTGGCGGGTTGCATCGGCCTGGAGCGGCGGCGAATCGCGCGAGGGGCACTTTGCGTTTCTGCCTTGGGTTGCTCATCAGAATCAACCCGGTGCGCACGAACGCACTGAACAACGCGCGCATCCTCCCGGCTGCCCGGCTCGGAGCCTTCGTGTTGATCAGGTGAACACTATCAGGGAGCAGAAGGAGCGCCGTGGTCTGGGCCGGCACTTGTGAGCACCGCTGCCACCTACCGCCGCTGACCGGTGCCGCTGCCGTTGGTGGTTCTTTCCCCGTCTGCTGCTACAGGCCTGGGCTCCCGGAGCCGTTCAACAGCAGCTGCCGTCAAGAAGTGGCAGCAGCAGCAGCAGCAGCAGCAGCAGCAGCAGCAGCAGCGGCTGGCAGCGGCAGCAGCAGCAGCAGCAGCTCCGGCTGCCATGGCCCGAGTGCAGGCCACTCGAGTGCACAGAGCCGCAGCCAGTGGCAGCGTCTTAAAGCTGCAAGATGCACTGCGGCAGCACCCAGAGGCAGTGAATACCGGTGCTCACCTGAATGCGGCAGCAGGTGTCACCCCGCTGCACCAAGCGGCGCGGTTTGTGCGGCAGGGGCAGGTTCAAGTGCTGCTTGATGCAGGTGCCAACGTGCACGCGGTGGACAGCAAGGGCCGCACCGCACTGCTGCTGGCAGCAGAGGCTCATGGTGACAACCGTCTCGGCAACTGCACCGACTGCGTTCGGGCCTTGCTCAAGGCTGGGGCACGCACGGCTGTGATCAGCGGGGACGGCAGCAGCCAAACAGCATTGCACCACGTCGCTCAAGCGGGCTGCGCGCCTTGCGTCAAAGCTCTGCTGGCAGCGGGGGCCGACGTACATGCAGAAGACAGCAGGGGCAGCACGGCGCTGCATTGCGGATGCCAAGGGTCCCGATGCCCCGTTACAGGCATGCGCATCCTCTACAGGGAATGCGTGAAGGCGCTGCTTGCGGCTGGCGCCAGGATAGAGACGGCAGACGAGGGCAATTGGAGGGCGATCCACTACGTCGTTGGCGATGAAGTGGGTGATAGCGCTGACGTGCTTCGAATGCTGCTAGCGGCTGGAGCCGAGAAGGACAGCCAAATCGGCGGCGGTATCACACCTCTGGCGCTGGCAGCACGCAATGGCCTTCCGCAGTGTGTCACATTGTTGCTGGCGAAGGGAGTGAACATTGAGGCTGCCGGCAAGGACGGGACGACGCCGCTGCTGCGTGCCGCCGGGTCACGCAGCGGTCCACACACGGCGGAGACGTGGCGGCAGCAGGGCAATCGTGAGGCGTGCCTGCAAGCCCTAATTGAGGCTGGCACCAATGTGCATGCACGCGAGGCAGGCAGCCGCAGCACAGCCCTGCACTGGTCAGCCAAGCTGGGCTGGCTGCCATGCATTCGCCGCCTGGCAGCAGCGGGAGCGGACCTGGCAGCCCGAGACCGGCAGGGCCGCACACCTCGTCAGGTGGCTGAGCAGGAGCGCCAGAAGGCTGCAGCGAAGATGCTGCAGAAGCTGGAAGCTGAGCAGGCAGTTGCAGCGCCCGCAGGTGTGTTGGCTGGGCGCATGGGGACAGGCTTGGGTGGTGTGCCCTGCAATACGTGAGGCGGGTGTGCGCGGATGCCGCAGGTCAGCTATCTGCCCGGGTTGCTCGTCACAAGTCCCTGGTTTCCTGTCTTTGTACCGCAGGCTCACAGGCACGCGCTGCAGCTGCCGCAACCCGGCCTGTTGCAGCTATCCAGGCTGTGCAAGGAGGAGTGGAGGAGGCACAGGCGGGTGAGGCAGGTGGGCCTGCAGCGGCGGCCGCGCCAGAGCCTGCAAAAGCGGCAGGGGCAGCGGCGGCTGCAGCTGCAGCAGGGGCGGAGGTGGGGGAGGCTGCTGCGGAAGAACTAGTGGATGAGGCGGCGGCGGCAGCGCCAGCGGCGGCGGTGGAGGCAGCTCCAGAGGCGGCGGTGGCAGCAGAGCCTGCAGCTGAGCCGGCGGCGGCGGCACCACTCGCCGAGATTGCTGTCGAGGTTGGGCCAGGCCTGCTGCACCGGAACATCAGGTATGTTTGTTCCGGGCTTGTATGGCATGCAATCGTTGCAGCCCAGCATGCGTGCGGGCCGGCTGGTGGGCTGCAGGCGGGCTGGTGCGCACGCGGGTGGGCCGACGGGCGCGTACATTGTAGTGGGAATGGCTCAGCGTTCTGCTGTCGGGTGGGGCACGCTGTGCCTATTAGGCAGGTGACTGAATGAGCAAGAGTCAGGGCATCCAAATGTTGGTTGCAGCGCAGCGTGAGTGTGCCACCCAGCCGCTGGCAGTGCCCTAACCGCCTGGCTGCCCCCGTGCAGGGTGTGGTGGGAGGAGCGCGAGGAGTGGGTGCTGGGCACCATTACACGCTGCATCATGCCGGAAAGGTGAGCCAGCCCGGGCACTGGCCATAAAAGAGTGGACGGCAGCTGAGGGGCCTGGGTGGGCTATGGGCCATAGGCAGCTTTAATCAACACGCCCAGCTGTGTCATCAAGTGCTGTGCAGGCCAGCTTGCAACATGCCGTTGTGTCATCCCATTCCCCTCTGCTCTTCTTGTGCTGCAGGGTGTTTTTTGTGCGGCACGAGAGCATTGGCCAGCCCGACATGCGCACGCAGCGGTACCGCTTGCACAAGGTGAGAGCCCCCTACCGCCAGAGCCCCCCGACTGTTGTCCGGCAGACACTCTGGCACATCGGCGGCAAGACCTGAACCCCTGCTGCCGAGCCCGAAGCTGACATGCCGGACTTTGCGCCACCGACTCATCCACTGACCGTTGCTGGCTGTTGATGCTGACCAATCATTCGGATGAGCTGCGCCTTCTACTTGTGGCTGTTCTGCAGGAGCGCTTCCAGCTTTTGGGGCCAGATGGGGGCGTGGAAGCAAAGTTTGTGGATGGGCAGCCAGGGCAGGGCCAGGGCAATGAAGTTCAGCCACAGGGGCTGGGCAGGGGCCAACAGCAGGGGCATGAGGCGCCCGGCCACGCGGGCATGGCGCCCGCAGCGGCCTCTGTGCGTCAGCAGCAGCAGCAGGTGGCAAGCAGGGGCAGCGGGGAGCGCAACCTGCCAGGCGGCGGCGGCGGTGGTGACAGCGGGGGCGCTGCGGCTGCGGCAGTGGGAGCGGCGGCAGCAGCTGCTGCGGGTGGTCCTGGCATGCACAGTGAAGCACAGCAGCTGGAGGGCCAGCCTGAGATGAAGAGGCGGCGGGTTGAGGTGAAGCAGGAGTGAGGCAGGAGAAGCGGGGACAGCAGAGGCAACTTGAAGGCGGTTGAAGACACCCTGGTCTTGTTTCGGTGGACCGACCGCCCAGCCGCTCGTGTGTTTGCGGTGTTGTTCGTCGCCACTAACTAGCACACCGACCGTCACCCGTGTAAGGCTCCGCCCCCCCTCGCCACTCGGTGCTTTAATTCTCAATGATAACAGCACTAGGTGCATGGGGCAGTGCTCGCATCGAAAGTAGGGCACGGGACGTGGACGGGTGCACGATTGCTGGAGCAGCGAGCAGCAGCTGGCTTGGCCCCTCATGGCCCAGCCGCTCTGCCAGGGAAGCAGCGAGCCAGCCACCCGCCCACCGCTCAGCTCAGCTGGCCATCGCCGGCTGCGAGGCCGCCTCTGCGGGAGGCGAGGGTGGGGCCACCCGCCGCTCCACGATGCACTTCAACCCGTTGGCTGTGTGGATGGTGGCTCCGGTTGCCATGCCCACCTGCGAGTGCGTGTGTGTGCGTGAATGGTTTGGCAGGGAGCGGTGTGTGTGGTTGATGACAGCACCACCTGTGATATGGGATGATGCATGTCCGTGCAACGGTGGGAAGGCAGGTGGACGGATGGACGCATGGGTGGGTGAGCGTGAAAATCGGGGAGGCTGGCCAGAACACCCTGTGCAACAGAAGCATGCTGGCACTCACCGCCTGTGCGTCCACGAGGCGGAAGCGGAAGCGGCGCAGCACCACCACCAGCGCCACGCACGCCTCGGTGATCGCAAACTGGTCGCCAATGCACTTGCGCGCGCCGCCGCCTGCACTCAAAGGCACGGAAAACGGGGGACAGGTGGTGAGCGGCAGGGGGGAGAAATCTCTCCCCCCACAATCGTGCAGCACCGCCGCCTGTTTGCATGAATATGCCACATCACGGCACATGCTGAAAGGGACGGGGGCCTGACACCACCGCTGGGTACCTCCCCCACTTGCAACCACCCCCACTGCTGTCCCATTCTTTTTCTCAGCGGTACCCATAACATATACACTCCTAGAGGGCGCCCACCCACCCACCAAAGGGGAGGAAGGCAAAGTCTGAGGAGACCTCGTTGGGGTACAGTGAGGCGCCCAGGGCTTCCGGGTTGTATCCCGCCCACTTGCCCCCGAAATCGGGGTTGGTGTTGCGCTCTGCAGGTGGGGGGCGGCACAGCGGGGCACAGCAGGCACAGCATGACGGTGAAGCGAGATGGCATCCGGAGGCCACCCAGCCTTGCTTTCCGCCGCATGCCGGGGGGAGGGACGCTGTGCGCTGGACAGGTGCACAGCATGCACAGCAGCACAGCGCGCATAACTGCTTTCAGAAAACATGGCACCACAGCATGGCATGGCATGCCTTGCACACGACAGGGGGGCAAACTAGCAAATGCGGGCTCCCCTCGCAATAAGAAGGCCCAGGGGGCGCACTCCATGTGACAGTCTCCAGTCCGCCAGGGCATGCACAGGCACCCACCACAACGAGCAGGACCAGGTTCTTCATGCGCAGGCACACCTCACAACAGGCAGGGCCAACTTCCCCATGCACAGGCACCCCTCACAACAAGGCACCCATGCGCCAAGATCCAAATGCACAGGCACCCCCGGAACAAGCAGGGGCAGGGTCCCTCCCTCTCCTGCAGTGGCGCCTATCTGATCCCTGTCCCGGTCCAATTGGGACTACTATGCAAGGTGTCACTGTAACCACATTCAGAAACACTCGGCCCCCACCCTGTCTCACGAGGGCCCGTTGCTGGCTCCCCCTAGACTTGAAACTGTAACGATTGATTGATTGACTGTGACACACACAGCGCCGCCTCACCGGTGAAGCGTTCTGGGCGGAAGGTGTCTGGGTCCTTCCACAGGTAGGGCGACCTGCGGCATGGGCGTGGCAACAGGAGGTGGGTCTTGAAGCATCAGACTGTATGCAATAACGCGCGGTGCAATAGGTGGTGGGTGGTACCCAGTTTAGTAGGTAATTACGGGCGTTGCAACAGGTGTTGGGCGGTACACAGGACCCAGCTTGGTAGGTAAGAAGTAAGATGACGCTGTCCAATGTCCTCGGGGCGTCTGGGCATGAGGCCACGCTTGGAACGCCGCCGCTCCCCCACTTGTCTGGGCACATGCCTGAGCAGGTGCCCCGCCCACACACCCTCCTTCCCTATACACTGCAACTGGTGCATGTCACAGGGCATATGCTACCCACAGCCCCCCACCTGCAACAATGTACGAATACTCTTTATTGTGGGGGACAGCATAATGTGAGGGAACCACACAAAGGAGTGTGTTCACCTGTGCAGGTTCCATGTGGAGATGAAGAGGTCGGCGCCCTTGCCAATGGGGTACCCACCGGGGGCGCCGTTGAGCCCCGGCGGCAACACATCCTCGCCCAGCGCCCTGCCAGGAGGCAGTGGGGGCAAGGGGGCATGAGACGGGGTGAATGGGCGGAAGCTCAAGGGGGTGGGTGGGTCGGGTGGGCGGCCAGGCGGGTGGGTCGGCCAAGCATGTAAAACGGCAGGAAGGCGTGGCAGCCTGCTGCTGTGGACCAGCACGTCAGGGTCTCGCTGCTTTTCCCCTGCACCTGCCCCCATAAGGAACCAGGCCTGGCTTGGATTGAAGCCTCCAGCCAGCGCCCGTGTCCCCACCTGCCCCCTGGACCCACCCGCCTGCCTC
>JTEE01000137.1:249495-285677 GCA_002896455.3 Chlorella sp. ArM0029B
CAATGGAACAATTACTTCTCTATCAGCAGCTAGACCACTCATACATCCCCCGGTGCTGCACCCACACTTTCGTTGATTCACACAGCCAGTTTGTTTTTAGACCCTGTTTTCATGTTTTCATGTTTTCAGGGCCTTGTGGTGCATGCCTCGTCAACCTCTCAGGATTTGGTTCGTCCTGGAGTTGAATCCCCTTTCAGGGGATGTGAAAAGCTGTAACGACTAGACTAGCCAGCGGCAGCCTGCACCAGCCGGCGTCCTTACACGTGTCCCATGAAACACACGACTCATTACATTGAGAAGCCTGGCTGCGTGCATGATCATCAAGGGCTCCGGAAATGCTGGAAAAGTCAAGTCGTGGCAGCTCAAGTCAAGCCTGCCTGCGCCCCAAAACGCTGCTTGTATGGCATTGCCGCCCAGGTTGTGGTCAGTTTTTGGGTCGGTAGGCAGCCAGCATCTGGAGGGGGCAGAGACGAGAGGCAGCAGTGCCAGTGAGCAGCGCATCAAATGATTTATTGATTGATTTATTGATTGTTCAAGTGATCAAGAGGTCAGTGGGCCTTCTGTGTTGTACGGGCACAACATGTCAGTGGGCGCTTCGCCTTGGCAGCCCACGGCGTGCAGCCCCTCGTAACGAGTGTAAAGCGCAAGCAAGCAGGCAGGCAGGCAAGCCACAGCAGGCCCCACCTTGCGCAGCGCGTGTGCTGGCTTCATGCCCCTCCATTGCTCCACGTCAGCATATGTGTACCCCAGGGCCCGCCAGTCCCTGACGTCTGCACTTGTGTAGAACGCGCCTGGATCCCAAGTGCCCGCTGCGGGCGGCAGGCGAGGCCCGTATCGAAAGAAGGGCACCAAAGGGGTGGCAGCGTCAATCTGCCAGGGCAGGCCAGGGGGCGGGAGGGGAGAGGGCAGGCGGGCAGAGGGCTTCAGTCCCCTTTGGCTCCTGCGAATCTTCAGTGTTCTAGCCAACGAGTGGCAGGCTGCTGTGCACGCAACGCAAGCAGTGACACCCAGCCCAGCCCTGCATCGCGCCCCACCCTGCACCTCCCTGGGCATCATCACGCCTTTCCACAGCACTTGCCTCGCTCCCGTTCGGCACCACCTGCCAGCGCCCACCTGCGAGTGCCCATCCCTTTTGACTCCCCAAATCACGCCTGCCTGCCTTGGTAAAAAAGGGCCGCCTGCACGCCCACCCCCAAGGCCCCCCTCACACGCCCTCACCTCGCTCCCCTCTGGCACCACCCGCGTGCCCATGGCGGCGGTGTGACGTGGCACCCAGGTGCGCGGGTGCGCCAGCTGCCACATGGCCAGCAGGCGGTCGGTTGACACGTGGAGGAGGAAGAAGAGCGGGTCGAACGCCGAAATGCGTGTGTACGTCTGAAATGACAAGTGGGGGGAGAGGAGGCCAGCCAGAGCAGTTGACAGCATGCGCAGCCTGGTTCCAGGGGCAGCAGCGCTGCTGCCGGCGTGATGCCGGTCAGCGGTGGCAGCGGTGAGAGCGTGAGTGTCGGCAGTGTGTCGAGAGGGGAGGAGGAAGGCTGGCGGCAGAGGTGGTGGTCTGAAAAGTGGGCAGGCAGGCAGGCAGGCAGGCAGGCAGGCGGGCAGGCAGGCAGGCAGGCAGCCCGGCAAGGAGGCAGGCAGGCGGGGAGGCAGGCAGGCAAGTAGGTTGCACCTGCCCCAGCCCCAGCAGCATGGTTAGCATGGCTTGCAGCCCAGCCCGCCGTGCAATGTGGCCGTCTGGCAGCACTATGCCTCAGCCCAGCACGGCGCAGCAAATGTTATTCCTTTGGTGTGACAACTTGTGAAAAGGGAAGAAAGCATAGGCAATACAAGCTCGGAATGCAGCGGCGCCCTCACCAGGTGCCCGCCGGGCCCGCCCAGGCCTCGGTGCAGCAGGTCGTGGACGAATTCTAGGGAGGCCAGCGGGGCGCAGCGGCGGTCCTGCAGAGGCAAGGTGTGGGAGAGGGGACGTCGGGGAGTGTGAGGCCAGCAGCAGTCCGAGGTAATCAGCGGTGTGCAGTGCTGGGAGGATGTGGCCTGCGGAGGTGACTGGGCAACGCTCAGCACGGGGCATGCACGGGAAGGGAAGTTGGAGAGGGCAAGAAATAAATTTGGGTGGGTGGTTGGGTGGGTGGGGGTGGGGGAGCGGAGCAATGGGCGTTGGGAGAGGAGTGTTGCACTGGCTTGCAGGGCGATAGGAAAGTCGGCGTGCCGGGGTTGCGGTGTGTGGGAGCGGGGGTGGTTGTAAGCTGACTAGCAGGAGGGGTGGGCAGGCAGGCAGGGGGGTGGCTTGCAGGCGGGTGGCCGCCAAGGGCCAGTAACACCTGTGCCCACCCCCACCCACGCTCCTTTCTCTGCTCCCCCTGCCTTCCACCATCGTAGCCTCCCAACAATACTTTTAACTTTTATGCCCCCTCTCATACACACACAGCCAGCCGAGCCAGCCAGTCACCTTCAGCGGCGCCTCGTGATTGCTAAAGCAGTACCAATCGGTTTCTGCCAGTACATCACGCACGCCCTGCCGCCACCGATCCACACTGCAGCGCAGGCGGTCAGACGGGCAGGCAGGCAGGCAGGCAGGGGGGCACGCGGGAGGCACGAGCGGACGTTACTCAGAAGCGGAAATTGGGTTAGAAAGTGTTTGTAGTTGTAGCTGTGAGCCCGAGCCTGTGTTGTTAGATCATACACCACAGCTGCTGCAGCCTGGGGTGCACATGCGGCAGTCCAGCGCAACACAGGTCGCCTCAGCATGCCTGCTCCTGGCTTGCCTGTGCTGCAGCACGGATGCGTTGAGCGCCGAGATGTTGCTGCCGCCGGGGCCGCCGGGGGGGGCGGGCCAGCGCAGGGTCAGCGTGCCTCTCCGGCTGAACCGGGGGCTCTCGTCTGTCGGCAGGCCAGTGTCCGCTGGGAATCGGAACTGCCTGCGCGGTGAGCATGAGCGCGTGGGCAGGGGGCACACGTTGGGCGAGGAACCGTGACCGCGGTCAAACTTGTTGTGTTTCCAGGCATGCCAAGCGGAGGGGGGGCAGCAGCTCAGCTGATCGGTCCCATGTTGAGTGGTGCTGTGCTACGGGAGGCGGGTGTAGGGAGCACAGGGCGGCGGGAATGACACCTCATCATCACATCATCACCACACCACATCGAAACGTACAGGACATGGAATAGTATCACATCAACCATCACACCACATCAATACATAGAGCACGCATATGGAGCTACACATCGGGGTGCAGGGAGAGCGGGTGCATGGCAGGCTCGAGGTTCTTTTGCTGATGCTGAGCCGGAAGGCTGGCCCAAGAGCAGCAGGCGGCTTTACCTGAAGGGGTTGGGCATGCGGGTGGGGCGTCCGGTGTGGGGGCTCAGCACCCTGACCCTCTCCTGCAGCGCAACAGGGGCGAGCAAGCGGGCCAGGCACCCTGAACGCACTTGGCAACTAGCTCCTCCCAAACAATGTCGGCCCCCGGCTACCCATGCTGACATGCACACCCGTTCTGCCAGGCTGCCATGCACACCCGTGCAACAGCATGCATGTTGTGCACCCTCCGCCCCCCAAGTGCATGCTGACTCCCTGCCTGCTCGTGACGCAGCCCTCTCACCCTCCACACCCCACCCCGCCCACCCTGCCTGTGGCTTGCCTGCACAAAGAAGGGGGGGACGCCGCTCCCGCCAGTCGCGTCCGATGCGAAATCCCAGTACGGCACCCGCAGCGCTTGCGCCGCGGCCCGCCACGCCCCCGCCTGCCCCGGCTGCACGCGTGCAAACTGCCCTGCTGCCGCCGCCGCATCTCGCTGCAAGTGGGCCTCTAGTAGCGCCAGGTAGGCGCGGTGCCAGGTGGGAAAGAGGACGTCGCCGTGGTGGCAGTACCCGCAGTACTGGCGGGTGCCGTTGCACTGGAAGCTGGGGTGGGTGAGGCCCTGGTATGGGGGGAAGGGGGCTCCGTGTATGCCCATCAGTTGGTAGAAGGAGGCCGGGTGGGTGGGCTGCCGTCCTTGCTGGCGGCGGAGGGCCCACAGGAAGAGGTCCTGTGGCACACGTGTGGGCAGGGAGGGAGGGAAGGGGTGGCATAGCTTATCACATGCTAGTAGTGCAAGTACTAGCACCACATGCAGTCAAGCGAGTACTAATGGATGTGCTACTAAAGGCCTGTCGCCGGGCATGCAAGCTGGGCCGTCTGCCCACTTCACAGCCCCATCCATGCCCGCGCACCCGCTGCTTTGCGTGCGCTGGGCTGCCCATCAATTGGTTGATCTCGAGCCTTGGGTGCACTGTAGAGCAAGGGCATGCGGCGCAGAGCGTCAGGTGAGCGGCATGCAGGCGGGTGTTCAGACGTGAAATAGTGTGGCGACCGGCAGAGGCTTGGCATACCTGCGCCGCTGCCGCTGCTGCTGCGGGCGCCGCCGCTGCCACTCCCAGTGGAGTCGCTACCGACCGCTGCATTAGAGTTCGCCGTGCTTCCGTGTGTAAAGCCGCACAGAAGCAGGCATGCGCAGCACAGCAGGCGCAGGCTGTGTGCTCGTCTGTGCGTCGGGAAGCGCCCGCGGGCCATGTGAGATCGTCTGGACCTTGGTGACGGATGTGGACTCTTCGTTCAACTCCCAGGTCGTTGCGCCATGAAGCGTGCCAGGCGGGTGCCGCGTGCTGTGCCGCGCTGTGCGCTGCCGTGTCACGGACGGTCACACCCTCACTCACTCCTTCCCTGGCCTGCGAGCACACGCCATTTGGACACTCATCTTGTTCTGGACTCATGCGCATATTTCCCAACCAGTCAAAACCTGAGCCTGCCCCTGACATGCCCTGCCAGGCCAAAGTGACTGCCACCCGGGTGGCCCACCCGTGAGCCACAGCTGTCGCCCGCGTCGGCCCCACCGGGACGCCCCCCTGGGTTAATGTGTGCCTTAGATGTTCATGAGGAGGTACTGATATCAACGATTACACATGCGTTTCACTCAAGTCCAAGAATGGTTCAGAGGGGGGGGGGTATGACGAGCAAGCCTTAGAGCTGCACAGAACGCAATAACGTTTGTTTGAGGAGGCAGAAGGGGTCACGAGAGAGATTTGTGAGGTTGCAGGCAATGCAAGGAGGGTCACAGATTGCGGGGAGATCGCAGGGGCGGCAGAAGCAGAGGTGCAGAGTGACCGGAATCTTTGAAGAGGCTGAGCCCCCAGTCGATCCATACATAGAATGCCGGTGCCGGCCTTGGAGGCGTCCAATTGGTTGGGTGCTCAAGTATGGCTGCAAGGGCAGGCCAGGGTTCCATTGTCAGGGCGACGTGTTATTGCCGGGCACCCCAACCTTGTTTAGCTGGCTTCAATCCATCCACCCCCTCACCCCAGCCAGCGGTGCCCCATCTCATCATGTCCTTTTCCTTGATGCTGCTCAGACACGGGATTCCTAGTGCACCACACCGGCATCCACACACCACTGCGCTGCCTCTCCCCAGCCATTCCGCCCATCTCACAACTGTGGCAAGTTCATTGCTTGCCGCTTGAGCCCATGCTCAGACCCAAGCTGCCGCTCAGAATCAGGGATGCTGCCGCCACCACTCTGCACTCAACGGCCGCCGCAACGGCCGCCGCACCATCCATCTGTCGTCGCAGCGCTCACCGAGTGATGACCATGTTCAGGTCCAAGATGCTGCTGAGCACCTCGCCATAGCCCTCACCCTCGCCCTGGCCGCCGGCTGCAGGGGCGGTAAGGCAGGGATCCAGTCAGGGGCGGTAAGGCTCCAGTCAGGGGCGGTAAGGTTCCAGTCAGGGGGCAAGCAGGCTCGACTACTCGGCCGGAGGTGCAAGCAATTCGTAGCAGCCTAGTCAGCCTAGTACGTGGGCACGCCCGATTGCTCGCACGCCACATCAGGGCTCAAAGAACGCACACAAGGCGTCTACGGCATCATGTCAACGCAGCCAAAGCCCTCACCCCATTGCTTCCCGAGCGCTCCCTACCACGCGCCAGACGCAGCAAGAGGAAGTGAGGGGGAGCACGTTCTCCCCCGCATCGCCATCCTCCATACACAGAGACCCCCTGCGCCCTGGGCGCTTCCCATACCCATGCCCCACTCACCCATGCCGGCGAGCGCCTCGAAATCAAAGGCGAAGGGTGCATTGGCGGTGATGAAAAGCTTGGTGCACCACCGGTTCTTGGCACAGGCGTATTTGCCGGTCTTGGTCGTCAGGACGGAAGCCTTGCGCCCCTTGCAAGGGTAGGCGACTGCGCAAGAGGGGTAAGGCAGCGGGGGCAAGGCAACAGGAGTGGGCTCAGCTGAGCATAGGCTTTTCCATAATGCTGGGATGACGCATCTGCGGCACACTTTTGTGTTTGCTGCGGCGCTGTAAATGAATGAATGAACACGGGTGGGCAGGCCGGGGTAAAAAGGGCATCGAGCTGGGTCAGTGCATGAGGCCGCTGCGCTGGCAGCACGTGCAATGCCGGGATGGAAGGCTGGGCGCGCTTGATGCAGCGGTTGCACAGCCACTGCAGGCAGCCACGGCGGCACCAACACCTATAGGTGCTGTGGCAGCCGACAGCAGCAGCACACAGCTGATCAGCATCTGTCCATCGATCAATCAATCGACTCACTGAGTCAATCAATCAGTGAATCACTCAAGCAAGCAACTCACTGAGTGTCTCGACGCGGTACAGGTTGGACTGACCCTTCAGGTTGATCTGAAGAGGGAAGAGGAACAGCGGTGGATCAAAAGGTGTAAATGGCAGGGCCAGGGGGGGCCGGGCAGGCAAGTGCACTGGCGGCGGTGCAGGCAGGAAGCATGGGGGCGGCACAGCCCAGCACCTCCAACTCTGTGATTCTCGTTCGCCTTGTTCGCCCGCCATCCCAAGGCATGCGTTCATGCCTCTTCAAGATGCTGCTCATCTCACCTTGGTGCACACGCCCATGATCTTGATGGCCATCCGCTCAGCAACGCTCTCGCCTGCAGGGAGGGGCACAGGGACTCAGAAGGTGACCACGCTGCGGCAGCACTTGCTTGCTGGTGCCGTTTTGCACCAGCAGGGCTGCCGTTGGCGCCCAGTCGTGTGCAGGCCGACAGCGCTGCCCTCTGGGCACATGCACGACGCCCCTCAGCTGCAGCAAAAGTGTGCCGCGCATGCGTCATCCCAGCCCATCGAAAAGCAACATGTGTGGCTCACCGGTGTGGGGCGGGCACTTGGCTTTAGCCCACACTGGGTCCGCCTCGAAGAGCTCGCCGGCCCCAAAGGCCAGGCCCAGAGCGTTCCTGAAAGTGGTGGCCTTGGGGGACCAGCCGACTGTGGGGCAGGAAAAGGTGCAGGTGGGAGAGCAGGGGGTGGGCCAGCAAGCGGCGGCGTAGCGGGGGAGGCATTCTTGCAGGGAATCCCCATGAGGGAGCGGGCGGGGGGGATGTGATGAAGGGGGTGGGCTGGCCCAAGGCATTGCAGTGGTCTGAGGGTCACTGAGGACCGGCAGGCCTCGTGCGCAGTCCAAAATTTGCCTGCCTGCCCTCCTCTGTCTGTACAGGTGCAACTGCGCCGCCCTTCCCTGCCGCATGCTTGCCCTCCCAGCACACTTCACCCACTCACCGACGCCGGCGGCAGGCACCTTGGCGCCAGGAGCCACAACCTGCAGGATTGTGAGAATTGTCGAATAGTTGGGCAAGGCCAGAAACAACGCCGATCGTGCATCAAAGCTGTGCAAGCGGAGGAGGCCGGCAGAGCGGGCACATGCTGCCCCCAGCTGCCAGGCACACAAGATGTCAAACCAATAAAGGCCACCGGCAGTCACTCACGAAGCACTTTTTGGGGGCAGCAGCTGCGTCGACAGAGGCCAGGCAACCTGAAGGGGACAGGGGCCGAGGTGTGAGATTGGTCATCAGATCAGGGGTGCCGGTAATCAGCATTTGCTGTGGTAGCCGGCGGCCAGATTCCGCCCAGCCTCTGGGGGCGCCAGGGCAGCAGGCCGCTGGCACCAGCGGGCGGTTGCAGCACGCGAATGCACGGCTCTGACACCGCACAGAGGTCGCCGATCTCACCTGCGAGGCAGGCTGCCGCCAGAAGCAGCAAGGCGCTCCGAGCAAGCATGGTTGCTGTGGTGATGGCTGCGGAGTCTGGGGGGCGACAAGGAGGAGAAACGGGTGAAGGATATAGCCGCAGACCCGGATTACTACTGTTTTCCGATCGGCCGTATGGGGACGATCGGGTGGCATGCGCTTGGAGCGTGCGCGCGTGATTCCAGCCTGGCACCGAAGGGGTCGAAAAGGTGCTGTGTGCATGGCACGCGCCGCTCAGCATTCCATCCATTCAAGCCACCTGCCGTGCCAGACATCTCCGCCACACACAGATCCATCAAAATGTCGGGCAACATGCGCACCTTCGCCCTGCTGCTGCTGCTCTGCTCCACCCTGATGGCAGCTGAGGCCAAAGGTGCGAAGGGGGGGCGCTTGCTGCAAACCTGCCTGGCGCATTACTGCATGCAAGCGCAATGTGTCATGCTTGTGAGCAAAACCGTTGACATCAGCGGTCGCCCTTGTGTGACCCCCCGTGCCGCCGCCTGCCTGGGGCCACACCCGCTTGCTGCGCCTCTCACACTCATCTCATGTCATTTCCCTTTCTTCCTGGTCTGCAGTGGTCCGTGTGAACTGGATACACGGCAAGCGCATCGCCAACATCAACCTGTGCCTGGGCGACTCGATCAACTTTTCCTGGAAGGGCGTGCAGCACGATCTCATCGAGACAAAGGTGGGCGGGGGCCTGCCCAGCCGGCAGCCGGCAGTCAGGATGAGAATGCCCAGCAGCTAGCCTGCACTTTGTTTGCGCTGAGTGGGCGTGAGTTGCAGGCAGCATGCGCTGAATGAGGCCACGGTGTGTGTCCGCGGATGAACAGGCCGAGGCCTGGCAGCGGCGCCTGCAGCCGGCACGGTATGTCGTGGTGTTGGCGGCCTGGCCAGCAGCGGTGCGCTGCCAACCGCCACAGCCACAGCCGCAGCGCCCCATGCGTGCACACCTGGCTGCGTCCGCTGGCCCCTTGCCCGCGCACATGCCCTGCCACACCACCGCGCACCACCCGCCCTCGTCCCGTCTTGACCCCGCCCTGCCTCCCGCCCTCCCCCCTTGCTCCTCTCGCAGACCCGCACCTGCAACAAGGCCGGCATAACCCTGGTCCCCATCCTGACAACCGGCGCAAGGGTGGTGCCCTTCAAGTTTGCAGGCACCCGCCACTTCATGTGCAGCGTGGGCCTGCACTGCGCCCTGGGCCAGATCGTGAGCGTCACCACCAAGAAGTGCGCCGGACGGTGATCCACCCGCCCCCGCCGATTCTCGGCTCGTCGGTTCTGCAATAGCTTGGCTGGCTACCAGTGGCTGACTAATTACGTTGCCAGGCTGTGATGCCCCCCCACCTTCCCTCCGAATGCTCTTCTGCCCCCCTTATCCCTCCCACACGCCCTGTTGCCACCGTGACCCCACACTTGGCTTGGTCTGCCCTTCTATCCATTCATGCCCGCTCTCCCTCCTGTGCTGCCCCTCCCTTCTGGTTCCCGTGACCCCGCCTCCCAATCCCCCGCGCCACACTGCGCACTTCACCCGTCACACCATTTATTTATGGCGCGTACGCAGCTTGAGACATGCCACACCAACTGCGCGCGTGCACTTGGTTTGCTTTTTCGGGCTTCACGTCTTGTTTAACCGCAAAGAAACTTGCGACACAGACCCCACACACAGCTCCTGTGAAAAACACGCCCTGAGCTGCGGCAGACCGACGCCAACACACGCTGCCCTGTCAGAGGAGGGCAACTAGGCGGGGGCAATGGCAGTCTGCAAAGAGCAGGGCAGGCGTGGGACATGTGGCAGCACAGTGCATGCCTGTGTGAAGGGCATCTGCCTGTGTGGGAGAATGCCCTCGGTGGGATGCCATCAGTGTGATGAAACGGATGCAGACAACTGCGTGGGGCATGAACAGTGGCTACACTGCGCAGGCCATTGAGGCCAGGCTTGCTCGTCACGTGATGCAGGGCCCACGGGCCGCTGGGCAGCAGCCGGCGGCGGGGCAGCCGTCAGCGGGCTCTGCAAGGATGCAGGGGTGCTGGGCACATTCGTTGCAGATGGAGGGCATGTGCGGCGTTCTGCCGATATGCGCGAGGAGATCCTCATCTATTTTCGGACCCCTTGGCGTGTGCAGATCGTGAGCCCCGTACAGCGTGCGCCATCTGCACACACGAACGGGGCAGCGTGCCAGGCACGCGCCGCCGACGATCGACTGATAAGGCGGGGTTGCTCGATTCTCCCTCATTCTGCATCTCTCCTCCTCATTCTCCGCGTCAGTCACCATGGTTGCCCTCCGCTCCGCCCTGCTGGCTACGCTGGCCCTGCTGGCCTGCACCGCTACCGCCCGCCCTGTGACCGGCCGCATGCTGCTGCAGAACGCAACGTTGCCGATCATGCCCAACACCACCGGCATCGATATGGGAGGTTTCACTTTCGGCAGCAACGTGGGAGGTGGGTCGGGTCACTCATCATGCATGCACCGAAAGTCTTGGGGGCAGCCTCCCCCTCTTGCTTTTGCTTGCTTTTGGAGAGTTACAGTCTTGATTCCGCAACACGAAGTGCGACAAAGACCCCTGGAAAGTGTACGCCAGGATTGCAAACAGGGAGGAGGAGCAGGGGAAACACAGCAGGCTGGACCGATGCAGCGGGCTGATATGGAGCAGGGGGAGGGCAGAGGCGCAAGCAAAGGTCCCCCAGGGCCTCTGGATTTTATGTTTGTGTCTGGATCCTTGAACTTAGATGTCATCTGTAGCCAGCGACTGCAGCAGCCAGCAATGCGACCAGTCCCCCTGGCGTCGCCAGCCGCCGCGCACGCTGTGCCCGCACCGCCTGCCCGCCCGCCCCGTTGCTCTGCTCACACACTTTGCCACCAGCCCCCTCGCCCCCATACCTCACCTCCTGCCTCCACACCCAATCCGCCCACACACGTGCAGCCTACACCTTGCTTGCCAAGGATGTGTGCGACATCCAGGCCGCACTCTCTAGCGCCGTCCCCGACATTGCCGCCGCCATGGACATCTACGAGATGGTGCGTAGCTTTTCAAACATACCCCTTGCTTGTTTGCTTGAGTATCACGACAATGATGCAGTTTGATGGGGTGCTGTGGTTCAAGCAAGTGCAGCGATGCGTCCAGCGCCGGCCGGCTGGGGCGCTTTGCTGCCACCGGTCAGTGCCTCCCAATGGTCAGCAGGCTGTCGCACCTGCATGGCTTGCATGGTTTCAGGCATTGTGGGCACTGGGCGTCTCCTCGATGCATACATATGTGCTCCTCCACCGGGCCTGCCGCCTCACCGCTGCTGCCGGCGCTTCCTTGCCTCCTCCCCTGACGCAGGGCAAGAACTCCGCAGGCCGCAGCGCCCTGCGCAACCTCAAGGGTGAGCGCCGCTGCCTTGCAGTGCTTCTGCTGCCGCTGCGCCTGCTGGGTGCCAGCCACATGCTGTGCACGGCTTACCGCCTTGTGGTGCTCTGCCGCTGGGTGGGGTGACCCCCCCTGGTCATGCGCTGCCTGCCACTCTTTCCATGCTCGTCTCCATCCTGAGCCCACCACCTCAAATCCAGTTTCATTTAGCCCCCCAACATGTGGTGCCGACTGGTGGCAGATCAGGATCTGCGTGGCTTGCCTTTTTAATTAGCGGCCATCATCCTCTTCTTCTGTTTCCTCCTGCTCCCTCCGAGGCACCGCCCCCTTCCTCACGCACCGCACCGCACACTCCTGGCAGCAGAAACCACCCCCCTTCCTCACTCCCTTCCCTCACTCCTCCCTCCCACCCTCCCCCCGCAGGCTTTGCCACCGGCGTCATCTACGGCAACCCCCTGCCCTTCCGCCTGAACTACATCTCCAACTACAACGACCTCTACTTCATGGATTCGGCCGTTGAGGAGGCGCTTGCCCTGCCCGCCGCCATGCGCACCCAGGCAAGCTTTGGAGGTTCAAAGTTTAGGGTTGGGGGCAATTTCGTCCCCTCCTGACAGCCAAGCTTTGGGGGGTCAGGTTTTAGGGTGTGGTCCTCCTGTGGGCCGTCAGCAGTGGGTCAGTGATGGCGTGCTTGTGGGTGGTACGTCGCATGGTGCCCAATGTTCAGTGCGTCTGATGCCAGCCATGCCTTGGGCGTGCGACTGACAGCCTGAGGCTGCTTGCCCTGCTGTCCCACCCCAACGGCAGGTCAGCGGGGCGCCGGCCGCTGCCCGGGTTTCGTTGTTGTGAGCCGGCTTGGTTGGTAGGCCTGCGCTGCTGACTGGCCCTGCCTCTTACGATTGCTGCCACAACCTGCCGGCCTCCTTCTGCCCTGCAGGTGCTCAAGCTGGTCCCCCAGGGCACCATCCTCCTCAACTATGTGGTGAGTTGGATTACATTTTAGTTTCAACTGGAGTGCAAGGGGCCGGGGTTGGGTAGGTTGGTTGACACGTGCGGTGCGCCCTTCCTCTGCTCATACCAGCTCTTGCTGCTGCCGGTGCTGCTATCTGGCGCCTGTGCTCGCCCCACGCTCAGCTGGAGCTGCTTGGCTCTTCCGGGCGCCCAGCCGGGTGCTGCTGTGCTGCTGGCACAGAAACGATTTGCCTGCCCCCGCCCCCCGACTCGCCCCGCAGATGCACGAGGTGGAGGCCGGCATGAACAAGACTGCCAACCAGGTGGGCAACTACACCGACCCCATCTCCGGCGCCCCCCACAACCTGGACGAGGGCTGGGGCCTGTACGCCGGCACCGGCTCAGCCACCTCCGGCGGCTGCGGCAGCATCTATGCGCTGGTGCAGGCGATGAGCAAGGCTTTCGGCACCCAGATCGACTCTGCCGACGGCACCGTGTGCCTCAGGTGGGGCCTGCCAGCCTTGCCTGCGTGTGTGCTTGCTTTTTTGCTTGGTGCTGTGGGCCTGTGTGGGCAGTGGATGATGTCGCCACCTGCACACCATGCAACTGTGGGTGGTTTTGCAGCCGTGGTACCCCGCTCACATCCCCACCCCACCACTGTGCCTCTCCTCTTGCAGCCGTGGGCACAACGCCATCCTGGGCGCCTTCAAGAGCATGTACACTGCTGCCCTTAGGGGCAACCTCGCCAACTTCCAGAAGGTGGGTGGGCACCTGTTCTGAGCAGTGGGTGAGAGGAGGAGGATGGCTGGCTTGGGCGGGGGCGGTCACGCGGGAGGGAGCTCGCCTTGCCCTGCGCAGTTGGGCTGCTTAAGCATCTGGATAAGATTCTGGATTTGAATCAGAGGGCCTGCTCCACCAAGGGTGTTTACACAACCTGGGCAGGCAGCGAACAGCCTTGGACGCCACAGCCTGCTAGCGTCACGCAGCTGCACCCCACTGGAACACACCGCTAGCTAGCTCTTGACTCCATGTGTGCCTCTTCGCCTCCCCACTCCGCCTGCAGGGCCGCGACGCCTTTGTCAGCGCCCTGCTGGTGCCCTACCTTCAGGGCACCCTGAAGGCGGCCTCCGAGGTTAGCCGCAAGGTGGAGCTCAAGCAGTCTGCCGCCGTGCCGCTGGCCCAGGGCTACGCCTACTGGCGCGCCATTGAGCCCATTGTTGCGCTTGCTGACTCGGCGGCGGCGGAGATCGTGGCAGAGGCCTTCTTCCTGGACCAGGCGCCCACCGCCGACACGTACGCCAAGGCAAGTGGCGAAAGCAAGCCGAGGATAGCGTGTGACAACATACATGGTGGCTGGCTGGCTGGCTGTGGTTGCAAGCAGTTGGGTGGCGCGGAGGGGTGGCAGCCTGGGGCGCAGCATTCACAGCGCCAGTCAGCTGCTCCGCCCGCCCACCTCTTCCCATCAAGCACCCAAGCAGCACGCAAACCAAGCGACCCAGTCCAAACCACGGCTCCCACTCACCCCCACTGTCTCCCTCCCCCCATCGCCCCTGCAGGTCCTCGCCGCCCTGCAGTCCGTGTACGCCAAGATCGGCGTGAACCCCGCCCGCGTGGGCTCTGTGGGCCTGAAGGCCATCCTGCGCTGCGACGGCTCCAAGACCCGCCTGGACGCCTGCCTGCTCAAGTGTGTCGGCGTTGCCAAGAAGCTTGTGTGCGGCGCCAACAACCAGACGTACGTCAACAGGTGCACCGCCCAGTGCGCGGGCACCACTGTGCGCAAGACTGGCAAGTGCTGAGCACGCTGCGCATGTCGCGCATGCTGAGCTGTACGCCCGCCCAGCTGGCACCTCTCACCTTGGGTGGGGGACGGGATGGCCCACGCCCTCCCTACACCTCTACCTATCTATAGCTTTTCTACCCCCTCTGCTCTGCTGCTTTTACGAGAGAGACATTCTTCCTGCCCTCCCGACCTCGTGGGAGGCTGCACTGCACCCTCCACCCTAAGCCCTTCTCCCGTTAATGCCCTCTGGTTCCGCCCTCACACCTACCCTCCTGTTTGTTGCGTACTGCCCTGCTTTCTGGTCCCTCCTGTGCTGCTGCCATTGCCCCTCCTCAGCTCAGTCCAAACTCAGCCCAAACACTGGCCTCGCGCCACCAAAGTAAAAAACTTGCAAACTCTGGCAGATATACTAGTGGGGTGGGGTGGGGAGGCACAGTTCAGCGCAGTTGTTGGTTGGAGGCAGCACATTCAGATATCAGTCCTCTACCTGCTGCCTCTGCCTACGTTCCGGTGGCAGGCGGGCTTGGTGTGCAGCGGAAGCGGCGGTGGCGACGGCAGGGGAACCTGCATCTGTGGGAATCATCAATGACCATGCAGGTCAGCCCTATTCTGGTCCCCACTTTTGCCGTTGTGTTGCTAAGGAGTTGTGATGCGAAACGAAGAAACCCGACAAAAAAAACAAATGTGAAATATGCGGGTTGCGGGCACATGCCTATCTTGGGCGCGGAGCGGCGCACAGCATGGGCCGGCGCGCTGCGGCCTGTGCCATGCAGACCTCCTGTGAGGTCACAATTGCCCGCTCTCATTGTTCAAACATCCAGTGCGTTGTCAGGGGTCAGAGAGGAGGCCAGGCACCGCGAATGGGCCCCTTCCTTTGTTGAATTTTCATTTGCTAAGCAGACTGCTTTCGGCGACCTCGCGCTCCTTTGCCGAGGCTCGATCGGCACGGCACCACCATGTCAGGCGCCAGACTACTGCCCCGGGGCGCCCGGCGCCAAGAGCACTCCCATTTTGATATGGGCGCCCGGTCGTGCGAGCTCCCCCTGCCTTTTGGCAACTGCGCAGACGACCCGGCGGCTCTGGTGCGCTAGAGTGCTGCTCTCAATTGCCTTGGCGATGCCCGGGTTGGCGGTGGCCGCCTGTCGGCAGCTGCCGCCCGCTCTTCCACCGCCGGCCGCCCACTGCTGCTCGTTGAGCCCCCCGCTGTCCCGACGCCCAAATGCACGCAGGTGGAGGTCACAGGCCCGGGCACAATCTCTGTGACGTGGCTGACCGACGCTGCCACGCTCACAGGTGCCCTTGCGCCCATGCTATCCGTCCGAATGCCGCCGCAGCCGCCCACTGCCGCCGCCGCCACTCACTCAGAGAAGCTTGTGACTCTCCGCCACTGCCGCCAGCGCCAGGTGTTTTGCTATGACGCGCAGCGTACCCGCTCTCGACAATAAGAGGTCCCAGCCAGCAATGTGTTCATCAGCGCCGCTCTGCGTCGCCCGCCCAGCACCCACATGGCCCCCCATCCCTATGCTCCACCCCACCCCTGCAGTGTGCCGGCGGGGCGGGGCCAAGGAGGTCCTCGAAATTGGGGACTCTCTGGCGGATATTGGGGTGGGCAGCCGTCTGGAGCTGACGCCGACAGACCCAGAGCACGGCGCCCCCGGCGATTGGGTGTGGCTGCTGACAGCGTTCAAGACGCCGCCCAGGCTGCAGGTGCGGGGCCGGGGGCTGCCGTGGCGAGGAAGTGGCGGACGGGGTGTGGAGGATGCGTGGGTGGATGGGTGGGTGGTTTTGAATTTGGGTTTTGGAAACGTGCGACAAAAGGCAACGCGTTACTTTCGGTGGTTCATTCAACAATCTTGCAGCAGGCACTTGTCTGTGTCGGCTGTCGCCTCCCCTTGCCCCCTTGTGACCCCCCTGCTCACTTCGCCCCCTGCCAACCTATGCTTTCTTTCCGCTCGGCCCCCCTGCAGCCGGCGGCCTCTGGCGGCGTCACTCCCGCTGCGCTCACCGGCGCCCGCATCCTCATGCCGCCTGCATCCGCCCACACGGGTGCTGCTGGGGCAGGAGGAGACGAGATGGCCACGCCTGCGGTGCCACGCGCGCTGCAGGCCGCGGCGGCTGCCTCGGTGCGCTCTCCTCTGCATGGCATGGCATGGCATGGCATGGCACGCCTGGTGCCTGTGCCTTTGCGCCTGCATGCGCCCGCACTGTGTGCTTGGTGGAGGCCACTCCAGCCCCTGCATGCCAGGCTTCTTCTTCTTAAAACCGTGCTGTGCTGATTGGTGCACAGGTACCCCTGTAGACAGCCAGTGTTGATGACTCAGCCCCTGCCTGTGTGAACGATGTGGCAGCCACCTTGCTCCGCCACGCCTTTGCACCTCATGCAGGCAGCCAAGTCGGGCGGTGGCACCGGCAAACGTGCAGCCGAACAGGGGGAGGCATCTGCTCCTGCTGCTGCTCCGCCCAGCCCGGGCGCCTCGCCAGCAGCAACTGCCGCTGTGGCTGCACCTGCTGCGGGAGCTGCCTCAGCCAGCGCCAGCAAGCGCCAAAAGATGGAGCACGGCAGCCCTGCAGTGGCGGCTGCAGAGGCAGCAGCGGATTCCACGCTAGCCGGCGATGCTGACATGGCAGATGCTGACATGGCGCAGCAGCGCCAGCAGGCACCGGCGGAACCAGAGGCGGAGCACTTGCAGCAGGAACGTGAAGCTGCAGCAGCGGCGGCGGCGACTGCGGCGCTTGCGTTTGCGGAGACGCAAGTGCTGGATCCTTTTGAGGAGGAGGAGGCAGAGGAGGAGGAGGAGGAGGGGGGTGATGGAATGGATGTGGCAATGGAGGTGCAGACGGATATTCCGGCAGCGGAGGCCGCCGCCGTTCCGGTGGGGCAGGCAGCGGCTGCGGCGGAGGTGCCATCGCCGGCGCCCACGGCGGTAGTGGACAGGCAGGAGACGGAAGCTGGGGATGCCAGCGAGGAGGGGGACAGCGGTGCCTCGGGCCCACAGCGGGCGCCCTTTGCCCTGCCTCCCACCCAGGTGTGCGCTGCACAACAACAAATGGCAGCGCTTGGGTGGCAAGCTGCGTTGGCACCCCACAGAATGCCGGGTATGTGCCTGCCTGCTGCCGGGCAAACGCGCACCTGCCTTGCACACACACGCACACACACGACCGCGCCTCCCCTCTGCTGCCCGTGCCATGGTCCTGCTGCAGGCGGTGCTCTCTTTTGATGACGAGGATGACGAGGAGGGTGAGGAGGAGTGTGAGGAGGAAGAGGAGGAGGAGGGTGAGGAGGCAGTTGGCATGGAGGCAGAGGGTGCAGGAGTTGTGGCAGACGCATTGGGCGAGCCGGAGCAGGAGCAGCAGGGCCAGCAGCAGCAGCAGCAGCAGGCCGCAGCACAGGAGCAGGGTGGGCAGCAACAGGTGGCGGCAGAAGGGGAGCAGGAGGAGCAGCCCACCCCAGCGTCTGCTGGTGGGGCCCGGCAGGAGGCGCAGCAGCTGCTTCCTGGTGCTGTCACTGCTGCCGAAGCAGCAGCTGCAGGTGCGCCAGAAGCCGCGCCAGTGCCAGCAGCCGCTGCCCAGCCTGCCGCAGTTGCCGCAGCTGCCGCAGCCCCCGCACCGGCCCGCCCCTCGGGCCGTCCCGGCGGCGCTGGTCGCCCCCTGGCGGGTGCGGTGGCTAGTGATACCGTGGGTTCCACGGTGCAGCAGTGCCGGGAACTATTGACAGAGACGCGCGGGGTGCTGCTGGACAAGGCGGGCGGGCAGAGCAGCCTGGCCACGGCGCAGCGCGCTGCCGCCTGGGCGCAGGACCTGGCCGCCATGCAGGACGTCAGGTGCGCTGTGCTGCGCTGTGCTGTGTTGAGCGGTGGGAAAAGCGTGGGTGCACTACATGGCCGCTGTGCTGTGCTGTGCTGTGCTGTGATGTGCTGTGTTGTGCCGCTGTCAGATGGTGCCGTGTGCTTCTGTGGCGGCAACACCACCGCCAGTGCTCGCCATGCCACCTTGCAGCACCGACGTTCCCCCGCTCTTTCCATGCGGCCCACCCATTGCCTGCCACTGCCCCTGCGCCGCGCAACCACACACCCCTTTGCCATCCCCTCCCTCACTGCCCTTATTGCAGCGAGATGCAGCCTGTGGTGGTGGGAGTGGTGGGTGACACAGGCGCTGGCAAGTCGTCCTGCCTGAATGCTTTGCTGGGAGAGGAGGAGGTGCTGCCGCAGTCGGGCATGCGCGCCTGCACCGCCTGCGTGGTGGAGGTGAGGCCGGGGTTGTGGGGCGAGCGGGGGAGACGGGGGCGTTCGGGCAGAGCAGGGTGAAGGCAGGCAGGATGATCAGGGGCGGCAGCGAAGTGCCGGTGAAGATCAAGGGGGGGTCAACCGCCGGGCATAGCAGCCTGAAGGGTAGCTGTGCGCTGCCAGTGTGTGCCTGGCCGTCTTGCGTGCAGCCTTGCGCTGCCGGTCTTGCCTGACCGCCGGTCGTGCAGCCTTGCGCTGCCTGCATTGCTCCAGCATGCGCCCACTGACTCTTCCCCTGCGCCTGCCCGCCTGTGCTCCCTGCCCCTGATGCTGCACAGGTGTCCTACGCGCCCGGCTCGGCTTATGAGGCGGAGATTGCCTTCATCACAGAGGTTTGTGTGTGGGAGGCTGGGGTTGGTGGGGCGCATGGGGAGCTGAAATCAAAGGGCAGGTTGAGGCCCCGGCTCTCCCTGCCCTGCCAAACCCATCACCATGCTTGGCCACTGCCCTGGTCCTGCCGCCCAACCCTGCAGGAGGAGTGGAAGGCACAGGTTGAGGGTCTGTGGGAGGACTTGGCTGGGGAGGATGGGCAGCCCCAGATCACGAGGGGCGACCGCAACCCCGACTCGCGCAGCATGCACGGCGCGGCACAGGTGGGTGGCAGCCCGTTTATCTTCAACAAGGGTGTGCACGTCTTTCTGCTTAAGGAAGTGCGCCCGGTGGAAGTGTTGGTAGTGAGGTGGGGTGAGGTGCAGTGGGGTGAGCTGGGTGGGGTGCGGTTGGGCGGGGGTGGGAGGTGAGCAGACACACATGGCATGCATGGCTTGGCGCGATTGGGCGTTATACATGTCAGCTGACCCGGCTGCGTGAGCAAGGGTCGGGCGGGCGTTTGCATTCACAGCACCTGCATTCATGGGGTCGTTTAGGGGGGCGGGACGCGTGTTGTGGCACCTTGCGGCAGGCCGCGCCTGTCATGTTGCCTTGTGCTGCCCCTCACTCTCGCAATTCCTCGCTGCTGCTGGTTTGGGAGCCAGTTCGGAGAGCTGGAAGCGGTGCAAAGAGAGGGTCATGGCTCCCTGACTGCCCCCACTCTTAGTCAACCCCCTCCTGCCTCTGCCCCGGCCTTGCGCTGTCCTGTCCCCCTCCCGCTGCTTGCAGCTTGCGCTTGGATCTGTTCTGGGCCTGGCTCTGTCATCGCCCAATCCCTCATCTGCCTCTGCCCCTGCCCCACGCTGGGCCCCTTCCCACTTTCCGCAGCTTGTGCTTGAGTCTGTTCTGGGACGGGACCTGGTGCGCAGCCGGAACGTGAGCCGGGAGCAGCTGCTGGGGACACGCAACACCGCCACACGGTGAGCACACCAGGGGATGGGACGCCCGGGCCCTTAGCCACGTCGAAAGGGCTCTGGGTGTGGCTGGGCAGATTAATCACTTTAGCCTGCCTGCTCAGCCGCCCGCCTGCCCGTGCAAACTGCTCAATGCCAGTGCTTCATTCTCCAGAGACCCTCCCCTCCTCGCCGTATGCCTGTTGCCCTCCCGTCTCCCTGCCCCTCGGTGTTGCCTCCTGGCCCTCACTCCTTCTTCCCCTTGCCCACCCTGATCACCCCATCCCCTCGCAGGTTCCTGGGGCAGACCAAGGTGGTGCGGGAGTTTGAGGCCAAAAAGTTCCGCAAGGTGGGCTGTGGTTGGGTGACATGTTGTGGTGCCGCCCAACGCTACGGTTGAGTGATGTGTGGGGCCATGTGATCACTTGGTGTCCACTGTTGCGGTTGTTTGCATGCACCGGATGGTGCGAGAGTATGAAACAAAGACGTCCCGCAAGGCGGTCCGCTTGCACAATGGTTGTGTGGCGCCCATCTTTGCTGTGGCTGTGCACGTGCTTGGGTGGCCGTGGGTGTGAGCCCGGCAACGTCATGCAGGGTGTGCTGGGTGTCGTTGCATCTTCCCACGCGTCGTTAAGAATAACCGTACTATTGCAGCGGTGGCATGTCGTTGTTGCTGCTGTTGATGATCATCTTATGGGGTGCTTAGGGGTGACAGCCTGTGTTAGCTCTGTATCGCGCTCAATCACAGGTTCGTGTGAATTCTTCTTGACTTCTTTTATTGATCAAAGATTGCTTTCTTCATTCGTGGCTGCAGGAGATTGGCAAGTACGTGGACTCCAACAACAGGTGAAAGGAGCCCCGGAACAGGCGTGGGTGTGCGGGGCAGGCTGCCTGGTGGCACTGGCCAACAGTGCTGTAGCCAGGGCATTGGCACAGGCGCTGGGTCTGGGCATGGGGGTGGAGGCTTCCTCTGCCTGCCAGCCAACAAGCAGCCGTCCTGTGTGCGACGAGCAAGGAATGGTGGAGGAGGAGACCCCACTCTGGCACACTGCCTCCATAACTGGGCCCCAACCGCAAAGCCTCGCGCTCCGCTGTTCTAGCGGGGCCGCGCCGATCCCTCGCCCACCCCCACTTCCACTCTTTCCTCCAACCCGTCCCCTGCCTGCACATTCAGCCTGCACTTGCTCCCTCTTGTTTCCTCCCTCTCGCTCTGGCTCGCAGGCTTGATGACGTCAGCACCTGGCCCCTGGTCAACCCTGCTCCCTACGTCCCCCTCCCCTCCCTCCCGCCCTGCAGGCGCGACGACGTCAGCACCTGGCCCCTGGTCAACCCTGCTCCCTATGTCCTCCTCCCCTCCCTCCCGCCCTGCAGGCGCGACGACGTCAGCACCTGGCCCCTGGTGAAAGTGTGCAAGGTCAGGCACAACTGGGCTGTGCTGGCCACAGGAGCCATGCTGGTCGACCTGCCGGGGGTGCGGGACGCAAACGTGGCGCGCGGCCGCGTGGCAGAGACCTACTTGAAGGCAAGTGGGTGCCGTGGGGTGGGTGGGGGTGGGGCGAGGGTGAGGTAGATAAGAGAGGGAAGTGAGGGTGGCCAACGCAGCCGCGTGGCGGAGACTTGCTTGAAGGCGAGTGGTTTGATGGGGGTGGGGTGGGTTGTGTGGTGGGGACCTGGCAAGGTGAGGCGGAGAGAGGGTTGGGGGGTGCCTGCGTGGTATGCGGGTGACTGGCAGACGTGCCGAAGTTCAATGGGGGCTAGCAATGCAAACACCTATGGGGGGAGGGCAGCGGGCACCCGTACGGCACACAAGCACTTGCCTAGCAATGCAGACACCTCTGGCAATCCCATCCCGTTTTCCCCGCCTGCCATCCGCCCCGTGCAAAGCCATGGCTGGCAATGGCTGGTAGTTCTGGCACTCCCATCCCCTCTTCCCAGCGCCGCCCGCGCCCGTGCACCCACCCCCGTCAAGCTAATGCTGCCCCCACCACCCGCAGAAGTGCTCCGCCATCTGGGTGTGCGCCGACATCACTCGAGCCGTGGACAACAAGACAGCCAAGGACCTGCTTGGGGACTCGTTCAGGTGGGTGTAGGGTTTAGGGTTTAGGGTTAGGGTTTAGGGTTCAGGTGGGCGGGTGGGCGTGGGACTCTGTGGGCGAAGTGTGCGGTGTGGTGTGCAGGGGTTGTTTGTGCGCACTTGCTGTGCACGCAAAGAGCCGCTGGGGGATGGGCGGTGTGTGGGTGGTAAGGATGGGTTACGCGGAGGAGTTGCACACACAACGAGCTGCTGGGAGGCTTGTTCCAATGGGTGGGTGGGTGGTGCGGTGTGGAGGGTTGTGGTACTTGCTTGCTGTACTTAGCACCTGAAGAGCGACTGATTCAGGTGCGCGACTTGTTCGTCTGTGTGTGCGGGTGTGCGATGCAGAGGGTTGCTGTGCATCCACTTGCCTTCCACATGAAGAGCTGCTGGGAGTGCACAATCATGGTTTACACAAGAGGAGCTGCTGGAACGCTGGATCCGGTGGGCGGCAGTTGGGCATGTGGGCAGGGCGGAGGGTTAAGTTGGGGATTGTACAGGGCTGCCAGGGAGGCGCAAGGGACGTGCGGCAGTCTGATTCAATGGGCAATGTTGCTGGCACCCCATACCTTGGGAGGCGCGCTCAGGGGCTGGCAAATGTGGATTGCCCGCTTGACTCTTGCATCTCCTCACCTGCCCTGCATCTTCTCTCCTCTAGTTCCTGGAATCATCTGAATCTTAGACAAGTCAACGAAATTGAACAACGTCGTTGTTGTGCCTGCAGGCGGCAGATGATGATGGATGGCCAGTTTGGCTCCATCTCATTCATCTGCTCCAAGTCGGACAACGTGATGTGAGTGGGCCGCCAGTCTTATCAAACACAGATTTTCCTGGGTTCTAGCCTGCCTTGCTGTGATCACTGGCTTGCTTGCTTGGGCTTGGGTTTGGCCCTTTCAACTGCTCCGAGCTGCACTGCCGCGCCCGATTTCCACCGGGCGGGCGGAACTGGTTCAAGGTTCTTGTAGCTTCATTCCTAATAGAAGCCCTGCCAATTTAAGAGTGTGCAGTGCACTTGCAACAACTCAGCACAATTTGAAGTGTGGTGATGTTGCAGATGGCTGGGTCAGATGGGGGCCGCCGTGCGTTAAGTTCGATGTGCCCATCTAGACGCGCCACAAGCGGCCTGCGAGCAAGCGCGCGTCTTGCTGCCTGCCTGGCCCCTGCCCGACTGACTGGCCCCTTGTCCCGCCCTGCAGGCCCCGGGAGATGATTGAATCGCTGGGAGTGGAGGACATCTGCGCAAGGACCGGTGAGCGGGGCTGGGCGCAAGTTCAATCAAGTTTTGAGTATTGCAGCTCAAATACTAACCTTATGGAGGCCAGACCATGGGGGCCAGCTGCTGCCGGCTGCTGCCACCCCCACATGTTGAACCTGGCCTGGCGTGGGGGGGCTGGCAGAGCGCATCGTGCGCACCATGCCCTAGCCACCCTCCATCGTCTTCACTGCTGTTGGTGGCTTGCATTTGAGCACCACGATATCCCTCCGCCCCATGCCCTGCAGACACTCCCCTGGAGGACTTTGAGCGGCTGGAGCGCCAGGTGGGTGGCAGGCCAAGGGGTTGAGATGCTCCCACAGGGGAGCCACACAAGCACAGCGCTTGCAGCCGGTTTTCAATGGCAGCGGCAGCAGCCAGGCAGGCGCCTGCTTGCTTGCCCCCAGCTGTAGACGTTCCGTTGGCAGCCCGGCCGTGCACTTGCCGCCTGGTGCGGTGTTGTGCACACACATGCTGCAGATTGCTGGGACGTGGTCAGGCCCATTGACAGCCTGCTCACTCTGCCGTTGCCTGTGCATACACACTCTGCTGCAGATTGCTGAGAAGCGGGATGTGGAGTCGGACATGCAGGCGGACTACAACCGCAGCCTGAGGGTGAGTGGTGCTTGCTTTGGCAGGCTGCAACACCATACCATGTGTCGCTGAGGGTTCCGTGCGCGTTTGGCCACCAAAAACCCAGACTATGGCTTGTTGCAAAGCAGAATGTGGGCAGGGCAGAGTGTTATTAGGCAAAGCAGGCTGCAGGGGAGACAACAGCCGCAGCCTGCGGTTGAAGCGGTGCCGCCAGCCCTGCCATGTGTCAGTCTAACTCTATCGACATGGCGCAGGCCACCCGCAGCAGTTGCAGAGCAGAGCGCGGGGGGTGGAAGGCAAAGCGGGCATGCCTAGCGCTGCCTGCCTGACGCTGCCTGGCGCTGCCTGGCATATGCTGCCTGGCACCCGCCGCTTGCCAACCAACTGTTTGGGTGTCTGATGGTCTTCCTCCAATGTGCCTCCCCCGCTCTCCATGGTACACCCTTGCAGGCCGTGAAGAAGGCTTTGAAGAAGCAGGGCGACTGTGAGGGCCGGCTGCAGGTCATCAGGTGCGTTCAGTGATAGAAAGAAAGTCCCAGCAGGTGGCACAGGTGGCACACGCCTTTGTTGGCCTGTTATGGCTCGCTCGTCATTTCTTAACAAGGCCTCCTTCACCATCTCGAACTCTTGGTTCTTTGAAAATCACGAGCGAAGCCAAGGTGCCGACGCTGCAGCTCCAGAGGCACTGCCTCCAAGCGTACCGCTGCTCGTGCAGCACGTACAGCAGCCAGGCCTGGGCTGCTTGCTCTTGGTGCTTTGCTCTTGCCCTGCTCATGCCCTGCTCTTGCCCTGCTCGTGCTCTGCTGTGCTGCAGCCATCCATCCCCCTCAGGTCGTCCCTGCACTGCCGTTACTGAATTCCTCGGTGCGCCCCAGCTGCTGACCACTGTCCCTGTCCCTGGCACCCGTGCTGCGCTGTGCTGTGCTGCTGGTGCAGGGAGCTGATTGCTGCACGTGGTGGCGACTTTGGGCGGGACGACGGCTTGCCCACCACCGGCGGTCGTGGCGGCGGCGGCGGCGCTGGCAGTGACGAGGATGAGGAGGTGCGTGCTTCAAGGTTTACAAGGGAAATCAGGTTTACAAGGGCGCACACTGGAAGCGAGCTTCTTGATATTCACAAGGCGGGGGAATGAGAAAGAGAGTTTTGTTTTTAGAAGGGGAAAGACTCACAGCGGTTCAATGGGCACTTGAGCCATTGTGCTGGTGAGGCTCTGGGCCGGCACGCAGAAAGGGTGCACAAGGAGCAAGGAGCAGGGGCGGCCTGCCTGCCGGGCTGGGCTACAGCACAGCGGGCGAAGGCAGCACAGCACTTCCCAGCGTCCTTGCCAGCTCAGCGCACTGCAGTAGGGGGGGCCCATGTGGTTGGCTGCCCCCCAAAGCTGGCCGTCCTGCTGTGCTGCGCTGTGCCCCTTGCAGGTGATCCCCGATTCCGAGGATGAGGAGGGGGAGGAGGATGAGGAGATGGGGGAGGGCAGCGGCAGTGAGGCGGAGGAGGAGGGGGAGGGGAACGAGTCTGATGGCTCAAGTGACGGCGAGGATGAGGATGAAGAGGTCAGCCTGGCAAAGGTGAGGCAGCGCTGGCGGGGAGTAGTGATGACAAGTGTAAGTGTTTGTGTTGGGCAAGTGTTGCCATGAATGGGGCAACTGGGGGAGGTCAAGGAGGTCAGCCTGGCAAGGTGAGGCGGCGGCTGGGCTGGTAAGGGAGTGGCAGTAAAAAGGAGAGGGCCAAGCAGGCATGGGCAGGGAGGTCAGCCTGGCAAAGGTGAGGCAGCGCCGGCAGGGAGTAGTGATGACAAGTGTAAGTGTTTGTGAGTTGGGTAAGTGTTTTCATGAATGGGGCAACTGGGGGGGAGGGCAAGGAGGTCAGCCTGGCAAAGGTGAGGCGGCGGCGGGGCTGGCAAGGGAGTGGTAGTAAAAAGGAGAGGGCCAAGCAGAAATGGGCAAGGAGGTCAGCCTGGGCCGGGTGTGTGCTCAAGTGCTGGCGAGGGGGTGGGCAGGTGCGCTAGCCAAGATGTACATGTGAGGGGCTATGTACCCTTGTACCATGCGTGGGTTTAATACAGAAGCCACACCTGGCAAGCCACGACGGTGTGCCGCACGTCACTCCCTCCTGTTCGCTTAAAGTTCTGCCTTTCAGCAAGCATGGGCGCCCTTCCCACTTTCCTCCCCACAGGCTCGCAAGGAGGGCCAGAAGGAGGGGCGGCGTAGGGGCAAGAAGCAGTACAAGAAGTGGGGCGTACCGCAGCTGCGCCAGGTGCGGCAGTTGCTGATCAGGCTGGACAGGCTGGGTGGGATGGGGTGCATGGGAGGCACAAGGCGGGGGTAGCGGGCAGGCAGCGATCATAGGAGCCGGGGCTTGCCAGCAAGGATGGGCTGGGTGGATGCTGTTGAGGAGGAGGTTTCTCTCCCACGACGTACCGTCTCGCCTGCCCTGCCCCCCTGCCCTGCCCCGCTCTGCACTGCCCCCTCCCCTCTGCTACGCCCAGAATGCTTTCCGCCCAGCTCCCACCCCGCCCGCCTGCTTGCCCGCCCGCCTGCCTGCCTGCCTAGTTCGTCCGCCGCTTGAGTTGCTGGCGTGGGAGCAGGGCTCATTTGTCACTTTACCCTGCCACATTCGCCCTGCTCTGACACGCCCTGGTGGCTGTTTGCCGGTGCATTCACTGCTGCAGGAGCGGCAGGGGGTGCTGGCGGCTGAGGAGGAGGCGAAGCAGGGGCGGCGTGTGGGGGAGAAGACCAAGCGGGGGCTGCGTGCCCAGCTGGATGGGGTCAAGAGGGAACTGCACAAGCTGCAGGTGGGCTTCTAGACAAGGTATTCATGCGTGTGTGTGTCAGATTTCCTCTAGGGATCGTGGCGACTACTGCTTACAGGAGCCTTTGCTTTGGGTGTGTTGGAAGGAGCTGGACGGGGTCAAGCGGGAGCTGCACAAGCTGCAGGTGTGGTTCCATACATGGTGTTTACGCGTGTGTGTGTCGGATTGGGGCAGCCTCTAGTAATCGTGCCGGAGGTTTCTTTTGCTGGTGTTTGCTTTTGTTGGAAGCAGCTCGACGGGGGGAAGCGGGAGCTGCAGAAGGTGCAGGTTGAGCCTGCGCACATGTTTGTGGGTGGAATAGGGGGGGCGTGCCTCTCCAATTGCTGCGTTGGGGGTCAGCACTTTTGAGAAGGAAAGCATCGTCTGCTCACCGCAGCACCCTGCTGTCCCGCGCTGCCCCCGCTGCAGCTGCAAATGAATGGCATCTGCAGCCGTGCACGCAACGCGTACAGCAAGGAGGCGCTGAAGAAGGACTTCACGTGAGGGGCATGCCAAATATTGGGGAGCGGCGGGAGGGCAGGGGAATTGGGTGTGGCTTGAGGCCTGCGTTCTTGCGTCAGCGCAGCATTTGCCATGCGGCTTATGATCGCTGTGTCGGATGTAGTGTGGGTGTCCTCATCCGCAAGTGTTGCCAGCCCTGCCCTTGATTGCTCACCTGCTTCCCCTTTGCCTCCCGCCTGCAGGGAGGGCATCGAGGCAGTTGAGGCGGCGGGCGCCGGCGCCGCACGTGCCGCCGCCGCTGCCGAGGTCGACCTCCCAGTGTTCTGCATCTCTGCTCGCGATGCGCAGGTGCGCAGGGCACCGCCCCCACCCATCAGCAGGCTTGCAAGAATGGGGTGTGCTGCCCGTGCTGTGGTCCCGCCAGTGGCCCGCTGATGGGCCTGCCTGCACGACGCCCCTGCACAGCAGGCCCCCTCCTGCTGGCTGGTGACCTGCCCCCCACCTCATCTCCCACTACCCGCCCGCACCCCATTTTACATAAACGCTGCCCCGCACCTCGCACCTCTCCCTGCCGCCTGACTGCCGCAGAAGCTGGAGGGTCGGTGCCGCAAGGACGGCCCTGCGGGCGCCTTCAGTCGGCTGGACCACACAGAGGTGCCCTCGCTGCGGGAGCACGTGCACGACATTGCACGCAGGTGGGATTTAGAGGGCCAGAGGGGTGGAGGTGGGGTGGTTGGCGATGCGTTGTGGAGGTGGGGGCACGTACACGACATTGCACGCAGGTGGGCCGGGGTGGAGTGGGGGGGGGGGACACACCTCCTTCCTCGTCACCGCTGTCCTGCTGCCTCCCACACGCCCATCCGATTCACTCGTGCCCACAGGTTCCGCATGCACGCGACGCCCGCCATTCGCTGCCCCTCGCCTGCCTGCATGCCCTCCTGTCATGCCCGCAGGGGGCGCATCCACGCTGCACGCCGCCTGGCCAGCTACCTCCCTCAGCTCCTTCCTTCCTGCCATTCCCTGCCTTTCTACACGCCTGCCTGGCTTCCTGCCCTGCAGGGGACGCATCCACGCTGCACGCCGCCTGGCCACCTCCCTCAGCTCCTTCCTGGCTGCCAACGCCCTGCTGCTGCGTGACCAGGTGCGCCACAACTCAAGTGCCGCCGGGGTGGTCTTGTTCTTGATTGAACAGACGGCATATGCAGAAGGAGTCACAGCCCAGGGGCGGTCATTATCGCGTGTTGCCTGCACAACAGGGCGGCATGGTAGCAGGATGGCCAGGCAGCCAGCTAGGGTCGTCAGGGGGGGACGATTGAAGAGACTGCATCTGCGGAAGGAGTCACAACCAAAGGTCTTCAGTGTGGTGTGCTTTGTACAGACGGCGGCACTTGCTAAGTGGGAGGAGTTGGCTGCGTGCTGGAGCTTCGTTGCTAACGCTCCACTGCACCCTGCTGGCGTGGGCTGTGGGCTGATGTGCCCATCAAAACAGCCTGGCTGGCTGCCTGCCTGCTGCTTTATGTGCATACAGCAGTGCGGGCTGAACAAGGGGGTGAAGTTTCCACCCCTTTTGTCTGACCTAGCAACAACAGCTGTCTGAGCTTCCTGTTTCCCCGGTTAACCAACAACTGCTGCCCTGCCTTTCCATTGCCCGCAGAGCGAGCTGGATGCTGAGGTGGGGGCAGGAGTGAAGACAATGTTTGAAGAGCGGGCGGCGGCGCTGCAGGGCGACCTCAAGGCCAGGTGCGGTGAGGGGCGGGAAGGAGAGTGCAGGGCTGGCGTTCTATGCTGAATGGCAGGGCCGTTTTCCGGCCCGTGGAGGCCTTGCAGGGTGAGCTCGAGTCCAGATGTGAGGTCGGGTGTTGAGCGTGAATGGTTCCAATAGCGTGCATGGATGAAACAGGGGACCAGCAAGGGCGGATTGGCTGTGGGCAGGGCGCCTCAACCGCCCATCGTGTGAATGTGAAGCGCGCAGGCTGCCGCCTGGCTTCCGCTGGGCTGTTGTCGCTGGCCTGCTCGCACGCATGCTGCCGCTGCTGTGGTTGGCCAGCCGGCTGGGAGCTGAGCGGGCACCCCTAGCCTGAAAGTCCCTCACCACTGGTGTCGCAAACCGAGCTGATCGTAATGCCTCACTGCACACCCTCCCGCCCGCAGGCTGCTCGAGTGGGCACAGCGGCTGGAGGGTCTGGTGCTGTCTGAAGGGCTGAGCCCGCCACTGGAGTCGGGTGCGTGTGGTGGCACAGCGGGAAGGCACAGCGCCCTGGCACACATGTGTTTGGCTTGGTGGCACAGCGGGAAGGCACAGCACCCTGGCACACAGCTGGTTGGCTTAGAGGGCACAGCGGGCTGGCACAGCGGCCTGGAACAGTGGCTGGCACCTGGCACCTGCACACTCCCGCCATGAGCTTCTCGCTTCCTCCATGAAGGCTGCTTGTGCTGGCCCCTCCTGCCCCCGCTCCTGCCTCCTGCTTGTGCTGGCCCCTCCTGGCCCGCACGTCCATGCCGCCAAACCTGTGCAACCAGTGCCTGTCTGCTTGCTTGCCACCCTTTGCCACCCTCTGCCTCACCTGCCTGTCGGATGCGCTGCAGGTGCCTGCCCATGCCGCCCAAACCCATGCGGCCCATTGCCGGCTTGCTCACGTACTGGCAAGCCCTGCCTGAACTTGCTGCAGCATCCTGTGCACTGCATCGCTCATGCTGCCAGGTTCAAACCTGTGCAGGCACCTGCCTGCATGCTTTTGGCACCGCTCACACCCTGCCTCAACTGCCCATCTGTTTGGTCCTGCAGGCGCCGACCGTGCAGAGTCCAAGGCAGTGGCCACCTCGGCCCACTGGGGCGACCCCCCTCGGAGCGGCGGCCTGTACTGGGCGACCTACAAGGCACGTGGGCGGGCGCCTGCACAAGCCAGGGCACGGGCTGCATGGATGCATTTGTAAAGGCCCGCAAGCTGCCAACATGCAGTGCTATCTTCATTGTGGCGCCTCCTCTCCCGAAGTCCATCACAGCTCCCTCATCTGCATTGGCGCCGCCTGTGCATTCCTGCAGCGCTCATGTGCCGGCCGCCGCTGCCCCTGCTAACAAGCGTGGCGGCACGGCTGTCATGCACACCCTGCCTCGCCATGCCTCCTCCCTCACTGCCTCCTTGCCTGTACATGTGTTGCCACCCTGCTGTTTCTCTTCCTCGCTTTCATGCTTGCTTCAGCCTGGCCGCCCCCTGCCAACCCACCCAATCCCGCAGGCCACCGTCAAGCGCGGCGGCGAGTACACCAGCGGCGCCCGCGGCGAGGTGACCTTCAACGGTGACCTGTCCAGCCCCATCCTGGATGCCATCGCTGTGCAGTGGGACAACACGTTTGGCGCCAAGATTTCGGGGCACCTCGAGTGAGCCTGGCGTGTTTGCTGTGTTATTGCATGGTGGTGTGGGCGCATCTTTTGCGGCAGCATGAGGGAATGACCACCTGTGGCTCCTAGATTTGTGGGCATTTCAGGCGAAGTGCGTAGAACGCGATGCTGACTACAGCTTTTTTTTCCTCCTACCAACCATTCACCTTACCAATGGGTGAGGCACTGCCAGCAAGGCACTGCCAGCAAGGCGGGGTAGGTGCAAAAGTGCGAGGTCTGGTGCCTGGCCGTGGCAGCGCTGGCCAGGACCCTCGGCAACCCACCTGTCCCGCACCAACCCCTCCATCCTTCTGCACCTGCCCCCCCTCCCCATGTACTCAACATTCCCACCCTTCCTCGCCATGCCTGCCTGCCTGCCTGCCTGCAGCGAGTTCCGGCACCTGGCGGAGGCAGCGCTGGCCAAGACTCTGGCAGATGTGCAGAGCAGCCTGGCTGATCTGGGGCTGGACCCGCACCGCACCGAACGCCTGTGCAGCCAGGTGGGTGGGTGTGTGGTGTTCTTGTGCCAAGTGGGCGGGCGTGGATCTCGAGATGAGAAGGCGAGATGAGAGGGCGGAGGGGCACGAGCAAGGTAGCGGGGTGGGTCCCCATAGCATTGAGCGATTGTGACGCCATGCGTGTGATGCGAACCGGGGGCTGTCTCCTGCTCTCTGCCCGCCCGCCCGCCTGCGTACTCGCCAGCTTTCCACCTGCCTCTCCGAACCCATGCTTGGTTTTGGCTGAGCCGCCCATCCGCCCTGCCCACCCGCCACGTTGTCCACGTGCTGCTTGACTGCCTCTCCGCCTTGCCTTGTGCCCCACAGGTGCTGCAAGAGGGGGGATGGCCCCTCACTGCCCACACATGGCACCTATGCATGCCCGCTTGCCTCTTCCCATTACTGCACTGCCTGCAGGCGCTGCAGGAGGGGGGCTGGCCCATGGCCAAGAATGACCTGCTCTGCCCACATGCCACCCATGCATGCTCGCATTCTCCCCATCTCTGCACTGCCCCAGCAGGCGCTGCAAGAGGAGCGGGGGCGGCTGGCCGAGGCTGTGGAGTCGCTGATGGGGCCGGTGGGGGAGAAGCAGCGTGACCTGTCACGTGACGTCATCAAGCCCACGGTGGGTGGCTGGTGCTGGCTGGGGCTGGCAGGCTGGGTGGGGCGGGCATTCCTTACAACGGCGGGCTGGGCTCGGCGGTGCTCTGCTTTGCCAAACAACGCAAAGCCCGACTTGCGGAGGCAAGCCCAAGGTGGGTGCTGGCTGGGTAGGCTGGGTGCGCCTGCAATCAGGCGGCCATGTGTGCCTACGCTCACTGGTGCCCTGGTTGACCGCTTATTGTATGGATCCAATACAGTTCTGCGGCGCCACATGTGTGCGCTGCAGATTGCTTAACCAATGCGGGCAGTTTACACTCACCCCCACACCCTGTCCCATGATACCTTTGCTGGCTCCCGCCTGGACTTGAAATGCAATAATTTGTTGAATGATTGAGTTTGGTTGTGTCCTGACCTGCTGTTCCTGCCCTCCTTCACATTGCTGCAGGTGAAGGAACACATGAGCGATGTGTACTCCGCCTGCGCTGCGGAAGTGGGCCCCGGGCAGGTGAGAACAGTGCTTCCCATGGCTAGCGAAGTGGATAGAGCAGCATACAAGGTTGGGGCCCAAGCTCATATCCGTCGGTGTGCAGCCTGCCCAGACTTTGCCTAGCGCTCCGAAACAGCTGCCTCTCACCTCGTGGTGCTTGCCTAAGGCCCAGGTTCATTGACAAACTTGTGAGCGCTGGTAAAGCGTGTCGCTGGGCGGCAGGTGCAGGGCTTGGGCGGTACCTAAGCTTGCGAAACAGAGCTTTGGCATCATGCACCAAGCGCCACGCCCGTTGCCGCCAGCACCCGTCCCTGCCTCCACCCTGCCGCCCCTTGCCCTCCCCCCGGGCACCTGACCCTGCCCTGCCCTGCCCTGCCTCGGCCCTTCTCCCCTGCAGTTTGACCGCATGCGGCGGGCAATGCGTGGGCACGTGGAGTGTGAGAAGGGGGTGATGTTCCGGGACGCCAAAAACACGATGGAGGCTGAGCTCAAGGGGATGGTGGCAGGTGAGCATGCCATTCATTCATTCATTCATTTACAGCGCCGCAGCAACACAAAAGTGTGCCGCAGATGCGTCATCCCAGCATTATGGAAAGGCAAAACTCAGGGGGTTCTATTATAAGAAAAGAGAGGCACAGAGGTGAGCATGCCATGCTGTGCAATTATAGTGTCTACCGTTCAAGGCGGAGATGTATATCCAGTGCCAGGCCAGGCAGGCCAGGCAGACGCTGGCAGTGCTCAGAAAACACACACACTGAAAGCAGGGGTGCAGGATTTTGGTGGCGGGTGCACAGACACATGTTGCATTTTTTCCGCAATGCTGGGACGAGGCGTCCGCGGCACACTTTTGTGTTGCTGCAGCGCGGTACAACTATGAATGAATGAGCAGACACGGTCACCTGCAGCAGCTGTACTCCCTCCAACACAGCAGCCTGGCACGGTGACCCATCAGTAGTACCGCTGCACTGCTCTTCTCTGCCCACTCCTGTGAATTCTGGCAGGCAGGCAATGGGGCTCCGCTTCAATGACCCCTCTTCTCCTTGCCCTGCCGTCGCCCCCTTGCCTCTGCAGCACTGTACCAGGGTGTGGTGCACCTGGCCTCTGCAATGCTGGCCCGCCTCTCCCACCACTTCTCAGTGCTCTGGTGCGTGCCTGCACGGCCTGCGTGTGCGTGTGTCTGTTCGGCGTGCGGGCCAGCCACGGGCATGCATGCACATCTGCTGAGCCTGCATGCATGGGGTGGCAGTCTGCTCAGGTATCATAACACCACAGAGCTTATTTTCACTGCCTGGGACGGGGTGGCAGTCTGCCCAGGTACTATGACGTACCAGAGTTGATTTGAGCTGCCTGGCATGGGGTGGCGGCTTGGGTTGGGTGCATGCCGAGCGTGCGCGTGGGTCTCACATTGTTTGCCCCCTGGCTGCTTGTGTGTGCAGGGAGCGCCCGCCGAGCAACGAGGCGCAGCGTGCTGCCGCAGTGACGGCACTGACCGGCATCGCGCGCCGGTCGGCGGACGTGTGCACCGCAGCAGGGGCAGCGGTAAGCGCCTCCCTGCCGGCGCTGCTGGCGCCGGCCCCACAGCGGGCGCCGCCGCAGCTGCAGCAGCGTGCGCCGCAGCCGGCTGCTGCTGAGGACCAACTTTTGGAACAGGTGATGGCGAACGCCAGGCTGTTGCTGCAGCCATGCCAGCAGCAACAGCAGCAGCAGCAGCAGCGTCCGGCAGCGGAGGTAAAACACGAGCCAGAGTTTGTGACCGTCAAGGACGCCCAACCCCGTTCCGTGGCGGAGGCACCGCGTGAGCTTGCGCCAGCGCCGGCGCAGCCTGTGGCACAGCCAGGAGGCGTGCTGCCGATGGGGCCGGCCCCGCAGCAGGCAGTTGCCGATGATGGCAGCCGCTGCTCAGGCGGCCCTGGCGCACCAGCAGGTGCTGCTGCAGCAGCTTGCGGCGGCGGGCGACGCCACGGCAGCGCTCATGCTGCAGCAGATGATGGCGGCAAACGCGATGCACCAGCAGCATGTGGCCGCCATGCAGGCTGCTGCTGCAGCGGCGGCGGCTGCGGCGGCTGAGGCGGAGGCGGCAGCACATGCTGAGCAGCAGCAGCAGCAGCAGCAGGAGCAGCAGGCAGAGCAGATGGAGATTGAGGAGGAGGAGGAGGGAACTGCCTCTCAGGTGTGCTCATGAGTTTTCAAATATGCATGCGCCTGACTCCACCACACACAGCCGGCTGGCCAGCTGCCTCTCGCCAGCCTGCCTCCCTCTTCTGCACCTCTGCCGTGCTTCAATCGGTTTCAGGCGCACGCTGCCCTTTGTTTAGAAGTCCTTCAACCACTGCGCCCGACTGGCCCTCCTCAGTGCTCCCCACCAGCTCATCCTTTTCTTGCTGTGCCCCTGCTGCCCGCAGGAGGCAAACGATGTGCACACTGCAGATGTGGGTTTGGTGGGAAAGGAGGAGGGGGCAGAGCAGGAGGTGGAGATGGGAGAGGCAGAGGCGGATGACAAAGAAGCAGAGGAAGCAGAGGCGGGGGAGGCAAGCGGGAGCAGCGATGATGACGCAGAGTATGGCAGTGCTGATGAGGGGGAGGAGGGCGGCAGCGGCGGTGAGGAGGCAGAGCCTGTGGCAGCGCCGGCACAGCCTCAGCAGCCAGAAGCAGCAGGCCCGCCGGCGGTGGCAGCGGTCGGAGCAGCAGCTGCCCCGGACGCACTTCAGCCTCGCTGGTTCGGCCAGGTGGGTGATCAGCATGTGCAAGCGTGCAAGGTGGCGCTTGGCAGGTGGTACGTGGGACAGAAGGCAGACACACAGTCACTGAGCATGTCAGGGTCGTGCTCATGCCGGCGCTGTGTGTTCTTGTTTCTTGCCCTACTTGCCGGAATGTCACACGCATGCCAGCCGCGCAGCTCCGGGCACTCACAGTGAACCTGTGCTGCCCCCCTGCCCCGCATGCTGCAGCCCAACTCGCAGCTGGTGCCCGCCTCGGAGGCTCAGCTGGGGGCTGGCCAGGGGGCAGATGAGATGGAGGAGGAGGAGGAGGAGGAGGAGGCGCTGGCTCCGGGGGCCCACCCTGCTGCACCAGATGGGGCAGCCCCAGCAGCAGCAGAGGCTGTGGCAGAGGCGGACGATGCACGGGAGGAGGGCGCTGGCGCGGAGGCGGCGTCGCCGGCACAACAGCAGGGGACGCCACGCTCCTCGCCTGCCCCAGCCAGCCGCCCGGCGGCGGCTCGCGCCCCTCTGGCGGAGCTGCCGGGCAATGAGCTTGGCAAAGGCGGCGGCTCGCCTGCGTCCCAAAAGCGGGTGCCGGCGATCAAGGAGGAGCCTGGGATGTGCACGGCAGGGTGCACAGCAGCACCCAGCGCAGCAGCAGCGGCGGCAGCTGGGGCAGGTGCAGGAGCAAGAGTGGCAGAGGAGGTGATTGATCTCACGGCGGACTAACAGACGGAGCTGATGTGAGGCGGCGCTGCAGCAGCTGTGATCCCACCGCAGCTCAAACCTGCTGCTGCATGAGCTCGCTCAAGTCAGCTGAGCTGCTGTGAGCGACCTGGGCTGGCTTGCAGGCGGCGCCAGCTGGGCAGAGTTCCGAGGACAGAGGACAGAGTTCTGTGTGTGCTGTGACGCTGGGAAATGGCTGGTGCGTCCTTGTCGCTTTCGTGTGCTCATGCCGGCTTCCTGTAGCGATATGCTCTATTAGCTAGTATTAACTTGTCGGTAACTGGTGCATGACATGATGGAGATAAACCCTCCCAACTCATGAACTTCCCGTGTCCACTGCCCTCCCTCGCAAAACTGTACTGCTGGGCAGGACAGCAGGCCTCCGTGTTGGCCGTGTTGGATCCATATGGACATATTTGCATTGCCAAAGCACGAACCCTTGTAAAATCAAACGCCGTCATTTCGACCGAGGCTCTTTGGCGCTCTGTCGAACGACTCGCGGTCAGCCTCAGGTCGGTCGCGCGTACATAGCACTTCACCAGCCCACAGCAGCATTGGGCGCTGCGCCCTTTTGCTTCGTGGCTGCTGCTCGGCTGATGCCCGTCGCCCTGCGCATGCCCTGGCCTGCCGCCACTGTCCCCCGCCGCTGCCGCCCACCGTTTGCCCCCGCCGCTGCCGCATGCCGGCACGGAGCGACCGCAGGTAGCCCGGTACCCAGCCCCATGACCTGATATCCCTCTGCTCTGGTTTTTTCATGCAGCACCGGCGCACCATGCTGCACCCCGGCTGCGCCATCCAGCAGACGTCCATTGGCAACGGCATAGTCAATCAATCAATTACATTTAGGGTCCACGGAGCCAGCAGGACTCATGGGACGGTGAAGGGAAAGCTTATCTTTGTGGGCTTTGAAACAAACAGAAAGAAACTCAGGAATGCGGGTGCATGCACTCTGGGAAAGCCACGCATGCGTGGTGGTGGGGT
>JTEE01000137.1:290132-306763 GCA_002896455.3 Chlorella sp. ArM0029B
CGATCACGGCCACCCGCTGAGCTGCGAGGTCGCCCGGCGGCATCTCAAACTCAGGGATCTGTGCTGCGACCTTTTTCAGCGCCGTGGCGGTTTTTGCTGCGAACACCTCCGCGAGGGAAAAGCCGGCGGGGGCGGCCGGCTGCGAGCTGCTGCGGGTCATTTTGTGGGTTTTTTGTGGGTTTTTTGTGGGTTTTTAGTGGCTCTTCGGGACATTGCTGCTGGGGAGGTGGTTGTGGAGGAGGAGCCGCTGCTGTGTGTGAAGCTGGATGAGCTGAGGCGGGAGATCCCACAGGTGGGTGGGTGCAGCAGGGTGGGCGGGAATCAGGGGCTGCCAGCTGTTTGGACCAAGCACGGGTGGCCGAATGCGTGGGTTGGCTGCAGAGGAGGTTGCCTGAAGCCTTCTTGAAGATGCCAGTGGCTGCAGCTGCATCCGCATAAGTTGGCCGGACATGAGCATGTCAAGTAGATGCGCAGCTCAGAGGTCTGGCAGTGCATGCCAGCCGACTGGCCCTATCAGCCGACGTGGCCCTATCTCAGAGAGCAGGCAGACCTGCACAGCTGCTCGCTTCATTCCTTGCTCGGTGGCGTTGTGTAGTAGGGGAAAAGGCTACACCGAACCGGGGGTAGACTGGGCCCACCCAGCTGCCCTATATATCATAGGTGGGGAATCGAACCCCCCTTTCCTGCTACTAGAACCTCCGGTTACACTTTGAGACCCCGTGCAGCAAGTTGGGACTCCACGCCGCCAACCTTCGCCCTTTTCTGCACATCTGCACCCAGCTTGCCTGCAGATTGACGAGCTTGCCCGCCGCTTTCGGATCGATGCCACGCCCCTGGGTGCGCTGCTGCTCTACGCACGCTCCGGCAGCGGTGTGAGTCAGGCGATGCAGCGCATGTTCTGCCCGGCCGACACCGCCGACAGGAAGGGCAGCAGGCAGCTGATGGTGGCGGTCGGGGCTGCGGCTGCGGTGCCACACCTCAGCAGCAGGCTGGCAGAGCTGGGCCTGCCAGGTGGCGAGGAGCTGAGCGGGCTCAGCCAGGAGCAGCTGCAGCGTGTTGTGCTGACCTTGGAGTTCAACGGCCACACCTTCCGTGGCAACGCCAGCCTGTTTGATGTCGCCAGCAAGCTGAACTACAGCTGCGACGCAAACACAGTCTACCTGTCAACCAATGGCACAGGTGCGTTCAAGCAAAGTGTATCCAACCGAACATGCATATGCAGCAAGAAGGGAAGCTCAGCAGCCTGACTGCCATCCAGGAGCATGCGCGTACCTGGGCTGCATGCAGTCCCCCGTTCCCCAGCCGGCGCCCAGCGGATGCCCCACCCATGTCGCCCCTTTCACTGCCCGCCCTGCCCTGCCCTCGGCCCTTTCCCCACCAGCGCGTTTTTTTCCTCCGCTTCTGCCCCTGCTGGCGCTGCCTGCAGCCATCTCGGTGCAGTGGGTGGCAGCCCGCAACATTGCTGCAGGGGAGATGGTTACCACGAGCTACCTGATGCCCAACGACGCACTGCCGCGCAAGCAGCGCCAGGCCCTCCTGCGGGATCACTACTGGTTTGACTGCGGCTGCGACAGGTGGGGGTGGGGGCTGCTCTGTTTCACTGCGCCTGCAACTGCTGGGGGTGGGGCTGCTCTGTTCAACTACGCTTGCGATAGGTGGAGCCGGGTGCTGCCCTGGGGCGCAGATGCAAATGTTTGGGTGCATGCTCACGCAGCACCAGAGAATGTGGCCCTCGGTGCCTAGAAGTGCAGTGCATTGCCCAGCAGCCCTGCAGCAGCGCATGTGCCCCCCTGAATCCACCGGCTGCATCCAAAATCTGCAACGGGCGCCGCCCGTGCACCTGGCTGCAGGTGCGCTCACGGCGTGGATGCATCCAGCCAGCTGCCCTGCCCGCGCTGCTACCCGGCGGCTCGCGACAAATACGGTTCTATCAAGTCGGCACGGAAGGTGGGACAGCTGGACAAAGACAGCGGCACCTTCACTTTCCACAGTGTCCTGGAGGAGCGCTACATCGGGTGAGGTGGGGAGGCGAGCGGGCAGGGCGGGGAGATGCATGCCGCTGCATGACTCTTGGGTGGATGTGCCCCTGCCTGCCTGCCTGCCAGCAGAAGTGTGATGCAATGAGCAGAGGGCGGCCCTGGGCAAGGATGCCGTGACTGCCCTGCCTCTCGCACCTTCACGCCTGGGCTGCATTCTCAGCCAGTCGGACTGCTTGCTGCCGGAGCAGGTGCAACCTGGAGAGGCTGCTGGCGGGGCACCCATGCCCCTGGCAGTGCCCCAGCTGTGGCGGCGAGTTTGCTGACTCAGATGAGGCTCTGTTCCCGGCAGCGATGCTCAAGTTGGAGGGCTGCAGGAAGCGGCTGGATGTCCAGATTGCTGAAGAGGTGGAGCATCTGGACAGGTGAGGAGCACGGAGCTATGCGTGGAGCGGGGGTGCAGCTGCAGCTGTGCAGGCTCAGATTGTATCATTGCCACCGGCGAGGCAGGCGCTGTGTGTCGCTGGACAGCTTGAGCGGGAGCTATGCAGACACGACCAAGTGCTGGGGTTCTGGGAGGACTTCAATATGAGGCGCCATGCCGTGGCACGCGCATGGCCGAGCTGGGTGAAGCCGCCATGGCAGCTCACCTGCGCCGTCAAGGCAGGTAGCAGCTGCGGCCCGCTTTCCCCCTACCCCACACACACATTACCACTACAGCATGCGTGGAACATGAACTGCATCCCACTCGCTACGCTCGCTGTGTTTGTTAAGTCCCCGCCCCGCGAGCTGCAGGCAGCTGGACGCTGGGCTGCTGCAGGAGCAGATGGAACATGATCAGATGGTGGAGGCGTTGGAGGGGCAGTACGAGCGGGCCCTGGAGATCCTGGGCTTCAAGCACTATGCCGTCTATCGCATGCTGCAGATCAAGGTGGGCAAGGGACACAGGGGGCAGGGGGTATGTGAGCGGGCCGCTCTGTGTCTGTGACTGTGTGCCACGGGGAGTCGTGACTGTGCTGCTGTGCTGTGCCATGGGGGCAGGGAGGCCATGCTGTGCAGCCGGGTGCCAGCCCCTTTTCGAGCGTGCCTCTTTGTCTCCCTTGCAGGCGGAGATGTGCTACCAGATGCTGGATGCCTTCTGCAGCGGAATGGACATGCAGCAGCTCAAATTGGGCAGCCGCTCTGCCTGCCACCCAGACCGACAGATGCAGCAGGTGGGGTGGGCGCTGTGTCCGGGTTGGGGTGGGCTGCTGTGCGCAAAAGGCTGGGCGGTGAGCGTCTGGGAGGATCTCTGCACGGACTTCCAACGTGTGTAAGCCGTTTGAGAAGCAGGTGATTGGATGGGATCATGCACTGGTGTGTAGCGTGGCATGGTGCGGGCAGGGCAGCAAGCGGAGAAGCAAATCAAGAAGCAAATGAAGGAGCAGATCAAGCAGATGAAGAAATGCACCTTTGCCTGCCACTGCTGCCTGCAGGAGGTGAGAGGCTTGGTGTGCGACCTGCGCCGCCAGTGGGCCATGCTGTGGGCGCTGCGCTCCCAGCTGGGCCTCACCGGCGCCCACTTTGTGGCCAAGCTTGGCAGCAGGGCGCTGTGCTCCGTGGATGCGCTCATGCACGCGCAGCAGGCGGCCTCCGGAGGTGCGCTGCGCCGGGGGGCAGGGGCAGTACAAGTCACGGGGGTACGCTGCTTGTTCCATGGGCTCGCGTGGTGCTTTGGGGTGAGCACGGCAGCCTATGTTTACTTACTTCTGACGACCTGGGCTTTTCGTGGCATGCTGTCCCTGCGCTGCAGGCACGGCTGCCGACGCCCAGCTGGCCGCGGCGCAGCTCATCCCGCCTGTTGTTGCGCGAGTACGGCCTGCGGTGCCCCCAGTGGGACCAAGGCTGTGAGGACTCCCGTCAGCTCCTGCGCCACTGGGCCACCCTCCACAGCCGCTTGCGGCAGGGCCCCGTCCCCAGCTCCCGCCCAAGCCAGGTGTGCGTGTGTGTGTGTGTGTGTGTGCGCCCGCGTCCCCCCTCCCCCCGGGTCGGCGTGCGTTTTGTGTGCGCGTGTGTCACGGGCGCGCATACAGCCGGAGCGGACAGCTGCATGCATGCATGCATGCGTGCTCGCTGTGTGCCAAAAAGGGGTGCACAGGAGTGCAGAGCGGACAGCAGGACCCGCAACCTCTGCAGTTGTGCCCCAGCCAGGATGCACGCGGGTAGGGCAGTACTGCTTGCCAGCCTGCCTGTGCTTGACAAGGTCCCGCCCCTCCGTGCCCGTGAATGCAGGGGGTGGAATCGGCCGCCGTGCATGAGGATATGAGCAGGCTGCTGACGCAGCCCCTGCCGCTGGCAGGCGGCCGGGAGGTGGTCCAGCTCTTTGAGGAGGGCGCAGAGGCGGAGCGTGTGCGCGCATGGCTGGCGAGCGCAGCTGTCACCCTGCCACGCCTCCTGCAGCCTGCCACGTGATGGCATGCTGCCGAGCAACCCGGCACAGTAGAGGATCAGGAAACAAGCGGAGGAGCTTGCGGGCCGATGACGGTCCCACCTTATCTTTCAGTGGCCACCTGCACAGCTTTGGATGTCTGTTATAGTCCACCTGCCTGCCTGCCTTGTGCCCCTGCTGCCTGCCTGCCAGTGCCTGTGGCCCTGCCTGACAGCCCCGTTTGCGCTCCCACCTCAGCCTGCCTCGAGCAAGCATATGTGTGTGTCAGGGGTGTTGCATCGCATGAGACAACAACGAGTCGAGGGGCGGCTAGCTAGAAAGCGACAGAGGGGATTTCATTTTGTTCGAATCGGCGAGGGAAGGAGATGGAGAGCGAGGGGGAGGGGAGCGCCTGAATGAAAAGAATGAAATGTGGCATGTGTTGGTTGCAGGGGCGCCTTGGGGGGGCAAGCACAAGGAGGGCACGAGGAGGGGCCGGCAACGAACATAAAGAAACGAAAAAAACAGTGCTGTTCCTGAAAGAAAGGCGACAAACAAAAGAGGGGGGGAAGGGAGCGGGGAGGGGCGGGCGGCGGGGAGGCGTCCCAGCAGCAGGTGTGCTGGCAGTGCCAAGCAGTGCGGGTGGGCGCTACGAGCCGCGCAGGCTCGACGCAGGGGCCAGTCAAGCGTCGTAATCAAAGGCGCCGCCGGAAAGTCAGCTTCATGCCAGCTTCCGCGCTTCCGGCGCAGGACCGTGCAGCTGCCACGTGTAGCGCAGCTGACCGGGGCATAGCTGCCAGCCTGCCTGCCATGTTGCCTGCTATGCGCAGGACCAGTTGCAGCTGCCGTCTGCCACCTGGGCGGAGAGGCCAAGCCTGGCTGCAGCTGCCAGCTGCGGCGGAAGCTGCGTGCCGCCTGCCTGCTCATGCGCAGGACCAGTTGTAGCTGCCGTCTGCCACCTGGGCGGAGATTCCCAGGGTATCCCACCGCTTGGAGGACTCCCAGTCTTGCAGGCCCACCCGCATCTCGGAAATCACGCGGGCAGCCTCTGCATCCTTCTGCACCGCCGCCCACCAGGCCTCCAGTTTGGGGCGCCCGGAGAACACGCTGCCCCACCCAAAGTGCTTGGGCAGGATTTCTGCAGGGGGGAGGAGAGGAGCGGGCACTCAGCGGGTGTGGGTGTGCTGAGGGTGTGGGCCAAGAAAGCTTGCAATTGAGGTGGCGGGCAGGCAGGCCTGCAGCGCAGCTGCCCACCCACAGTGCTCCGGAAGAATGGTGCAGGGGGGGATGACAGGAGATAAGGAGAGGAGAGGAGAGGAGAGGAGAGGAGCGGAGAGGAGCGAGCACGGGGAGAGTGAGGCAGAAGGCAGAGGGTCAGCAGGGTGCGGCAGGGGGGGCCAAATGGTATTAGTACCCCAGGGGTCCAGCATCAGCGGTCGCAAGAGCTGGCTGGTGTCGGGGACAGGGCCCAAGCACAAACAGCAGCCCACAAGGCAACCCTGCCAACGCATCACGCGGGGCAGGGCGGGTGCCAGCTCGCCCTTGCAACCACAGCACGCCACAGCACAGCGCCGCACGCCACACCGCACTCACCGCATCACGGGTGCGCGCCCGCTTGGCAGCCCCAGCACAGCACATCACAGCGCAGCACAGCACAGCGCAGCCCCAGCCCCACGCCCGCCACCCCCGCCACAAACAAAATACGCCACGCCGCGCCACGCACCCGTGAAGAAGACAAAGGTGGGGAAGAGGGCGGCGTCTCCAAACGAGATTTCGTCGCCCGCCACAAACGGCCCGGCCACAATGTCCTCCAACACATCCAGCTGGAAGGCCACCGACTGCAGCTGGTCGCACCGGTCGGCGGCGTCCATCTTCTTGTACATGCAGCCCTGCAGGAGCAGGCAGAGGAAGCAAGCTGTGCTGGGTGAGGTGGCCGTGACTGATAGAGTGTGCAGCTGATCTTCCGGTCGGCGGCGTCCATCTTCTTGTACATGCAGCCCTGCAGGAACAGGCAGGGCAACAGGAGCGGGAGGCAGGAGTGAGTCAAACTGACAGTCTGGGAGACCACCGACTGCAGCTGGTCGCACCAGTCGGAGGCATGCAGCCCTGCAGGTCGGGCAGAGGAAGCAAGCTGTGCTGGGGAGGTGGCCGTGGACGGTACGGTGTGCAGCTGGTCGTCCTGTCCATCTTCTCGTACATGCAGCCCAGCAGCAGCCCAGCCCAGCAGCAGCAGCAGCAAACAGCAGCAGCAACAGCGGCGCAGCAGCACCACTAGCAGCACCACCACACAAGCTTGGCCACAGCAGCACGAGAGCAAGCAAGGCAGGCGGCTTGCCTTGCCGGGTTGGAGTGATGGACACGCAGCTTGTGAGTACAAAATATGCAAGGCAGTAAGCAGTACGCGTCACTAAGGTGCACCACCGCGGCTTGCCTGGATGGGGGTGATGTACAGGTCGACAATGCGTCGTGCCAGGGCGGCGCGGGCACGCAGCTCTGGTGTGGGAGGCATCAGGGAGGGCCCCACGCCGGCATACCGGTCCAGCAGGTACGTCTCGATGACCTGGCAGGGGGCAGGCAGGAGGGGGCAAGAGAGTGAGGCCGAGGTAGTGAATTGATGAAAGAGGGAGGGAAGCTGCCGGGGGCTGCCTCGTCGAGAGCTGCCGGCCAGGCGCTGACCTTGCGGGGGGCAGGAGGGAAGACGCACGCAAGACAGCGCAGTACGGCTTGGCGTATCAGTTTCGACCTACCCGGCAGCAGGCAGTGCAATACAGCATGCATGCGGAGTGGCATATAGGTGAGGCGGAGACAGTGAACAGAAGGAAAAAGGGGTGCTGCCTTGCCAACAAGAGCTGCCAGCCAGATGCATGCCCCTGTGTGTCGGCCAACTGCACCGGGTCTGTGCGCTGCTGAGCGCTTCCGAGTCGCCACCCCAGACCCACATCAGAACGCTCTACCCTGCCTGCCTGCCTGCCAACCATTTGCTGTTTGCATTGTTCAGACGATAGCCCGAATCATCAGCAATCAGTCACATGCGTAGATAAGTTTACAAACCCAGGCACCCACCTGGCTCTCGGGAAGCGCCGTTCCGTCGGGCAGCACAAGCAGCGGCTGCTTGCCCTGCGGGTTGAGCGCCTGCACACCAGCAGGTGCGTGGGCAGGCGGTTATGGGAGGCAGGGTGGCAACTGGGGCAGGGTGGCAACTGGGGCAGAGCAGAGCAGGGTAGAGCCGAGCCGGGCGGGGCAAGGCCGGGCAGGCATCGGAGCATCCCTGCTGCTGCTGCTGTGGCCCTGCTGCCTGTTTGCAGTGCTCAATCACTCCGCAAAAACCAAAGTGTTTTGTGGGTGCACCCACCAGGTATCCGGGGCTCTTCACTCCCTTGTCACCCAGCAGCCTGGGGGGCTGGATGTCCACCACACCCTCCAGGCCCTTCTTGTAAATAACAAAGCGGTTCTGTAGGGGGAGGGTTTGGGCAGGGCACGTGGCGTCCGGTTGGCAACAGTGGCAGCACGACAAAAGATAAGGGAACATAGCGGATGCCTCGAGCTTGTCAAAGAAAAGTAGAGTTTACAGGGGAACTGGATGTTGCAAAGATGCCGGTGTTGGCAACTGAAAGAGTGGTGGGGGGAGGGGAGCGGGAGGGAAGCAGGGGTGCATGGAGCCAGCAAGACGAGTGGAGAGGCTGCGGCACCCGGTTGCTGCCTTGAGGCGGCGGCTGCACATGAACAGGCAGGACCCCTGCAATCCCCCAGAACCGTGCATGCATGCGTGCAGGCCCAGCCGGGATAGAGCAAAGGCGAGCGGAGCAGCTGCATCAGAAGCCACCCCAGCCATCCTCCGACTCTGGGCCCCTTCACCTGCGCAGCACAGTTGCTGATGGGCACGCCAAACAGGGTCGGCTTCTCAGGCCTGAACCCAGTTGCGGCGGCCTCAGCAGTGCTGTCTGCTGCCGCTGCCGCAGTCGCCAGCGGCGGGCACCGCTGCGTCTGCTGCCGCCGCTGCCGCCGGCGGGTGGGCGGCGCCACCACCAGCAGCTGCCGCAGGCCGGGGTGTGCCACAGGCCGCATGCTGCTGCCGCCGCTGCCACTGCAGGGCCGGCCGGCCTGGCAGCCGGCCTGGGTTGCTGTTGTGGCCAGCATAGGGAGATGAAGCCCTGGCTGCCCTGGGAGGTGCTGGGGGCTGTCCCGTCCGCGCAAGCAACCCGCGATGGACGGAAGACCAGCAGGGGTGGCGGCCAAGAGCGCCCTGTCATGGGGTAGGTGCGAGCGCCAGGCTGAGGTGTCTAGAAAAACACCTCCATCGCGCCTGCATTCATTGTGACTAGATTCCCGAGCTACTTCAGTTGTCACAATGGCGTCCGCCATCGCCACCCCCCGTGCGCAGCTCTTCCGCCCCGCCTCTGCCGGCAAAGTGGGCCGGCGGTCAGTGCGGGTGCAGGCAGGCCCCGTCCTGGCACTCCCAGAAACCATCAGCAAGGTGTGGCGGTCGGGCAGGCGGGGGTGAGGGTGGCTGAGGGCCGCCCGCCGCCGCCGCTGCCGCCGCCGCCGCTGCCTGCTGCTGCCTGCTGCCAAGCGCTGCCGTCTGCCTCTCTGCACATGCCTCATTGGGGCTAACTCTGTCTCGTGCGACTTGCTGCCCCGCTGCAGGTGATTCCCAAGGGCGACCTGGTGCTGGCTCGCATCGCAGAGGCTGAGGAGAAGACGGCAGGCGGCATCCTGCTGCCGGGCGCGGCACAGGTGGGGTGTTGCCCGCCTGCCTTGGGCTGGTTGCACCGGGGCGGCTAAATGGCTGGCTGGTACAATGGATGGTAAAACGACACCTCATGCATGCTTGGGAGGCACTGGCAGTGCAGCATGGTATTGGAACAGAACGGAGCCAGAGCTGGCTCCATGGCGGCTGTGCTCTCGGTCCTGGCTGCCTGCTCTGCTGCGGGCGCTGCCGCTTATCGGCTCGCTCCCTCCGTCCGCGGCGGGGCTGTCGAACTAGCGCTGCCGCTGCCGCTGCCGCAGCCTTGGCGGCGATGCGCTCGGACGCTGAGGTTGCTTTGGCAGCCAATGTCCGGCTCTCCTTGTCGGCTTCCCCAATCCCATTTGTGCCCTGTTTACATCAACCAACCACCTCCCTCACACGCCCTTGGCTGCCCTCCCTCTTCTCCTGTCAACTCCTTCCACCCCCCGCCCCCCTCGCCCCCCTACCCTCAGACGCGCCCCACTAGCGGCGACATTGTTGCGGTCGGCGACGGCCAGGTGGGCACCAAGCAGCACGCCTTCACCCTCAAGGGCGGCGAGACCGTGCTCTACAGCAAGTTTGGCATTGGGGCCACGGAGATCGAGGTCCAGGGGCAGCTGCACATCCTGATCCGGGAGGACGACCTGATTGGCATCATGCCCACCAGCGACGCCACCGCGGGGGGTGAGCAGTGGCACATTGTTTGCTGAATGGGTCCTCGTTTGGGTGACGTGGCGTGGCGTCGAGTTGGCGGAATGCTGATTGGCAGCATGACCATTAGCGACCGCCACCGCGGGGGGTGAGCAGTGGCGGATTGTTCGCTGAATGGGTCCTCCTTTTGGTGTGGCGTCGAGTTGGTGGAATGCTGATTGGCAGCATGACTGACCATTAACGACCGCCACCGCGGGGGGTGAAGCGCCGGGTAAGGGGGCGGGAATGCACACTTGCAGCAGGCGGAATGCGCCAGATCAGAGCCGTGCGTTGTGGCTCTCTGCTGCACTCTTTTATTTGAAAGGATGGACTCGGCATGTGCCGATCGAGGTGCCCCCTACCACCTGCCTGTCAACCCACTGCCCTTCACAAGCCTGTTCACATGCCTGCTGCTGGGTGCAGACATGCCAGGGATCTGCCACGTCAGCATGCATCATGAGCCACATCAGCATGCATCATCTCCGCCACATCATCATGCATCATCTCCGCCACTCCACCATGCATCACCTCTGCCACTCCACCATGCAGACATCCCGGAGATGCGGCCGCTGGGGGACCGCGTGCTGATTCGGGTGCAGGAGAGCGCGGACGTCACGCTGGGCGGCGTCATCCTGCCAGACTCCGCCAAGGAGCGGCCACTCAGGTGGGGGCAGGGCTGGCTGGCCCAGGAGCATCACATGCACTTTGTGCCGTCGCCTAGCAGCATGGGATGCACATTGTGAGATGGCCTGGGAGCATGACATGCGCTTTGTGAGATGGCCTCGGAGCATGGCGTGCACATCGTGGTGTGTAGCATCGTGGGGACGGCGGTGCATGTGAGAGTTGTGCTTGCTCTTGCCAGACCCTGCCAAGGAGCGGCCACTCAGGTGCGGGCTATGGGGGTGCATGCGTTTTGAGTGGCATCTCTTGGCTGGTGCCGGTTGTCGGTGTGTGGTTTTTGAGTGGCAGTGCTTGGCTGAATTTTGGCGCACGCGTGTGCGTGTACTCATCCTGCCGGGTCGAACAGCGCAAGTGTCGAACAGAAGAGTGGCCAGCAACGACCCAGCTCGTTCATGATGTGTGTGCCCTTGCTTGGTTAGTAGCAGCGCCACACACCCACCTGGATGCCGCGCCCACCTTGCCTGATGCCACCCCACCCCACGCCACCCTCCCACCCACCCCTGCCTGCAGTGGCACTGTGGTGCGCTGCGGCCCCGGCAAGATGGGCGATGAGGGCGAGCGGAAGGCGCCCAAGGTGAGCGCCCTGCTGGCACTGCTGAGGCTGTTGCGCCCGCATCACACCCTTTTTGTCTGCTTTGCTGCAAACCTCATTCGGAACCTCTCTCCCCCCACCCTGTCCCATGACACCGTTGCTGGCTTTCCGTGGACTTGACGAAATGTGATTCATTGGTTGTTGGCACTGCTGGCACTGCTGGCACTGCTGGGGCCAGGTGCTCCCTACTTTGCTCCTGCCGTTGGGAGCGACGGTCGCCCACAACTTGCACACCCCCCTATCTGCCTGTTTGCACGCATTGCAGGCCAAGCAAGGCAACCATGTCTGCCTCCCTCTCAGTGTGACGACTGTATTAGCAGCCAGTGCTACCGAAGCCGCCCTTTCTTCGTGTGTGTATGCAGATCAAGGAGGGCCGTGCTTTACGCCAAGTAGCAACCAATCTCACTGCAGCATCCCACCGCACCATCCCAAATTGGCCCCTGTGCATTTGTAGCATCTGCAGTGCGACCGCGTGATTTACTTCAGGCATGCAACCGAGCTCACCTATTCCCGAGTTTGCTCCTGCGCGTGTGCAGGTCAAGGAGGGCGACCGCGTGATTTACTTCAAGTATGCCGGCGACCCGATGGAGACGCCCAGCGGCGAGCGGTACACCGTACTGCACGAGTCGGACATCCTGGCCAAGCTCTGAGGGCTGAAAGCACCAGTGCTCTAGTTAGACTTGAGGCTCTGTTTATGGACTTGTAGCTGTGCCGAGCAGGGGGTGGCCCATGATACCCGGATGTAACACCCTCGCTGCTGTGCATGGAATCATGAGAGGCGTGGCCTTGCGGAGGCTGGCACTCGTGATGGGTGTGGCTGGGCAGGCTGTGGGACGGCTGGGGTACTGGGAGTGCAATACTAAACGAAGTGCGGCTGTGCCTGGTACGACGATGGCTGGGCAGTTACAATGCTGATGGCATGCAGGTGTTTTGAAGCCATGTGAGGCTCGGCCTACCGCCAGCGAGGCCTAGCTTGGCCAGGCATGTCGGGTTCAAAGCCCTGGGAGCGCACGGTTAAAGCGGACCGCCATAACCTAGCCGACGTCGCGCTCTTCATGTGGAGCTCCGCAGCTGGGCGGGCGCTGCGGGCCGGGAAATAGGGCCAGTTTCCAGTTGCGGAGCGCAGCGCAGCCACAGGGAGCCGTGGCAAGAGCGCCATGATCAGCCTAGCACTGCGTCCCATCACGCGCGGCGCCCTGGCGTCTAGGAGCAGCAGCCGGCTCGAGAGTTCACCGGCCTCGTCGGGCGCAGCAGCGGCTGTTCGCAGCAAGGAATACGTAGCTTTGTCAATCGCCAAGCGGAATAGACAGCCGCAACAACCAGCAAGTGCACCGCACTGGAGTGCCGCCGTCGTGCAGCGACGGCGGCGCCTGGTGGCAGCCGCCGTCGGCAGCAGTAGCGCGACAGCAGGGGGAGGGGGGGAGGAGGCGGAGGCAGGCAAACAGCGACAGCGTCAGCTGCGCCACCACCAAAAGCAGGATGAGCACCAGGAGCCGGGCTCCCGTGCGCTGCACCCAGCTGCCCTGGTCGCCCTCTATGGTAAGGTTGAGACTCTCTCATGGTGTTGAGACTCTGTCTTGCTGTTCATACTCTGCCTTGCTAGCTGGTCATGTTGCTCAACTGAGGCTTGAGCGTGGAGGTTTTATACGTATTGTGCCTGGCATTGCAGGCACGCCTTGTCAAGCACCTGAGTCTACCGCACCGGTGCCTCCCCTGCTGCCGTTTCCCGCCATCTTCCTCCCGCCTGGCTGCTCGTCCCTGCCTCCCCTGCCCACCCCGGCTAACTGCCTGCCCGCCATCCCACGCCGTGCCATCACCCACCCACAGATCACTCTGCTGGCCGCCGCTGCCCTGCCAATGCAGCCGCCCGTCCGCTCCGCTTGCCCGTCGCTCATCCGCCCCGCTTGCCCGTCGCTCACCCGTGTCGCCGCGTCTCTCTGCCCTGCCCTGCTGCCCCTGCAGCCATGTACGGCTGCGCCTGCTTTGTAGAGCGCACCTGGCGCTTTGGCCTGCCCCTGGTGCTGGCTTTCATCCCAGGCGGCTTCCAGGCCATTGCCATCCTGGGATTTGTGGCGCCCCTGGCCTGCTCCCTGGCCGGCCCTGCGGTGCGTGCCGTGCCGCCCGCCTGCCCAGCCCTGCAGCTGCTTGGGGGGGCACCCCCACCATCGTTAGCCTGCAATTCCCGCCTGCGACGCGGCAACCGGCGGGGATGCCGGCCCATAAGCCCTGGCCCCCTGCCTCAACACGTGCCATGGCCTGCTGCCCCCTTCTTCCCCCGCTCCTACCCTGCTCTCACCCTCCCACAACCCAACTCCCGCAGATGGGCCGCATGCTCGACTCGGTCTACCGTCCTCTGGGCCTGCTGCCCCCTTCTTCCCCCACTCACCCACCCGGCCCTCCCCCTCTCAAACTCCACTCTCGCAGATGGGCCGCATGCTCGACTCGGTCTACCGCCCCCTGGGCCTGGGCGCCATGCTGCTGGTGCAAGATGCCTGCATCCTGCTCTCTTGCGGGACCCTGGCGTTGGCCACCTCTGGCGCCGGCGCCGCGGTACCGCTCGTCTCCTCCCCCCTGTTTGGAGTACTGGTACTGCTGGCCATGCTGGAGAAGCTGAGCAGCATCAGCTCGGAGCTGGCGATTGAGAGGGACTGGGTGACGCAGCTGGCAGGTGGGGGGCGGGTGGGGGTGGGGAGGGCGGCAGAGGGGTGCGCCCTGTGTGTGAGGCACGTACACAGCTTCTTCTTGGGACCTTTCAACTGCCAGCTTGATACCGAAGAGGCGTGCGGCGGTCCTTGATGGAGGCGCTGGTGGGCTGGCCGGCCTGGGGGTGCCAGTGACGGTGCCGCTTGTTTGCTCGTTGAGGCCGACAGTACTTCATTCCACACCAAAAGCTGCGATACGGGCCCGCCGGCGCTGGCGGCCTGCGTGGGCGTGTTGGCATCAGGCCTCAGGCTCTCCTGGCACCCCGTGCTGCCTGCCTGCCACTGCACTGCCGATCTCGCCATCTGTTCGTGTTTGACGCCGCAGGCAAGCAGAATGTGACCGCCCTGGCGATGCCTGTATGAGAGTGTCTGCCTTTGAACTCTCCCTACACCAATGTGGTGCCCATCCTGCACGCCGCCCATCCTGCACGTCTGCTGCCGCCGCAGGCAAGCAGAACGTGGCCGCCCTGGCGCGCAGCAACGCGTACCTGCGCCGCACCGACCTGCTGTGCGAGCTCATCGGCGCTGTCGTGTTTGGCTGGGTGTACAGCCGCGGCGGCCTGCCTGCCTCCATGGCGTGTACCGCCGTGATGGCTGCGCTGGCGGCCCCGCTGCAGATGCTGTTCATCGGTCGCATCGCCAGGCTGGCGCCCGCGGCCATGCTGCACGGGCGCAGCGAGGTGGGCGCGGGGTGGGCGCGGCTGCCCAGCTGGCGCGCCTTTCTGGAGAACGCGCGGCTGAGGTGGGTGCGCTGCGGTGCCGTGCTGTGGTCAAGTGCTGTGCCATGCTGCGTGCGCTGTGGGTGGCACAGTGCACGCTGATGAGCGTGCTGTGCTGTGCTGTGGTCTGGCTGCGTTGCTGTGGTGTGCTGTGCGTGCTGGGGTTGGGCTGCCACTCCGGCATGGAGGCACCCCAGCTGCAGCAGGCATTCGATGGCAGTCTGGCACAATATTAACCCCCATCTGCTGGTACATCGCGAGAGCTGCCGCCTGCGCCTGCCGGTGCACTCCCCACCCCCGCAGGAAGGTGCATGCGGCGGAGGCAGCGGCGCGGCGTGCGCCGCTGCTGACGCGAGCACGCCAGCAGATGTCGCACTCGATGGATGGCTGGATGGCCTACTTCCGCCAGGTCAGCTTGGTCCCAGGTTGCAGTCAGCAGGGCAAAGCTGATCCGAGGTTACAGCTGGCAGGGGGTAGGGGAGAGGGGGTCCTGGTCCGTCCAGAGACCTCCGCTACCCCTTGCCAGCTGTAACCTCGACGACCCGGATGCATTGTCTGCTTCTGTAGTCTTTCCAGCAGGGGACAGCTCAGCAGTTAACAGCAGGGGGCAGCTCAGCAGCTAACAGCAGGGGAAAGCTCAGCAGCATCAGAAGGGAAAGCTTAGCAGCTATCAGCAGGGGAAAGCTTAGCGGCGAATAGCAGAGGACAGCTTACCCGAAGTTACAGCTGGCAGGGGGTAGGTAGGAGGGAGGGAGACCTTGATTGATGCAGAGCCCCTGGTGCCTGCGGCGGCAGCTGCAGCGGGCAGGGGCAGGGGACGGGCCTGATCTGCCCAGAGCCTCTTGTGCTGGCGCACACGGCAGCTGTGTGCAGCTGCAGCGTCGGCCTGCACTGGTACCTCCAGCTCTGTGCACCGACCTTGCCGCCTCGTCAGCCCGCCAGCATGCCGATTGCCTTTGAATCATGCGCATGGTGTGGCGCGCACCCACCCAAACCGCTCCTCCCACCTCGCACCCCTGTTGTGCCGGCCGTTCAACCCACCCTGGGCAGCCCACCCTGGCTTCGATCGAGAAGAGAGTGCCAACTCCTCTCCCCTGCGGTGCAGCAATCCTGCTTTCAATCACCGAGTGCCTGCTCCTCTCCCCTGCTTCCCATGCTGTGCAGCCCATCCTGCCCTCCTCCCTCACCTTTGTCCTCCTCTTCTTCAACGTCGTGCTGGCCCCCGGCGGCCTCATCACCGCTTTCCTCACTCTGTGGGGGTTTGACGGCAACGCCATGGCCATCTTCCGGGGAGGCTGCGCAAGTGAGTGAGGGAAGCAAGAAAAACACGTGCACCCTGGATCGCTGTGCTGTGCTCAACTGTATGCACTTTTGATGTGTATGCCTGTTGGGGAGGCATGCAGGCAGACCGCTGTTCCTAGGCTGTGATTGGGGTTCAGTCGGAGAGCATGTGCAGCCTCGGAGGCTAGTCGGCTGTCATCATACCCCCTGCCTGCTTTCGCTTGCACATACATGGCATTGTCCCTTACACGCCATTTCAGAGCGAGCTCACCAACCCTGCCTTGTGCCCCTGCCCATGCCATGCCCTCCCCGCACGCAGCCTGCGGCTTCATCGGCACGCTCGTGGGCAAGCGGCTGATCCAAACGCTAGGCCTGCTGCGCGCCGGCGGCACCGCCCTGGCCATCCACGCCGCCCTGCTGTGCTGTGCCACAGCACTGTACCACTGCTTCCTGTCGGGTCCGCCCGAGCTGGGGCCCGGCGGCGCGCTGGCGGTGGGCAGCGCAGCTTGCTGGCCCACGTTGGGCGGCGTGGCGCTGCCGGTGGTGGCGTTTGCGAGTGAGTGGCGACGCGTCGGTGGGGCGGGTTGAGGTTGGGGGGAGCGAATGGGGGTGTGACTGAGTGTGTGTGGATGGGTGGGCAAGGGCACGGGACGCAGGGCCGTGCTGCACAGCTGGCGCGGCAGCGCGTTGATGAGGCGATGCCTTCCCTTTTCGGATGCCGGCCCCCTCGTGTCCGGCAGCCCTGGCGTCACGTCCCGCACTGACACTCCCCACTGCCCACTGCCCCTGTGCGATCCTGTTGATCACATCCTGCTTTGGCGTATGCAATCCCTGCAACATGGTCAGTTAATACCCCT